>JAJKFI010000108.1:60271-73568 GCA_029204185.1 Lerista edwardsae | reverse complement strand
ACACACACACACACACACACACACACACACAATTATTGTAAGATGTCTCTGAATCTTCATCTCATACTTGATCCTGTTTCTCATCCAGCATTTTTTTTAATGACCTTCTGATCCCTGTGGTTATAATACTAGTCAGTCTTCTGGTTAGGCAGCGTTTAGTCGTTTTAGAAAGGTCATCCACAAACTTGGCCACACGCTGCTTATGCCTGTCTCCAGGTCATTTATGAACAAGTTGAAAAGCACCGGCCCCAAGACAGATCCCTGGGGCACTCCGCTTTTCACCTCTCTCCATTGTGAAAATTGCTCATTGACCCCCACTCTCTGTTTCCTGGCCCTCAACCAATTCTGAATCCATAAGAGGACCTGCCCTCTTATTCCATGACTGTGACATTTCCTCAGCAGCCTTTGGTGGGGGACTATTTCAAACACCTTCTGAAAATCCAGGTATATGATATCCACAGGCTCACCCACATCCACGTGCCTGTTGACCTTTTCAAAGAATTCCAAAATTCTTTGGAATTTTGGAATTCTTTGGAAAGACTTACCCTTACAGAAGCCATGCTGACTTTCCTTCAGCAACACTTGTTCCTCTATGTGTTTTAGGATTTTATCTTTGATGAGGCTTTCCACCATCTTACCCGGAACATATGTTAGGCTGACCAGCCTGTAGTTTCCAGGGTCCCCCCGTCTCCCTTTCTTAAAGATTGGTGTTACATTGGCTATCCTCCAATCCTCTGGCACTGTGGCTGTTTGAAGGGACAAGTTGCATACTCTGGTTAAGAGGTCGGCAACTTCGTTCTTTAGTTCCTTGATAACTCTTGGGTGGATGATATCTGGGCCTGGTGAATTTATCAATTTGATCTAAAACATCTTCCTTTCTAGGCACGTGGTAGTACTGCGGGTTAAACCGCTGCTGCTGGGCTTTCTGGTCGGAAGGTTGGCAGTTCAAGACTGTGCGATGGAGTGAGCTTCCGTCGCTTGTCCCAGCTCCTGCCAACCTAGCAGTTCGAGAGCACCTAAAAACGCAAGTAGATAAATAGTGGTGGGAAGGTAACAGTGTTCTGTGTGCTACAGCGTATAGTCCTGCTGGCCACATAACCATGGAAGCTTGTCCTTGGATGAACGCCAGCTCTACAGGCTTTGAAACGGAGATGAGCACCGCCCCCTACAGTCAGTCACAATTAGACCATTTGGTCTTGGGGAAACCTTTACCATTTTTTAATCTTCCTTACTAACCATTATCTGACTTAATTCCTTCATTAGAAGGGGCCGTTTGGACAGCAGTATCTGTCCAAGGTCTTCTGCTGTGAAGACGGATGCAAAGAATTCATTTAATTTCTCTGCAATTTCCAGGTCCCCTTTTATCTCCTCTCTTCTTCCCTCATTTTCCAGTGGGCCAACCACCTCCCTGGCAGGTTTCCTGCTTCTAACATATTTGAAGAAGCTTTTATTGTTCTCCTTTATGTTTCTGGCCATGCGTTCCTCAAAGTCTTTCTTGGCCTCCTGTATCATCCTCTTACATGTCTTCTGCCAGAGTTTATACTCCTTTTTATTCTCCTCATTTGGGCAAGACTTCCATTTATGGAAGGAAGCTTCCTTGTTCTTTACAGCTTCTCTAACCTTGAGAAGTCCCCCATGATTACAACCCTGTCTCTCCTGGTCACCGCCCTGATTTGTTTCCTCATTTCAAGATCCCCTTCAAGTTTTTGATCCGGAGGACAATAGCACCTCCCCCCCCCCACACACACTATTACATCACTCTTTTGGCCTGGTAGTTTAACCCACACTCTATGATGAAGTCAGGTCCACTTTATTTTCTACTCTGCTGGATTCTATCCCTTCTTTTGACATAGATGGCCACCCCACCGCCATCACGCCCTTCCCTGTCCCTCCTATAGAGTTTATAGCCTGGGATTGCGGTATCCCACTCTCTGCATTCCACCAGGTTTCCGTTATGCCCACTACACCAATGTTTTCACTAGCCACCAAACATTCCAGTTCCCCTATCTTTGCCCTGAGACTTTTGCATAATAACACCTATACAGAGGAAACCCTAAGAAAGGACCCTTATTTGACCGATTTACCCCACCTCTCTTTCTACTGGACAAGGAGTTCCAAACCAGATGCCACTCAGCTCCTGTCAGTTTTTGCTGACAGTGTGAAGGCCTGAAAAGGGTCATCTGGAGGGTGGCAACTGAGTCAGGCTAGGTGCGCTATGAGGCAGTGGGGACAGGAAGGAACAGCCAGGTGGTGTTAAAAGAAGCTCTGCGTTCTTCCAAAGTCTGCCTTCTCGATGTTTCTTTCCGTAGAGCATTGCGCATAGACAGGCAGATTTCTTGCTCATACAAATTGTTGCTTGTACAGATGATGTTGACATCACCTCACAGCTGAGCAAAAACCACATATATGTGCACATCAGCGTGTGAGACAGCGCGTTGCTCAGTTGTGATCAGATGTCAATGACCAGATGTCATCCTGCCTTTCACCAAGTCTGGCGACCTTGACGGTCACACGGTCTCTTGACTTCCATACTGGGCATGCCATTATTTCTTTTCCTGGGGTCATTGGCAGAAGATTTAGCCGAGAGGGTTAATGCCTCTGTTTGCCCGAAGAACAGCTGAAGATCTCAAGGTCGTGAGCTCGGGACTGCCGGAAGTCTCCATGAGCGGCAGACCTTGCAAACTGCGGCTGATTAAAGCTGAGTTTCAGCTGCCTCGTGGGAGGAGGAGTGTGCTGAAGACAGCTGCGTCTCTGGTGGCAGCAGGGAAGCATCAGCCAGCAGAAGACAGACGGGTGGCTAAAGAAAGTGGGCTAAATCCAGAAAGAAAGATCTGTATGTGTGTAATTTCTTGAAAGATAGAACATGTCTGTAAATTGTAAAAACCTTCGGGTTTGAATAAAAGTCTGCCCATGTAAACCGCCTTGAGTTTCAGTCACTAGAGAAATCTAGTGATCTTAAGAAAGGCGGTATATAAATACATGTATTATTATTTTTATTATTATTGTCACAACCTTCAGCAATCCTCTCTCCTGTCATCTCCCAATGAAGCTCATGAATCATGTTGACTTGAGTGCTTCCTGAGGCATCTAATGGGCCACTGTGAGAAATGGGAAGCTGGACGAGATGGGCCGTTCTTGCAAATTTGCTGCATGTATGCACAATTCTTATCCAACTCCAAGTGAGGTTACATGGCTTTCTCTTTGGTAGCAGACACCCATAGAGCAATCATTGCACATCACTGCTAAAGGAAAAGTACAACCAGGATCCAACCAAATACGCCTACATGAATAGGGCTGTGCATGAGAGTTAAAAGGATGAGGATGCAAAGAAAAGGTCAGAGGACAAATCTGGAGCAAGTTGAAAGTGGGAGTGAAATAGGGGCAGGCTGGGTAAAAGAGGCATCTTTTTTCATTTTAATAACACAAGCCATTTTTATTGGTTGACACAGCTTTTTAATTCTTCACCCTACAGAGCCTGCAGAGAAAAAAACCCATCATTAATGAAGAGATGGGACCTTGAAGATTTTTATTACTGCTACGAGGACTGGCAAGGGAAGACGGGTTGGCAAAGAATTCCCGTCTCGAGTGCTGTGAAACGCCTCATTGTGTTTCTCATGTTGTACTTTTCAATTTGAAGTGTAGATGGGTGATTTACGGGGAAGAACAAAGGCGGAAGAGTCTGAGAACCCTCTTTTTTCCTCCCCCTTCCAATCCAGCGCCAGTCTCTTGATAATGCAAATTATCAATGGAAGCTGAATTCTGGATTTAATGGCTTGTGAATTTTGCAACTATGTGATGTGTGAATTTTGCTTCTGAGACCTCCAGGTTTCACTTTTACATTTTTAAAATTAAGTGCAAAAAAAAAAAAAGAAAGAAAAGTCCGCCGCATCAGACGCAATTCCTGTGAAGATAATTTGGAGCAAGAATTTGGAAGGTTTTATCAGAATCATGTAGCATCACCAGTGCCACTTTGGCTGGTGTGGAAGGATAGCATCCCAGCAGTTCCCTCTGGCCACAGAGATGGCACATAAGCCAATTACCTGCACGAGAGAGTTAGATAGATATAATAGATAGAAATTTATTTGTCATTGTACTCACGGTATGAGAACAACGAAATGAGGTGCTCTTCACATCTTACACTGGACAACACCAAATAACATATACAAATAACATTTAAAAACAACATTAAAAAATATAAATATAAGTACCATACAGTATACATTATTAAGACCACCAGATTCAAACCCCTGCATTTAGCCTGATCACAGCACTTGGGTAAAAACTATGTTTAAACCTACTTGTCCTAGCTTTCAACACTCTGTATCTTCTTCCCGACGGTAGAATCTCAAACATCGAGTGACCCGGATGTGAGGAATCTCTCAAGATTTTTTGTATCTTCCTACTACATCCCATGTTATACAAATCCTCCAGTGAGGGAAGAGGGCAGCCAATGATCTTTTGTGCCCTCTTTATCACTCTTTGGAGTGCCTTTTTCTCTGCCCCTGTGCAACTCATAAACCACACACAGTTATCAGTTTGTCCTACTGTGGCCTTGAGTAGCTTCATGCAACAGCCACATAGCAAAGGTTGGAACAGAAACAGGCCCCTCCGTCCTCCCAGGGACAATGGGGAAGAGTGGATAGTAGAGGTGGGAGTAAACGGTTTTATGTTTTCACACATTTTTCAAAGTTGGTAAGCGAAGTGTTATGTGTTTTCAAAATTTTCATTATAACTATAATTGCTTTAAAGTATACTATGTAGATGATATTGCTGGTATAGTGTCAGCAGATGCAAACACAGTAATTACCCAAGCACCCCATAAAATAATAAATAAAAACAAAATAAAATAGTGGGGTTTTTTTAAGATTTCAGGGTGGGATTTTTTAAAAAACAAAATTGAGAAGTGCAGAAAGTGGTGTTATGCATTTTTATTTTGTTATTATTTCCTCCCACCACTACTAAATACATTCCCCACTACCTAGGGGCATGCCAACTATTGCCATTTCTCTTTCTGTTCCTCAAATTTAAAAAGGATACATGGAGGAGCTGTCCTGTCCTGTCAGTTCAGCCTCCCTAGTGATTGTACGGGCGTTCCACCCAGTTTCCAGGGAAGCTGATGCTGCTTGCTGGAAGCTCTATTCTCTCCAAGAGACTCTCCAAAATTGTCTGGAGTTTCCCCAAGAGACTAGAGCTTGCTGCGATTGCACAGGGGCTGGGGCTTCAGTTGGGAGGGCCGCCCGCACACACAGATTGGACTGCATCACTGGGAGGAGGAGGAGATACTGGTAGATAGAGCATCAGGTGCCTTTCTTCTTTCCGCCACACTTCCTGACTAGCCAAATATAGGGCATAGTGGAGGTGGCAAATATAGGGCAAATATAGGGCTGCTTGTGGGGACCACATCCGTCAGCCCCGGTTGTCAGTGACTACTTTGCAGAAATTCCAAACCATAAGTTGCATAATTTCCCTCGTTCATAAGCGAAAATAACCTTTTCATGATGGTAACACAGCCCAACAACATATGAGCTGACCCTCCAGTGACCAACATGGGAAATAATTTATTGCTAAGTTTGGAATGTCGTTGGCCAATCATGAAATGGATCATCCTCAGCAACAAAGGGTTGTAAGTGGTGGTGTCATCCAAATGATTTAGGAACAGGTACTTACTTTTGATTGGCACTTGTCGGGGTCCGCCCACCGGAAGTGATGTCATAAGCCGGAAGTGAGGTCATGATTGTTGCCATGGGTGTTATCATGTTTGTAATAACTTCAGCTTGTGGTTAGTGTTGATTTAACTTCTATTGCTTTGCTTTCTAGAGATGTGTCTATACATATTTTGCTTCAACTATTCCCTGGTTAAATAGCAGGGGCCAGCTTCGAGTGGGCGGGGCCAGCTCAACTTCTAGAAACCGGTACTCGCGTAGTGGTGCGTAGTGGGTGCATGACATCACTGGTTGTAAGCAACAGCGTGTTCACAAAGCCCGCACTAGCTGGAAACAATTGTTCAACATGATCCCTGCAGAGCAGCAGGCCTGTGTTTTCATCCATCTCTCTTGATGTATTTCCTGCGAGTACATTTCACGGGGAGAGGAGAAGTTAGCAGCAATTAAGTCTCTAATCAATAACTTTCACAGTGCCAACTCCTTGGGGAGACAATTGGCAACTTGGAGTCATATGGGCGGAGAGGCCAGGCCTTTGAAAAACAAGGTAACCATAATCCTTTTGCTTCTTTAATAGGGCAAATGCTAAGCCCCGAAGCAGGCCAGTTCTGTTCAGTTGGAAAAGTGACAAAATAAGGAAAATGTCAATGTAGCTATTCACACTGCTGTCATTTCCAGTTCCTTAGAATATGTAATACACCACAGTCAAGTTGCCTCTCCTAGGAATCCCATTTCATTTCTATTTCAACAGCCAGAGTCAATCTAATATCAGATGAGCAGGGAAATGCCATTTTACAGATTCCGCATCTTTACTCTCTAATTTTGATATTAAAATTGGATTTTCTAAAGGGGAAAAATATCTGGATATTGAGCCTGAATTGATACGCATTGAAGCAAAAATATTATGCTCCCTATCTATGTCGCTGCATCGATGTGGAGAAGGCAGACCCTGTCATGAGAGTCCCCACCGTCTGGAAGAAGACACAAGCGGGAAGGGAGCAAAGCAGTGGCAGGATAAATGGTGGGAGAGCAGGACCAGCCCACTAATGTTCTAACTAATGGTTAGTTATTGATCTAGAAAGCTACAAAAAAAGAATGGAGCTATTCACCATTCCTATCATTTTAAAATGTTTTATGAGGTACTACCTTACTACAGAACTGCAATATAGTTAGAAGTATTTTTAAGAAACTTGCATTGTTTGCTATATTTTAGCAGAGAGAGCTAATCTACAAAATATGTGTTTAATCTACAAAATATGTCAATCATTGTTGCACCACTGATTGTTTTTCTTCTATTGCTTAAGAAAAGTACTATAGTCCAGTCAATATGTCATTAGACCCGGGACTAATTCTAACAACAGGTCTGTGAACTGTTCTTGTCAGTACTAGGTGTACTGATTGACAGGAAAAAACTTTACCAAAACTGGACAACCGGAAGTGGGTTATTTTCAAGATGGCAGCCGCAAACCATGAAAATTGGCCAAAATCATGTAACTGTGTTATTTTTAAGCTTAGAACTTTTTTCTTTTTTTCAAACTCAAGGGTTTTTTTATGGTCAAGTAATTCATTTTAACAAATTCCTTGGTCCATGGGTTGAAGATTGGATTCCAGTGTAATGAGCATTGCAGGTACAACACAGTGCAAAGAATGCTTGGACAAAATGTATTTTCCTATGCTTTTAAGAGGATTGACAAAGCAAAGACCCTGAGTACTTCGTCTGCTGTCACTGTTGCTCCAGATAGAAGCATTGATCCTGGCTTGCTCTTCCAGCGATTTCTTGTCGTCTCCAGGACAGGACAACTAGATCTGGAGGAGATGATGAGATATGAACTTAGCGCTTACCCAACATCACTTTTCGAGAACAACCACATTCTGAGAAAGGCCGATAAACTGCAATTAGCCCATGCCATTAATGAGCATTGTAAAAATCGAGCATCAATGGAAACAACACCAGATGCTGTTTCGAGCACGCAAAGATACGTTATTGATGGAGGCTACTTGATAAGGAAGTTGAAGTGGAAAAAGGGAGACACATACAACAAAATAGCAAAGGTATATGCAGACTTTACAGTTAAACAGTATGGGTTGGCAACTGTAGTGTTTGATGGCTATGATGCAGGTCCTTCAATAAAGGATAACACACACAAGAGAAGGCATAAAAACTTTAATGATCCAGTTGTTCACTTCACAACTGATACTGAATTCAAAGGGAAGCAGGAAGAATTCCTTTCCGTAGGATGCAACAAACACCAACTAATCAAATTAATCACTGAAGAACTGGTGACGAGAGGCTGTGTGGTTTGTCAAGCACAATGCGACGCTGATGTGGACATTTAAAGGCCGCTCATTGGGGGGGATTTAGCCACGCTCATTGGGGGGGATTTAGCCATTTACTTATCAAGTTTCAGTTTTGAATAATGGATGTCATACTAGGCTCAGTGTTGCAGTTTGAATTATTTTTAATGGCAAGTGGCCTTAGATACTTTCAAGCAACTAGCAGCAATTCAGCAATAACACTTTAAGTTTTAAGCAGACGCTCCTTTATGTCCTTTAATATTTAACCATAGTTTCCAGACTGTATGTCTAACATTAGTGTATATTGCTATTAATAATCATATATTTCATTAGTAGTTATCTACACCTAAGATAAAGGTTTCCCCACGACCGAATGGTCTAGTTGTGACCGACTGTAGGGGGCGGTGCTCATCTCCTTTTCAAAGCCTGTAGAGCCGGCATTTTTGTCAGCCAGCATGACTCCACGTGGCCAGCATGACTCCACGGAACACCGTTACCTTCCCACCGAAGTGGTCCCTATTTATCTACTTGCATTTTAGGTGCTTTTGAACTGCTAGGTTGGCAGGAGCTGGGACAAGCAATGGGAGCTCACTCCGTCACGCAGTCTCGAACTCCCAACCTTGCGGTCGAAAGCCGAGCAACAGCGGATTAACTCGCTGCACCACCACGTCCCTACACCTACACTATCTACACCTAATTGTTAGTAATAATATAAAACTATCCCTTACATTGACCAGAGCATGAGTTAACCCAGTTGATATAATTGAAGTCCCCCATGATTACAACCCTGTCCCTCTTCAATGACGTCCTGATTTGTCTCCTCATTTCAAGGTCCCCTTTGACTTTTTGTTCCAGAGGACGCTAGCACACTCCCACTATTACATCACTCTTTGGGCTTGGTTTAACCCACAGTGACTCTATGTTGGTCGTACCCGCCTTCAGTTTCTACTCTACTGGATTCTATCCCGTCTTTGACATAGATGGTCACCCCACCTCCAACACTCCCCTCCTCATACCTCCTTTGTCCAGTTTATAGCCTGGGATTGCAGTACCCCACTGGTTGCATTCCACCAGGTTTCCGTTATACCCACTATACCAATGTTTTCCCTAGTACTAAGCATTCTCCCATCTTTGCTAGGAGGCTTTGGGAATTTTTGTCAAAATTCGGACCTTGTCAATTGTCAAAAAACTGAGGGTGTGCCTTGAAAATTTTAGAGCCTTCTCAGTGTGCAGGAAAAGCAGGTCACCAGCCAGTATCCTGAGCCATAGTCTCTTGTCTCCTGAGATTACTTGGTTCTACCTCTGCCTCCCACGTACGCAAGGGAGCAAACCCTATCTATAGCAAACCCTGACTCGTGCTCCCTTGCCTGAGCTATACCTGAAAGGAGTGCCCCCCCCAAACCTTGCCTTACGGTTACTCTGCCTTACTCTGAGGTAAGCAAAAAAAAAAAAGGTTGAAGGTGCCTCTTTGGTGTTGCTGATCTTATTCAAATCTGAGTCACAAGACATGCTTTGGGTCGGAGTCATGATCAAACGGGCATGTGGATGCCAAAACCTGCAGACAAATTTGTGAGTCAGGGTGCCCAACTCTTCAAATGCAACTAGGGACTGTGCTCCGGTTGCATCCAGAGGGTGTTCTAACGTTAAAAACTGGACATGATGGTTTCAGGCCCTTAGAAGGATTTCCAAGAGTTAGGGAGGCCCTCAGAACACCAGATATGACCAGAATGCAGCTCCAGTTGCATTTGGATGGTACTGATACAGCCTTCACCACATGTTTGGCACTCGACGCACGCAGTTGGTAAATGATTACTAGTGGGAGCGCTCAGAGCATTAATCCACCAAATTGCCAGAGTTATGTGTGTTTATTTTACATTCTCAATCTGAGATCATATTGTTATTAATTTTAAAATTTTAAAATGTACTAGGAAGATGATACAAGCGAGCATCAGCAGATGCAGCCACAGTATTATTTCTAATTGGAAAAGTAGTCTATTTTAATTTCTGGAAAATATCTTAAACACCCAAATGTGTGTGTGTATTCAGATATTTTAACCTCCAAAAGGTAGTTGTTAATGCCCAAAAGGCAGTTTTCAGAAAAAAAAAACACCGTTCATTATTTATCATCACCTGTTAGCCATAACTAGAGGTGTTTGAAAACAGTGTGTTGTCAGAAGTAGGCTTAACATTGCTCTGAAATCAGTCCAAAGGACCGAAGAGCTTGAATGACGAGATTCACTGGACAAAACGCATCATTTCTGAACCCTGAAGATGTGGACCTGCTCCTACAGTCATATGGGAAACAGAAGGAGGCTGGGCGGTCTCACATGGTCATCAATGTCTATCTTCCATGAATTCAACATTCTACTGCTCCTGAGTAGAGAGCTTGTATTTGCTCTGTTATGGCTAGATGGTTCTCATAAAGTAGGATTATAGCCTATATCTTACTGAACACACAAGAACCTAGGAACAGCCTTGCCAGATTAGGCAAAGGGCCCATCTTGTCCAGCTTCCTGCATCTCACAGATTCCTCAGGGAGCACACAAGACACCTGCATCCCAGTGGTGTCATCTAAATGATTTAAGAACAGGAGCTCACTTTTGATTGGCACATGTCAGGACCCGCCCACCGGAAGTGACGTCATAAGCCGGAGGCTGGCGGAGCGCAGGTCTACCCGCGGCTGGTTCCTAGCCAGCGACGACATCAGCGACGAGTGGGCGGAGCCAGCCAGTTCTGTACAGCGCCTGGTGCCTACAGAACAGAAAGCGAAGAATTCCCCCCTTCCCAATTGCAGCTCCAATAGCGATGGGGACAGTCTCCCAAAGAAACCTCACACCCAGAGTGCCAGTGAAACGCTCTGGACTGGAGAGACAGCGGCAAAAGCCTTTCCTTGGTCTTTGCGGCTAGGCGAGGTGGAGTTATTCAAAATTGCCAGGGCAGTTGAAAATTGGCACGGGGGCAGCAGCCTCAAAGCCGAGGCTGGCTGAGAAGAATGAGGCAGGAACCTGTGGAAGGGGCTGAGGGGCGGCAGCACTCCAGAAGTCACCCTTGGGCACTTCCCCACACCAAAGCCCGCTTATGCCGGGCACATCAGGAGGGCAGCTTCAAAAAGTCCCGGCTCCCCTCTGTCCCCTCCAGGGCCCCCCTCGATTCGCCACCGCACCCCCAGGATGCCCCTTCTCCCCAGTGGGCTGCAGACGCACTAGAGTGGCTGCTGACTCCACGTGAGTGGCTGGAGGGAGCAAGGAAGGGGGCTGTGCAGGACGGGACTTCCCCACTGCATCCCTTCCCCCTTCGCCCCCCTAGGAATCCGGAGTCGCTCCCTTTAACCCTCTGAGTGCTGGCCAACCAAGAAGAAAAGCTCTTTGCAGAGGAATCGGGAGGGGGGAGGAGGGAGAGTGAAGTGGGTGGAGTCAGCCCTAATTTTAACTAGTGGAACTGAGTTCCCCCGCGTTCCCCCTGCATGACATCACTGCTGCATCCTGTTGCCACTCAGCTGCACTTGGCCTACTTTTAAGACTAGGAGATTGCACACAGGGTTTTATATTTTCCTCTATAAATATGTAATCCCTTTGAAATACATCTATCCATCCTATGCATCATTTTTTCTCCTATGAATCCACCTTTAATTGGTGGGCTACTGGCACTCTGTCATCTCAAGTTTAATCTCAAGTTCATCACATGGAGTGCAGCTTAAAGTGTCCACAATCTCAACCACAATCCACAATTTCTCTCAAGGCCACAATGTGCTAGGGGGTAACACCAAAAAGATGTTGGCAGCAGGGACGAATGGAGGCCCGAGTGTGCCCATGGCAGGCGACGAAACTGTGCCCCCAGGACGTCACCCCGCCCCCGTGCGTCATCCAGGCACACCTCCCTGCGCCCGGAATAGCTCCATTTCGGAGTGTAACGGAGGCGAGGGAGGGTGGGTGGGCTGAACAGTGCACGGTTTCCTCCGTGGACTGTGCAATGGCGCCCCGCTGCCCCGCCGCTGCCCGGTGCCCATGGCTTGTGCCACCCTGGGCTACAGGGTAAATGTACACCCTGGGCTCTGGTTGGCAGGGTGGCCACAGTGGTGTCTTCTTGGCCACTTTTCCCAGGAGCATCTTTTTGACTGTTGTCAGATACAAGATGCTGGATTTGATGGCCCTTGATCTGATACAGCTGGCCTGTCCTTCAGTTTGCTAATAATAACTCCCCTTTCTCCTTGATTGCTGTGCCCTTTCTGTTAAGTGGTAAATTATCCTCCCTGCGAGATCCTTTTCATTCCCCTGCCACCAAAGGCAGCCCTTTGCTCAGCTGAACTCCAACCAAACAATTTGAAAGGAGAAAAGCAATATTTATGGCAAAGCCTGTTGTTGACTGGCTTGATTTATTTTAACACTCACCATTAAACATGAGAATGGGAGGCTGTTTCCCCAGCCTTCCTGCTACAGTTCAAGTAGAGGAAACAATAAGCCCCCATTATTGGTACTGAGGGACTTCAGCTGCCAATTACATTGAATGATACCTTTTGGTTAATATAAATTAGTTTCATTAAATGGGGAAAAAAATGGCTCATTCTGCATCAAGAATCTTCTCTTTTTTATTTGTTAAAAGCCCAAGATGTTTGCAACTATTGCAATAAAGTGGATCTATGTATAGTTTGAGGGATGTGGTGGTGCAGTGGGTTAAACCACTGTTGTTGGCCTTTCCGACCGGAAGGTTGGGAGTTCAAGACTGTGCAACAGAGTGAGCTCCTGTTGCTTGTCCCAGCTCCTGCCAACCTAGCAGTTCGAACGGTGTATAGTCATGCCGGCCACATGACCACGGAAGCTTGTCCTTGGACAAAACGCCGGCTCTACAGGCTTTGAAACAGAGAGAGCACCACCCTCTACAGTCAATCACGACTAGATCATTCGGTCGTGGGGAAACCTTTACCTTTATGTATAGTTTGGGGCCTGCAGATGACTCCGTTGCCTTTTGTGATTGCTCTGGGGAAATCTCAAGGGAAATCACAATACAAATGAAATAAAACAATGGAGGAGGGCAATCTGTTTATAAAGAGACACACGAGGTAGACAACCCATCAATAACAATAACATTTCGAGCTCCTGCAAAAAGAAAAAAAAACCGTGGGAAGTGATACATCATAATTCCCCTGGTAGGAGTATAACTGTGGTGCCACTACCAAGAAGGCTCTGCCCTGTGCAGCCATCTAACTTGGGATAAAGGTGGTACCTGGAGGAAGGCCCCCTTAGTTGACCTAAGGGGGAGGTGGAAAGTATGAGAGGAGGACGTTGTTCAGATAACCTGGTCCCAAACTGTGGAGGTCACTATCAGCTACAATGGGAGGAATATCA
>JAJKFI010000108.1:34040-51184 GCA_029204185.1 Lerista edwardsae | reverse complement strand
GCTGGGCGGGAGGAATGGGTGAGCGGCAGCCCGCCTGTTGCGTACCGATCCATTTTGCCATGTTCCCCGCCCCCGTGGGGGAAACAGACCGGAACGCAACGGGTGGGCTGCCGCTCACCCATTCCTCCCGCCCAGCATTCCGGCTGCATGATGCTGCTGGTTCTACCCCACACCCTGGGACCCCCTGCAGAAGGCAGGACAGAACTCATGAGGGAGAGATTGGGTTAACTCATGCTCTGGTCAAGAAAGAGAGACCAGATTCCTTGATGTGTTAAATGACTGTGCCTTTGAGCAGCTAGTCCTAGAGCCCACCAGGTGACTCTGGATTTAATATTGTGTGGTACTCAGGACCTGGTTAGGGATGTCACTGAGCCGTTGGGGAACAGTGACCATGTTGCAATCCGTTTTGTCATGCATTTTGGGCAAAGAGTGCTTAGCAAATCTGACACGAAAGCCCTTGACTTCCTAAGGGCAGATTTCCTTCATTTGAGGAGACTAGTTAGAAATAAATTAAAGGGAAGGTAAAAATAGTCCAATCTCTCCAGGCTGCATGGAAGCTGTTTAAAACAACGATAGTAGAGGCCAAGCGGAAGTGTAAACCCCAAAGAAAGAAGGGATCGACTGGGTCTAGGAGGGTGCCTGCATGGCTGACGAATAAAGTGAGCGAGACCGTAAAGTGCAAGGAAACTTCCTTCAGTAAATGGAAGTTTTGCCCACATGAGGAGGATAAAAAAGAACATTAACTCTGGCAAACGAAATGCTAGGAGGTGATACAGGAGGCCAAGAATGACTTTGAGGAATGCATGGCAACATAAAGAGGACTGCAACGTAAAAGCTTCTTCAAATACGTTAGAAGCAGAAAAACTGCCAGAGAGGTGGAGATTGCAGAGAAATTAAATGATTCTTTGCATCTGTCTTCATGGAAGAAGATCTTGGGCAAGATACTGCTGCCCGAATGGCCCCTCCTAACAAAGGAATTAAGGGCACGATAATTGGGCTGGCCTGGAGTTAGGACGACACAGTTAAGCCAGCAAAGTTTGACTGGCACAAGGGCCACCAAAAAGCGCATTCTGGACCACTCTCACACAGAGCAGCACATAGGTGTACACAGTAGTGGGAACTAAATGATTTAGCAACAGGTACTAGGACCGGGACTCACTTTTGATTGGCACTTGTGTTGGGATCCGCCCACCGGAAGTGACGTCACAGGTGGAAGTGACGTCATCAAGCAGGAAGTGTCGTCGTTTTATTTGAAAAAAAATTTCAAAAGCAAAAGCCCAAGGTGGCTTACAAGCCCCACAATAAATGTACAATGCAGCACAATACTTTGAGGGGGGGGGAATCCAAACAAGGCATTAAACAGCTGATTGTCCATGGTTGCCTGGGGAAGCCAACACAGACAGAGCAGGCTGTGTATGTGTTTTAGGGACTGGTTGCTTAAGTTATGATGCAGATAAGGAGAAACAATTCACATTAAAACATTTAATATTAACCTGCAATCTGATCATCAGAAAACACAAGTATTAATAAGAGACTTGGAGGCAATCCTATTCATGTCTTCTCAGAAGTAAATCTCATTGTGTTCAATAAGGCTTATTGTGTTCAATAAGGCTTATTCCTAGGAACAGGTGCATAAGATGGCAGCCTTACTACTTACTTTAGAAAAAACTTTCCTGGCTTTTTGGTGAAAAATCGGAAACAAGAATGCACATTAGTAAACCTCCTCTGAGAGGTTTACTTTGCTTGCCCAGTGTTGCCACAAAAATAATACATTAAAATCAGAAGAGGGGGGAATTGATTTTGAAAAAGTCTTGGGTGGAGCAGAGAGCAAAACTGATTTGCACAGGAAGAATCAGTGTGCTACAAAGCTCCCATATAAGTGATTGGAATGAGACAATCTATAATTCTGTTCATAAGCACAACGTGGTTTACACTCACATACTTTCAGATCTTAAGATGGCACAGAAAGCAAGATTAGGGCAAAAATATTATGTAAAAGCACTGAACAAAAAACTAAAAAAAACCCCTCTCTTGAAAATTCTGTGAGGATTTCACTAATACTCTGTTAATATTAACAAAAAATATATAGCAACAGTAATGTCTGTAGCTTCCAAGATGGGTGCTTCCAGCTTTCCAACAGACATCAGGTTGCAACCCACAGTTATACTGGCATATAATAAACTGTGATATAACACTGGCATATAATAAATAGGAAGTGAAGCAATCACGAGTCAGTGATGAGACAGGAGGCAGGATTTTGCAGGTTCATTAGAGGAGCAGAAACTTCTCTCGCTCTCCCAAGCTTTCAAGCTCTCCAGGCTTTCAAGGTTCCCCCAGCTCTCAAGCTCTCCAGGCTTTCCGAGCTCCCATGCTTCTCAAGCTTGCTCCCAAGCTTGCTTTCTTCCGAGAGCTCTGTCCTCATTTATTAGGCTAATTTTCGTCTACGTGTTACAAGTCAGATGCTCAGTGTTCTAATGATTAAACTTAAAGTACATTTCTAGAATCAACCATTTGTGCTGTTTCAGGAGTTCAATGGTTAACTTTTAGGTTCAGGGTTTGTGCCGGGTCAAAAGGGCTCTCTGGTTATAGATTGAAATTATGGGGGCCAAGTCTTGAAACCAATGTGCTCCATCTGAATGCTCTGGTTCTGGGTTTGCCCTTTGAACGCAGGTGTGCCTGCTGGTGAGCAAACAGATGCCAGCATTTGGGTTCAGCACTTTTGCCATCCCCCAGGTTTAAGGAGAGTTCACGAGGGCAGAGGTAGAATTGCTTCAGGAAGGAAAAATAAAAAGGGATGGACTCAACTCTTTCACAGATGTAGTTCAAAACACACAAGTGTACAAACCTTTCCCACTCTCTTGACTCACTTCCCCCCCCCTCCCACTGCACTGGCAATGAGAGATCTTGAGAAGCTGGAGTAGCAAGCCTCAACTTTGCAAAGGAATTCCTGGAGAAATCAGGTGCTGGGAGTTTTGATTGCATACAATAAATAGGGGAAAACAAAGAGGGGATGGACTCTAACTCTCTCACAGTTGCAGTCCCATACCCACCCACAAATGCACAAACTTAAAAAAAAAATCACGGTTTCTTCTCCCCACCCCTTTGCATGGCTGTCGAGAGAAACAGAAGAAACCTCAGCCTTGCATCAGAGGTGCTGGGTGTTTGATTGCATACAATTAAAAGGGAGGGGAAAACTTTAGAAGGGGATGTACCTTTCACCCAGACCCTGTCCCAAACACACACACAAATGCACATACACATGCACTTAAAAAATTGCTCTGTTTCCACCACCACCACCCCGCATTGGCGAAGAGAGTTAGCAGACCTCAGCTTTGCAAGGAGTTCTTTGAGAAACAGGTGTTGAGGATTGCTACAGCTTATGGAAGAGGAGGAGGGGGGAGGAGGATAAAAACAACTTTCCACAGCATTTTCTTCTGACTTACAGTTTCTAGGAGCACTTTTAACTGAGAGGCTGGGGCCGATCCTGCAAAGGGGGGAAGGGAAGTCTGAAAGGGACACATTTCTAGGAGCACTTAACAGAGAGGCTGGGGACGATCCTGCAAGGGGGGAGGGAAGTCTGAAAGGGAACGCATTTCTAGGAGCCAGCCAATGTCAGTGACGAGTGGGCGGAGCCAGCCCACATTTTAGGAACCGGAACGATCGTAGTGGTGCGTACCGGGCCAATCCCATTACTGGGTGTGCACCATCCTTCCTGACTCCAAGAGTGGTCCAAACATGCTTTACAATGGCCCTTGTGCCAGCCAAACTCTGATGGCCATAACTTCCGGTTAGGATTGTGCTCTCATATCCATGATAGGTGCATGGGAGTGGCAGCAGGATACAAGTATCTCTTCTGTGTGCTCCCTGAGGCATCTGGTGGGCACTGTGAGATGCAGGAAGCTGGCCTAGATGGGCTTTGGCCTGATCCAGTGAGGCTTTTCTTAAGTTCTTAATTTGGACTTGCACAAATTATATGTCATATGTCTGATGATGAGGATGATGATGATGATGGGATAGATTGGTTAGTAAACATCTTTGAAGGAGGGAGTGCTGCCATCCATGTTAAAATGGGCAGTGACTCACCCCTTTCTAAAAAAATACCCTCTCTGGATCCAACCGAAATGTTACCAAAGTGCTTAACATAAATAAAGACACGGATGACCGGAGGAGGATTGTTTCAAAAAGTTTACTTCAGCTGAAGGGCCAGCACACAGCAAAAATGGCTGTCAGGGGTGTGGCCCAGAACTCTGTCTGTTCCAAGCTTATATAGACTTTCAGTCAGAGCATGTTGATACATTTTACAGCCTGTATGAGCCTACCCTGTTTCCTTATTTGGCCTGGAGCCTTCAGCCACACATTCTGATCTTGTGTGTGTGGTGAAGGAGGGTGAGCGGGGGATCATGAGGAAAGAAAAAAAAAATAATTTCCTTATTATTATTCTGCTTCAATAATAATATTATATCTATATATATAAAAGAGAATGTGGGTGTGTTTGTGGGTACGTGTGTTTGTGTGTACGTGTGTACGTACGTATGTTCCGCATAGGCTCCACCTGGAGCGATTGACACCAAACTTGGCATGCAGACACCTTGCGGCCTGGCGACAAACACTGGGGGGGGTCAGACCCCCTAGGACCCCCAGGGGTGGGGTGCGGGGGGTGAAACGTAAACATGATCGCAAACGGCCGACATCGGTGTTGAATCCGTCATTTCTGGGGTCGCTGAGATGAGCGGCGATGCCCCCGACACTGTTTGACTCCGGGTTCGGCCCCCCCTTGGCGTGGGGGGGGCGAGAAGGTGCACAAAACAAACCATCCACCATGCCCTCCTGGAATGCCTGGACCGATTGACGCCAAACTTGGCAGGCGTGTGCCTTCCAGTCTGGCGACAAACATTGGGGGAGGCCAGGCCCCTCCTAGCGCCCCTGGGGGTGGGGGTCCAGGGGGCCCCCACATGAAAATTCTCGAAAACAGCAGAAATTGGCATCAAATCTGTAGTTTCCAGGGTCACTGAGACGAACAGCGACGCTCCCAATGCCAGTGGAGTCCGGGTTTGGCCCCCCTTCAGTGTGGGGGGTGAGAAGGGGTGCAAAACGAAATGTCTGCCATGCCCTGCTGGAACGCCTAGAGCAACGCGCACCAAACTCGGCATGCACACGCCTTGCAGCCTGGCCACAAACACTGCGGGGGTCGGGCCCCCCTAGCATTCCCGGGGGTGGGGGTGCACAGAGGGCCCCAAGCGAAAATGGTCAAAAATGGCTGAAATTGGCATGGAATCCGTCGTTTCTGGGGTCACCGAGACGAGTGGCGACGCTCCCGACTCCGTTGGAATCCAGGTTTGGCCACCCCTCGGTGTGGGGGGCCAGAAGGGGTGCGAAACAAAATGTCTGACATACCCCGCTGGAACGCCTGGACCGAGTGGCACCAAACTCAGCATGCGGATGCCTGGCAGCCTGTTGACAAACACTGCGGGGTCAGGGCCCCCTACCGCCCCCAGAGGTGGGGGTACACAGGGGCCCCCACATGAAAATGGTCAAAAACGGCCAAAATCTTTTTCAGATCCATGGTTTCTGGGGCCGCTGAGACAAGTGGTGACGTTCCCTATGCCGTTGGAGTCCGGGTTTGGGCCCCCCTCAATGTGGACATGAGAAGGGGTGCAAAACAAAACATCCGCCATGCCTCGCTGGAACGCCTGGAGCGATTGACACCAGTATGCTTTACGGTCTGGGGACAAGCACTGTGGGGGTCAGACCCCCTAGCGCCCCCAAAGGTGGGGGTGCACAGGGGGCCCCATGTGAAAATGGTCAAAAACGGCCGTAATCGGTGTCAAATCCGTAGTGTCCGGGGTTGCCGAGATGAATGGCGACGCTCCCGATGCCATTTCAGTCCACATTCGGGCTTGGGATAATTTGTTGCCCGGGCAATGCAAGGTAAAAAAAGCTAGTCTAATATAAAATATAATATATATAATGAACAAACATATATTATATATGATATATTATGATATATATGTTATATAACATTCATTATTATTATTATTATTATTATTATTATTATTATTATTATTATTATTATTATTAGCCAGTCTGAAATATTCCATTTCTGGACAAAGTGGTCAAATGGGTGGTGGCCGCTCCAGAGGATCCTGGATGAAGCAGATTATCTAGATCCCTTTCAGTCCTCCTTCAGGCTGGGCTTCAGGTCAGAGATGGCCTTGGTCGCCTAGGTGGATGACTTATGCCGGGGGCTGGATGGAGGGAGTGCATCCCTCTTTGAACCTTTCAGCTGTTTTTTTCACCATTAACCATGGTGTCCTTCTAGGATGGTTGGCCTGGGATTGGGGCCCACATTTTGCAGTGGTTATGTTCCTTCTTTGCTGATGGAGCCCAGAGATGGTGATGCTGGGGGACTGTCCCAGGAATTCCATGCTGGGCCTTCCTGAGGGTCTTGATGCCCACACTAGGCTCACTAGCTTCTGTTTTAAACAGCCCTGGTGCAGCAATGAACACAACCTGGGCCTCACCTTCTCAGTCACAGCAGCCAATCCAATCAACATCAATCCAAAGCCAAAAGGTCCACGATTAGAGTTAATCCATGAGCCAGGTTCAGTAGTCAATAAGCCAGAGCAGGAAGCCAGGGTCCGGGTCAAACCAAAACCAAGTCAGAATCCAAGTTGCTGGGATTCAAACCCGGGCTGCCAGCAGCGTTCCAGGCAGCGGTGTTATGCTGCCGGAACGCTGGGCGGGACATCCGGGTGATTGACAGCCCGCCCTTTGCATTCCGGAGCGTTACGCCATTTGCGTAACCAATTACGCCGCTTGCGTACATTACGCAAACGGCGTTATGCTCTGGAACGTGACAGGCGGGCTGCCAATCACCCGGATGTCCCGCCCAGCGTTCCGGCAGCATAACACCGCTGGCTCCAGGCCATCGCAAGGGCTGGAAATCAGCAAGCCAGACGGCAATGATTGGATTATCGCTTGTTAGCCACAGGAACACAGCTTACTCGGGGTTCAGGCTGGGTCAACAATTACAAGGGAATCCCCTGCTACGCGAAGTGGCCGAGAACTGTCACTCACCGTCTGCCAAATCTGCCTGTCAAAGGGAAGCATGAACAGAGCGTTTTATAATGAGAAACGATGTTTTTATGAATGAAGGACTAAATTTATGAATGGGATGAGGTTTTCTTTATGGAACCGGAATGTTGAATTGGGTTCGAAGTTGATGTTGTCAAATGCTTGGTGTAGAGGGGACACAAAGACAAAGGGGCTCCTTGGAGCCACCAGAAAATGGCTGCCCCTCTGAGGGCTGATGAGAGAGGACAAGATGGCGTTGGAAAGACCAAGCTGCAAAGAAGGAATCGGAAGTTGGGGAAAAGGACGTGCAGACCTCCATGACCGGCTGGCTCCAGGGCCGGAACCCCTTAGGGACATGCTGATGAAATGTACTCCGCAGATGTAAATGTCGTGTATGCAGCAATGGGATCTACAAATGACCTGGGAGAACGGAGGGCAAGACTTAGGCGGGACTGCTTGCAGGCGCCCCCTCCGAGGCCAGAGACAGCCACGGGGTGAGCGGAACGAAAGCGGAAGTGCACGGACGGGCTGCCAATCAAACAGTAGTCCCGTCTAAGTCCCGCCCTCCGTTCCCCCAAGTCGTTTGTAGATCCCATCACTGCATGTATGCATCAGATTAGATGAACTGCCCTTTCTACCCTGAGGTTGGCCTTTACCCAAGCTAGAATGACCTTACCTATCTCCGCTGCCCCTTGGGCGACCCCTTGTCCCCTCCCAGTATTGCCTATTCCAAAATCTCCTACCCAACCCTTGCCTATTGTCCTACCCCTCCACCACAACTGTGTCACCCCAATTATCCAGTGTGTGTCACCCTTATCCAGTGGCAAATTGCCCTTACCCAACCCTCCTCCGGGAGGGGGAAATCACCTCAACTCAGGTGTGGGGGGGGAGACTAACCCTCCAACCAGCAACCAGAGAGTTCCAATCAACCAATCAGGGGTCCCCCAACTTCCCAGGTTACCAATAATTGATCTCAAGACTATCAAACACATTTGATTGGTTGTTTATTTTTCTCCTCTTTTACATGCTTGAAAGTATAAATGTATGAACATCTGTCCATTTGGCACGCAATCTTTGGGTGACATTTGCACGTGCTTTTGTGGCCAGATCTTGCATTTGACGATGTCTATTTTTGGTGAGAGAAGAGACTCCGTGGGGAGCTTTGTGGGTGAGATAACCGCTTTGATTTTGAGGAGGAACGGAAGCACACGCCAGGGAACAAAGCTTCCAAGGTTGATGCATCTCTTCCAACGTAGACCAGGGACCTCGGGAATTAACGTGAAGGAAATTGCATTGATATTGGCAAACAGTACGCTCAACTCAGAGGAAAAGGAGATGGCATTTAAATTAACATTCAGCCCTGAACCTCCCAGAACCTCAAACAGTTCTTCCTCCTTCTCCTCTGCATCCATGCTCAGCCTATGTTAGATGAACATAGGCTTGGACGCTCTCCTGCTATTATTGACTCTTCTGGGCTCCAATTTAAGGCCATTAGTGTTCAGGATTTTCTTCTACTATTTCTTCCATTCTTCTCTGGTCCTGATCCTGCCAAGACTTGTACTTTCAGCCTATCCTGTGTTTGATGGCCCACAGCCCAAAGCATAGTTTCTGCCAACACTTTGGCTGCTCCTTTCCTGTTCTGGGAACCTACAAACCTTCTGCCCGTACAGACACATTGACATAATACAACAGTCGTGCCAATTCTTGGGAGGTGTTTTGTGCTCACTGAAAACATGGCATCCTTTCTTAGTGGGCCATGACAGCAGCCTTTGCCACAGAAGTGAAGGTGACCAGGTCACAGGGTCTATAATCTTTTTTTATTTGACTGTTGTTATATCTGCTTTATTTGAGAACCAGTGATGAACACACTTGTATATTTTGGTTTTTACATAAAAAAATATTTTTTTTAATGAAGTCTTCTATGGCACTTTTGTAATGGCAGAGCAACGGCCTATGGCACTTGCAGTGTATTGTGCTGTCCCTTTTTCTGCCTCACTTTGCTTTAATTGCCCAGGAGAAGCCTCTGTTAGGGATGAATTGAGCCCCCCAGGAATGCCTCTGGTGTTAACTTCCGGTGCCTCCTGCATAGATGCCACAGATTGGCCATGGATCCTCAAATGGTGAAATGGAGCACCACCTCCTTCCAAGTGCAACGTTAATTCAAACATAGGGTTGCATTTCATCAGTCCAGCATTTACACATGGAAGAGGAATGAAATGGCAATCAATAATTCTTCTGTTAGATAATTGAAACATGCCTCTTGATTTAAGCTAATGTGACACAATAAGTAATCAGACCCAAGGCAGATCTTGCATGCAGAAAGGAAATATTTGATTTAATGCGCTGGAGGTGTGCGTAAACCACTTATTCTTGGGTACTGCATGTCCAGAGGAATCCTGGCCATGAGCCTAACCACACTACATTTCATTTAAAGTGAACCCCTGAACTGAATTTGGAGTGTTTTCTGGAAAAAACTGAAGGGGTTCTTGAGAAGCCACCTTGGATGTCTGAAGGGTGGATCTCAATTTGGGTTCCCCACAGGTAAGCACTTTATTCCCCATGCCACTACTGCTGTGGTTCTTTTGTAAGCCCAGCAGAGAGAGCTTTTCATTTCAAAGGGACCATCAGGCTGCAGAAGAAGTGAGCATCTAGTCAGCTGACCCCAATGACTAATTCTAGCCCCCCAGGCCCTATAAACTGATTTGTCTCAAAGATTATAGTGACTGTTCCTTTTTCCTGATTGCTGCATCGAATGATGCCCTGCTCTGCCTTGCCCTGCCCAGCCTTGAGTACATACAGTCCTTCTGATTGCTGCATTGGATCTCCTCCCATGTGATTTGTAATGACATGAGCCAATTGATCAGTTTACGACTGCAGCAAGCAGTCTATCCTATCCATACAAGCTTCCTCCTTACGTTGGGGCAAATACCCTGGAGACAGCTATCGGGACCCATTTGGCAACACAACTCTGGAGATCTCTTGGCAACCCCAGATTTCTAACACCAACCCCTGGAAATGGGATTGAGGAAGCAGAAAAGCCAGACAACTTTTGAGAGAGATGTCATAGGTCAAGACCAAGTTACAACCAGTCAGACAGACTTTTGGGACCCATTACTCTTTGCTCCTCTTACCTAAGGGTTTACCTAACGGTTAAAAGCTGTGATGTGTATGTATATACCCATATATGTATATACCCATATATACATGAGGATGGCTGATCCAGCAGGGCTGTTCTTAGATTCTTTTGCCATGAGTTTGAGACAGTTGGGAGAGGTGGAAATAAAAAACCCTCTGCACTGACAGGTATAAAGCAAATAATTCCTAGACTGCCTCTAACAGCAACCAGCAAATCCCAGACTTTTGTGATGATGGGTGAGTAGGCTGAGTCACACACTCCTCCCGTCACAGAATACAGAGAGAGACAAGAGGCCACATAAAACTGCACATCTTTAACCCCGCCTTTGGCTTGCTCAGGCACTGGTCAGGAACCCAGTCAAATCCCATGCCTTGTGCAGGAAGGGACAGGAGAAAGGAAATCCCAGAGTACATCCACTGGGGGTCAGCATCCATGAGACAAATTGGAGGCACTTGCCACAAGTGATAGACTGCAAGGAGCACATTCACCTCTGCCTTTACTATGATTACGATTACGACTACAACTATGACTACTACTACAGGGGATAAACCAGTGGTGTCATCTAAATGATTTAAGAACAGGTACTCATTTTTGATTGGCACGTGTCGGGACCCGCCCACCGGAAGTGATGTCATAAGCCAGAAGTGATGTCGTGGCAGGAAATAACATAAAAAAGCCCTTTTTGAGGCCTCAGATGATTTTAAACTGACCCAACAGTTGCAACAGTATTCCACAGCACCCCCAGAACATGTGAAGGAGGCCTGGCATCATGTTAAAACCCCAGAGCAACTCATTTTTCAGTGGCAAGGAACGGAGCCTTTCCTTTCCTTGCCACTGAAAAATGAGTTGCTCTGGGGTTTTAACATGATGCCAGGCCTCCTTAACATGTCTGCCTGCCTGCCTCCTGTCTGCCTGCCTGGCTCTGTGAACAGGCAGGCAACTCAAACATGCAGGAAATTCAAACGTTGCAGAGGGCGGAGTCGACGAGTGGGCAGGCGAATGGGCGGGGCCAGCTGTAATCCTAGAAACCGGTACTCGCGTACCCCCTGCATGACATCACTGGGATAAACCCATGGCAAGACTTCAAACAGAACCACCTTCAGAAGGGCCCAGTGAGATAATTTGTATAAGTAAGGTTGAAAACCAGCAAATCCGATCAGCTGCTTTTGCCACAGGAGTTGACCTGGAGTCCCCGCTTGCCTTGTTTAGCCAGCAGTTTGCCTCTAATATTGGATAATGGAGTCAGTCCCTTTTATGGCTCTTGTTAAGATGTAACATCAGTGACCCCCAATGGATTACTACACTCTCTTTTCACCTGGCATATAAATCTGTTCCCTATGAGAAAAGGCAGGAGAGAAAAAAAAATCCCCTCTCACGCACTTCGAATATGAGGCCAATAATGAGATGGAGCTGAGTGGGGCCAGGGAGTTAATTTCTGTCTTGAGACTAATGAAATGGCAGACAGGCAGTGATGAGAAGGTGAGGCTGATTCACGTAGTCAGCATAATTAATCCCTTCCTTGTTTAGAAGTGGTGGCACCTTCAGGACATGCAAATCGGATCTGTTGTTCCCTGCCAGTAGGCACCATGCATTTTTCTGACCTGTCCTTCTTGTATAGACTCCACTGGCAATTCATTACTCATGATGATGATGATGATGATGATGATGATGATGATGATGATGATGGGGGCAATTGCGCATTGGAACCTCTGCAAAAAGTACAATATTCCAATGTTTAAAAAAAATGGTGGGAAAGTTGAAAAAAGGTTGAAAAAAATAAAGAAAATGAGTGAAAATGTGGTACTTTTGAAAAAATCAGGTACTTAGCCCACAACACTGAATTTGACAACTGTGGAAAAGAAACTGTTCTGGATGGTGGACATGGGCAATACCTGTAGATGCGAGAATGAGAAAGAGAAAGATCAGGACAAGGTCATGAAATAAAAAAAATCAAAGTTGAATGTCTATGGAAGAAAAAAGATTGAGCTGAACCAATCATTGCTGCTGCTCTGTGCAATACCAATATGACTTGGAAAAACACCCAAACATCCTAGGCGTCAATGAAATCACTACACACCAATCATTTGGACCAACGCACATTTTACATAAATATCTGTGAATGTCGCAGGTCCTTGGGAAGGACTGAATACTCAACAGGCCAACTCCAGCCACCTATTTCTGATGGGCTGTGCACCATACTGATAAACGTGCATGTTTACAGCAGGCCCCCCTCACTCTACAACTCATATGCAATCGACCTAAAATCTTACTATTATAATAAAGGGACTGGAGGGGCTCCGAGATAGTTCACCCACGAGGACAGCTGAGATGGTCATCTCAGGTGACAGATTGATAAGGGGACCCAACTCCACAACCTGGATTCAAGGAGGAAGTGATGAGAGAAGAGAGGAGAGGAGAGAAGGGTGATGAACTAGAAACATTTTCAATGTTTATCTTCCCATTGCAAACTGACCTCTGGTCTTCGCCTCTTGTCTTCTAGCTTCCGGGAGTCTCTTCAGAGTTCTGGGGCTCTGTTCCTAGGGCAACTGCCTATAGTCACAAATTATCTGGAACTCTTCCTCCGCTGGCTCTGCAGGCAACCTAGAAACACAGCAGCAGAACCTAGAAGAGTTTTTCTGTGATTGCCAATGCTGTGCTCCAAATTCCTGCGGCTCACCTGAAGACCTTCCATGGTACACTGAAAATAGAATGTTTGGGTCAAGGAAGTATCTGGGAAGAGGCTGAAGGACATAAAAGTGGAGCAAATACCTTTCAAAGCAGTAGTGACAATGCTTGATTCTGATAATTGAGATTTTGCTCCTCTGAGAGACCCCAGAAGAAGGAGTTTAGAACCTGGAAATGTCAGATCAAGCCCTGACATCTGGCAACCCAACCTATTAATTGGTAGATTATTCGTTTCTTCTACCTTACGGAGGAATCCACAGCCCTTTGCAGAGGGCATTGCAGGAGGGCTGCAGTGACTGCTACTTCAGAACTGGTCAGGTGTATGATTTCTGTGTCCCCTGCCATGCTTGAGCATGCAGACATGCAATGGAGATGAAAAATGGGAGGTAAGATCTGGCATGCACAACTTCTGCCAGATCCACCACTTTCCTGCCCTGATATTTCCCCCCAAAGCCCCATTACTCCCATTACCCCACCCATTGCCCACCTCAACCACCAAACCACCCCAACCATGGGAGTATCCTCCCATGATGTCTGGCTGCTTCAGTGATGAAAGCATACAGTCTCCAACTACTGGTGGTGGCCACCCCATTGCACAGGTCATTGCTGGGTCTGCAGTGCTAGCTCCATCAATGAAAGGGGACCATCGAATTGGGCCCTTTCTCGGGAACCTGTTGCTGGGTGTGTTGGGGTTTTCCTCTGAATAGCAAAAACGTTGAATGCAGACTGAGGGTCTTCCAGGAAACAGTGACAGGAGACAAACAGCAAGCCTAGGCATGTCTACTCAGAAGTAAGTCCCACTGTGCTCTGTGGGGCATACTCCCAGGAAAGTATGGATTTCAGCCCACTGGTTTGTCTTGTAACCTGGAAGCCCATCCCTGTTCTGGTGTGGAGTTCACTTACCTGGATAATAAGAATTCGCTCTCTCCAAGTTCCATCCAATTTCCAACCAGCCAAACATCTTTTTCTGCAGTTAGACGAGTCTCCAAGGCCTCCTCTGCCCTGCTTCTTCCTTCCCAGCCAGGCACTGCTGCTTGCTTGATTATTAGGCTCTGTTTCCCAGACACTCCCCCTCCGAGCTATCACACCGCTTCAGTTTAACCTCCCCTGTATTCATGCAGCCTGAATGCTGTAGCTGCTTGTTAGAGCAACCCTAGTGGAAAATCAAATCTCCCAGCCAGCCGCCGCCCACGAAACCCAAGGATTTGTGACGTGCCTCTTCTGATTTCCGCAGCCGAGGAGCTTTGTGGCCTGCTTACCAGAGTTTATGTTTGTGTGTGTGCATATGCCTGGTTGTTGATCTGCCAAGGACAGCACAAGTAATGAGGCCAGAAAAATAATCAAGATGGGAAAAGGGATGTGAGAGTGTGTGTGTGGGGGGGGGAATACACACCAGCAGCATCAGAATACAGTTTATGCTGGAGAGCAACAAAAAAATAATATTGGCAAGGGATTCCATGGCTCAAGCAGCAAGAGCTAGTGGCAGGGCTGAAGTGAAGGGTTTGTTATGGCGAAAAAGCTGCCAAGTCCATGGGACTGACCCACCACTGCAGTTTATCCTTTTTGTGTTCACCAAACGTCTATTTTCTAGACCTATCCTTGCTGTCAACCAAAGGCAGAAGGCAGGAGAACCAGGAAGCAGCAATCAGGACTGACCCAAGACCCCCAAGTGCCTCTATGGTCGTCTTGTGATATCACTTCCGGTTTCCAGGACTCTCTCCTGGGTTCTCCTTCTCTGTTTCTAGGGCTATTGTCTGCAGTAACAAATTGTTCTTCTGGCAGAGGAAGTGGCAGAGGAATTCATTACAACAGACAGTTGCCTGAGAAACCGAACTGCAGAACCCTCAAAACTCTCACAGCACATCTGCATACCTTTCACAGCACACCAGTTAAAAACCCCAGCCTTATCCAGGGGTGCACCACAATTACCTTTGCTCTTCCTGCCACACCTCGGATTCAAAGAACAGTGGAAAAGGAGATGTTGGTGATACACCAAGCTAAGGAGGGGAGAGGATACACCAGAGAAATTCTTGCCCATAAAACCTCGTTTTAACGACATTATTTTGTCTCCCCTGGAAATTCCGCAGGCATTTGGCCTTAGAAATACACTCCACATTCACAATGGCAAAATTGTGAGAACCCCACCCCAAAAAAGAGAACATCACCGCACTCTCCAATAATTTAACTAGTCCTATCAAAAACATCTCTTCCCAACGTTCTTCAGATGTTTTGCCTAAGAATCAACCGTTCAGTACACATGGATTTTCACTTTGGGTGGTTTCTCTACCAAATGCCATTGCATGTCAACTATCAAAGACATATATTAACTTCAATTCCTTGCCAATGATCATATCTTGACAAATCGGAAATTCCACCTCATCGCTATCAAACACTGAGATAATAAATCACTTGTGTCAAACCTGAAAGTTGCCAAACATTCAGCCGTCAATAAATATTAAACCATTCGGAGACTTTCTGGTGAATACTCATGGGCTGTTCTTGTATGGCTTATATCTCTACGTTCTTCAAACAGCAATCCAGGAGCTGAAAGAGTATTTTGAAGCACAAACCCTCCTCTTCCTGGGAGGAGAGCACAATCAAGGTTTATAAGAAAACCAATGCTATTTATGACGAAGAGGACCACAGCTGCAGGGTGCATGGCTGAGGTATTCTTTGGATCTGAAGAGCTGTCGCAGGCATGTCAGTGTCACCTTGGGGGCACCAGGACTAGCTGAGGTGCGTGGTCTAGGGACCACCTGCAAGGCCTCTCTCTAACCAGTCCAAGGGCGGGAGCACACTGGGCCAGGGAAGTACCGGCCGAGCTGACTCCCAAGGCCTCAAGCAGACTGCACAGGTGCTGGTGACGAACCGACACATGATGGGGCCCAGGGGAAGTCCCGCTGTCACAGGACTTGCCTCAAGGACCCACCCAGGAAGGGGCGGGGTCTGGCCGGCTGGCCAGGCAGCTCAGAACATAGAGATAGAATTCACTAGAGACGGCATGACGTCACCATCTTGAAGCCACCGGGGGTAGACAAAAATGGCTGACTCAGATCATTGTCGTGAGGGAGGGTTGCCGCGAATTCTCAAATAAAAATCTCCCTCACATGTTTAAAAGTTAATCTCAACCTCTTTAAGCATGCCTATGTGTTCTGCATACGGGTGCACGAATCGCTGTACGAAAAATGGGATTACTTTGCACAGGTAATTAAAACCATTGTCAGGTATGTTCAGTAATATAATTATGAGGAATTTAACCTTGGAAATGCATATTAAATCATAATAAGGTTACCAATGATGTTTCTACACGATCGCATGTTTTTATTTTCTACACGATCACACGTTTTATACTAATTCACGGCAATCCTCCTTCACGGCGATGATCTGAGTCAGACATTTTTGTCTACCCCGGGTGGCTTCACTCGGCTCCTATTAAATCAACAGGGATGCCGCCTCCAGTGAATTATATCTTCATGGCTCAGAAGGAGCCCAGCCACGCTGGGGAGAGGTCCCTCTCTCTCTAGCTGGAAGGCTGAGGAGAGGTGCACCGGCTCCAGAGGGAGCCCCAGGACCATCAGGTAGGATGGTAGGACCGGGGTAGGCCCCCAACACAATGACCCTGCTGTGGGTGACCCCGGCCCTAGCTAAGGGGGTTCCACTACGCAGCACAGGCTCAGGCCCCCCCAACATCGTGCCCCCCCCGAGGTCGGCCCAACCATTGTCCACCCCTTGGACAGCAAAGACGGCAGTCAGAGATGGGGGGTACTGGGGTGTGAGGCGCTGATGCTACTCTGTGTGAACTGTTCCGGGACCCTGGGATGCAACAGGGCCCAATGCATATAAAGGCCCTAACAAGATTAAACAGTGTCTTGCAAAAGATCTCTGAAGGCTGAGAAGGTTTATTTGTGCCAGGTTGAGCCCCCCCCCCCCAGGAGCCCACAGGCTGTCCGCCAGCCCTTTACCACCTGGGGCTCATCAGTCCTGCCCCCGAGATGGATGTCACAGTCTACACGGAAACGAACAAAATGGGTAGATCCCCTTTGAAATGTAAACTGTTAAAAACCTGCAGTGTGGTGGTAGGTATCTGTTGCAATGTGTTGTTGGGTGTATTTGACAAGACTAGATTACCCCCCAGCATGGGGGCCCCCTGAGGTGGCAGGGCTGAATTGGGAGCAATTGGTCCAACTGACTTATAGCTGGCCCTGTATGGAGGGATTATTATCAGCGGCGTCATGCTGCCGGAATGCTG
>JAJKFI010000108.1:7902-29040 GCA_029204185.1 Lerista edwardsae | reverse complement strand
CGCAACAGGCGGGCTGCCGCTCACCCATTCCTCCCGCCCAGCGTTCCAGCTGCATGACGCCGCTGCCTGCAATGTACCATAATCATGATCCTCATGGGGCAATGTGGCTGTTAAAATGGCCACTAAAAGGCAGCAGTTGGATGGCGGAACTCCACTAAGGAGATCAAAAAATGAAAGATAGCAAATGGGGGTTCTGAAACTGGAACCCCCATCATTTTGTTGGTTCATTTCATGGTGCATTTATTTCTGAACAAATGGGCTCATAGGCAATTCCATTCATTCCAAAAATGAAGGCCCACGTCTAGCCGTTTAAGCAACTTTTCACTCAGTTGCAAAATTGAACCATGATTGAAAAGCAGTGAGTTGACACAGCCCCAGACAGAACCAATGTTCCTTGCCTGCTGCCGAGTAAGCATTCCCCTTCAGCGCTCAGTGCAAAACGCGTTACCCCTCCATCATCACCCAAACTGAAAACAACTCCCCAAGTCAATGGAATCCCAACCTGCCCTTGATCAATCTCCAGGAGTGCTCCAAATAGCCCCGTTTGCCCAGCGTCTTCTCCTTAGCCCATTTGTCAACTGAAGATCCGGCACTCTCTTTAGTCTTTTTATTAGTTCTGCTTGTGGGAGACATTCACACGGAGGCCTTGCTTAATGCAGCGAGCGCAGTACATATTTCTGCGTTAGGGGTAGCCATTATTCACGATGCGGCAGTGCTGTGATGGGGAGTTAATGAAGCCCTACGATGGAAAGTGCCTCCCATCCTCCTGTGTCCAGCATTTCATCTGCAGCCTGGGTTTTTGTTTTATCTTCTGAGTTCAGCTTCAGCTTCTCCCTCAAAGTGAATTATTTAGGCTATATCAGCACTGGTCTGATTTCCAAGTGTTGGGTGGGTAGGGGTCAAGAAGGCCACCTTGGTGAAGGGTCGACCCACAGAGCTGTGCAACTTTTGAGCTCCTAGTCCAAACAGAGCCCATCAGTCGATGCAGTCATCCAATGGGAGCTAAGGAATAGCTTTGTGCCCTGAGGGGAAACATTCTGTTCATTTGTATTTGGTATCTGCAAGGTATGTATTGCTTCCCCCACCATGGATACTGGAAACTGTGGATAACCTTCCTGCCACACCCCTGCATACCCGAACACACCCCGTGCCTGAGCATGCACCATCACCCTTGGCAGTGGTGATCCTACCTGTTTCATGGAGTCACCTGCCCACAGGCGGCACACTGGTGGAGGGGAGGGGGGCAGTGCAGAAGTGACTTGCCTCTTGCAGAGGTGAGCTGTGCGAGCTGCGTTTGACCTGCCTGTCCCCTGTGCTGAAACTGCTCCAAAACAGAGCATGGCATGGCAGGGTGGCAAGGAAGGGGTGGTGCAGGGGGCAGGGAGCTAGCACAGGGGGTGGTGACCAACCCAGCCCCAGGGCAGAGCCTCACCTGGGTCCACCACTGTCCCTTGGTTTCATCACATTGCTGTGTGATGATAGCATTATGTTGCCTTAACCGAATGCTATATGCTTATAATAAGCACTAGCTTTTTGTTACCCGGCGTTGCCCGGGGGACAAAGTATCCCCAGCATGTAGTAGGAGAAGGAATGAATACAGGGACAGAATCAAGCAAAGGAGCGTACTGAAATTGCCACACGCACTGATCAATGTCTGCAGGTCCCGTGGCAGTGTGAGAAACTCACAGTAATGTTAATTTAACTCAAACCCTGTTTGTAACCCACATTGTTAGTTTCCCCTCCAGGAGGAAGAATAAATATGAGGAGACAGGGACAAAATCAAGTACAAGGGCAAACTGGAGCAGTCATACTCACTGACCAATGTCTGCAGGATATTGTAGACAGGATAGCACTGAAGTATGAGAAAGTGGAAGAGGCGGCCAGCTAGCTCTCTGGAAATAGGTCCCTCTCAGATCCGACTGGGTGCTGGAACTCTCTGGATCATTTGCAACTCTTTTAAGCCAGTTTCACTTTCGGCTTGGCTTTGTGAATCACATAACCTGCAGAATCGTTTCTGACCACAGGGTGGCAGCAGACCTGTAGCCCAATGCAATCCCTTTGGTTCCTGATGATCTGGCCCTGCTCCCCAAAAAACGGGGGGCTGTAGGGGGGTCTGACCCCCGCAGTGTTCTTTGCCAGGCTGCAAGGTACGTGTGTGCCAAGTTTCGTGGCTGTGGGTCAAGGCACGGAGACGCCTATAAATAACACACATACATACCCACATACATACACACACACATACATACATACACACATACATACACACATCCGTTTTTATATATATAGATAATACGTCAGCCTGCAGGCTAGCATGGAAACTAAGAGTGATCTTTAACAGGAAGCAGGAATTTAACATTTGCTCTTAGTCTCCCTTCCAGCTTGCAGGCCACTTGCCTGCTTGTCTTGCTACAAAAGTTCTGCTTATAGCATTTGGTTAAATACGTTACTGCAAAGCAATAACAAGATGATGGTGAACGAACATAATGGGTATGGGAGTGTCGGGGCCATGGGGAGCCATGGATAACCGGAACTGCGGATAGTAGATCCATACTAGGGCACACCTGTATTTCCCTCTTCTGCATTACCAAATCTGCAAATGGTGACTAGATTTAACATAGGGGGAAAGAACAATCTAAATGTGATCATGTATTTGGTATGATCTTGATCCAATCACTTCAATTGCTTTTTATGTGGTGTTTTATCAATGCATACATGCATGTCAATAGCATAGTATAGAGGAGGAAAGGAAAGATACACATGAGCCAAAGGAGTTGAAAACACTGCCAAAAAGAGCATGCACCATCATACGAAACTACGAAAATAAACAGAACAATGAGAAGTCCACATTCAAGGGTTCTGTTTCAGAACAAGACCCAGAAGTTCCAGAAACTATGTAAGTTCCAGAAAATAGGAAGTCATGTCACTGAGAAGGCCAGCCCATCCAGGAAACTAACTCAGGTGGCAGATGTGCAGAAGTGCACACCTCACCTGCTCTTCGTAGCGCACTGAAAAAAGGAAAAGGGAAGGAACAGAAGAGGAAGTGTGGAGGAAAGGAGAGTGGTGGGCTGGAGCAGTGTTCTTGCATGTGGGGTTGAAGACATGTGGGTCTGGACCTCAGTGGCAAAGCCTCATTCTGGGGGTCACGTCAAAGCCTATGCTAATCCAGGTTTGGATCGTGCTCTAAGACAGCCTTGAGCACCAAAGAGGATTAAAAAGAGCATTTTTGTATAACCAACTGGTTTGGGGATAAAGATTTCTCCCCCCCCCTCAAAACTGCTCATTTTGAAACCCGAGAACACACTTGGTTTGAAACTAATCCATGTAGGAAGAGATCACATTAATGGCAACAACATTAAAGTGGGCAAAGCCAGATAAGGGATATAAATTTGCCACTGTGAAGCAGGACTTCAATTGAATAATCAATAGACACTCAATTGGAGAGGCACTGAAGCCTTGATGATCCTTGGGTGCTTAAAAGCCTCCCATGAATGTGTTTCCTGAAAGAACCCCTCACCAAAGGAGACGGCAACGAGTGTCTGACACAGCAATGCAATTAACGTATACATGAAACATTCAGGAATCTATTGCCTCTTTTCCTTACAAACCATTGACTGGAATTGGGGGGGAGGTGCTGGAAGTCAGACAAAGCTGATGGGGAGGTGGACGAATCTACCTCACTGGCTGGCAACTGGTGATCCTTGCAAAAGGGCCAAGAAGGAGGCTCATCTAAAGCTCTGTTGGCCTTACATCATAGGTGTTGTGTATCCCAGACGCTTCCTATGTGTGGCAGGACCAGGTTGCTGGAGCCCCCGAGACTGTGTTGTTGTTCAGTCGCTAAGTTGTCCAACTCCTTGCAACCCCCTGGACCACCGCACGCCAGGCCTCCCTGTCCTCCACTAGCTTCCGGAGTTCGCCCAATTTCATTGCATCGGTGACACTATCTAACCATCTCGTCCTCTGCCGCCCCCTTCTCCTTTTTGCCTTCAATCTTTCCAAGCATGAGAATCTTCTCTTCTCAGGAGGTGGCCAAAGTATTTGAGCTTCAGTATTTGTCCTGCCAGGGAGCAATCAGGCTGGACTTCCTGTAGGATTGCCTGACTTGATCTCGTTGCAGTCCAGGGGACTCTTAAGGGTCTTCTCCAACATCATAATTCGAAAGCATCTATTCTTCGGCGCTCTGCCTTTGTTATGGTCCAGCTCTCAAAGCCATACATTGCTACTGGGAAAACCATCGCTTTGACTATGCGAACCTTTGTTGGCAGGGTGATGTCTCGGCTTTTTATTAAGTTGTCTAGGTTCACCATAGCTTTCCTCCCAAGAAGCAAACGTCTTTTAATTTCATGACTGCAATCACCATCTGTGGTGATCTTGGAGCCCAGGAAAATAAACTCTGTCACTGCTTCCATTTCTTCCCTTCTATTTGCCATGAAGTGTGTAGCTGCCACAATCTTAGTTTTTTTTAATGTTGAGCCTTAAGCCAATTTTTGACCTTTTTGGTTTAAAATTGGGAAAGGAGTAAGACAAGGCTGTATACTGTCACCCGCAGAGTACATCATGAGAAAGGCAGGGCTGGATCAAGCTGAAATCAACATTGCTGGGAGAAATATTAACAACCTCAGATATGCAGACGATACCACTCTAATGGCAGAAAATGAGGAAGACCGAAAGAACCACTGCTCAAAACAATAAAGGGAACACTTAAACAACACAATGTCACTCCAAGTCAATCACACTTCTGTGAAATCAAACTGTCCACCTAGGAAGCCACACCGATTGACAATCAAGTTCACATGCTGTTGCACAAATGGAGTAGACAACAGGTGGAAAGTAACAAGACACCACCAATAAAGGAGTGGTTCTGCAGGTGGTGACCACAGACCGCTTCGCAGTCCCTATGTGTTCTGGCTGATGTTGGGTGACCTTTGAATGCTGGCGGTGCTGTCACTCTAGTGGCAGCATGAGGCGGAGTCTGCAACCCACACAAGTGGCTCAGGTAGTGCAGCTCATCCAGGATGGCACATCAATGTGAGCTGTGGCAAGAAGGTTTGCTGTGTCTGTCAGTGTGGTGTCCAATGCATGGAGGCGCTACCAGGAGACAGGCCAGTACACCAGGAGACGTGGAGGAGGCTGTAGGAGGGCAACAACCCAGCATCAGGACCGCTACCTCCGCCTTTGTGCCAGGAGGAACAGGAGAAGCGCTGCCAGAGCCCTGCAAAATGACCTCCAGCAGGCCACAAATGTGCATGTGTCTGCTCAAACAGTCAGAAACACTCCATGAGCGTGGTATGAGGGCTCGACGTCCACAGGTGGGGGTTGTGCTGACAGCCCGACACCGTGCAGGACGTTTGGCATTTGCCAGAGAACACCAAGATTGGCAACCTCGCCACTGGCGCCCTGTGCTCTTCACAGATGAAAGCAGGTTCACACTGAGCACATGAGACAGACGTGACAGAGTCTGGAGACGCCAGGGAGAACGTTCTGCTGCCTGCAACATCCTCCAGCATGACCGGTTTGGCAGTGGGTCAGTAATGGTGTGGGGTGGCATTTCTTTGGGGGGCCGCACAGCCCTCCATGTGCTCGCCAGAGGTAGCCTGACTGCCATTAGGTACCGAGATGAGATCCTCAGACCCCTTGTGAGACCATATGCTGGCGCGGTTGGCCCTGGGTTCCTCCTAATGCAAGACAATGCTAGACCTCATGTGGCTGGAGTGTGTCAGCAGTTCCTGCAAGATGAAGGCATTGATTCTATGGACTGGCCCGCCCTTTCCACAGACCTGAATCCAATTCAGCACATCTGGGACATCATGTCTCGCTCCATCCACCAGCGCCACGTTGCACCACAGACTGTCCAGGAGTTGGTGGATGCTTTAGTCCAGGTCTGGGAGGCGATCCCTCAGGAGACTATCTGCCACCTCATCAGGAGCATGCCCAGGCATTGTAGGGAGGTCATACAGGCACGTGGAGGCCACACACACTACTGAGCCTCGTTTTGACTTGCTTTATGGACATTACATCGAAGTTGGATCAGCCTGTAGTGTGTTTTTCCACTTCAATTTTGAGTATGACACCAAGCCCAGACCTCCATGGGTTAATAAACATGATTTCCATTGATGATTGTTGTGTGATTTTGTTGTCAGCACATTCAACTATGTCAGGAACAAAGTATTTAATAGGAATATTTCATTCACTCAGATCTCAGATGTGTTGTGTAAGTGTTCCCTTTATTGTTTTGAGCAGCTTATTTCTCCCAACAGAGGCCGGGGGAAGGGGCTTGCAGGGGATGGCAAGTTTGATAGGTCCCAGCTGTGGCAAGGCTCAGCAGCGCCAAAAAAAATATGCACTTTCTGGTTCCCAGCCCTCTATTGTGCTCGTATCACTCCCTTAATGGGAGCAGGGAGGTCTGGCCGGGTGACATGTGGGGTGGGGTGGCCGTGCTGTGGGTACAGTGATGTTGCCCTGCCTAGGCACGCTGCAAGCTGGGGAAACTTTGGTAGTGGCAGCTCCTCCCTCCCACCTTTGAAAGGGAGGAAGACAAGCTCCATCCCCATTCAGGTCTGGGGAATATTGCTCCATCCCCTTGCACTCACCAAGAGAAAAAGATGGGGTGAAGAGCAGCTCTACCGCAAAATCATTACCACAGAAGAAGCTTGCTGTCCAGTGGGAGGAAGGAGGCGCTTCCATGCAGCACAGCAATAGCTCCTCCCTAGGTTGATAGGGTCATTATAGTCATTATTACAGGGTCAAATAGTCGTTATAATTTCCTGCTTTTCTATTTTCTGTCCAGCAATACCTAGGGTTGTTAAGGCAAATGATGTGCTCCCACAAGGCTTTTGTGGTGTGGCTGAATATCTTTTAAATCACCTTTTATCCCTGTAGTAGGTACACTACAGGGATACACTCCTTGTCTGATATCACACTGTTCTTCTGCATGTCGGACCTTCAAAACATATGCCAGCAAACGAAATCTTTCAAAAAAAAAAAATCTTTCTGGATGCCAGTTCTCTTGATGCTGCTTTTTCAGGTGGTGCTCTAGTCCAGCGGTCTTCTACCTTTTTCATTCCTGTAAACAGCGGTGGCATTCAGCTGGTATGCTGGGCGGGACTTACCTTTGAGTGGCAGTCCTCCCATTGTGTAACGTTGTGTAACGGCCCGCCGGGGCGGGCGGGAAAGCAGCGGAATGCACCGTTACGCAACGGGCGGACTGCCACTCAAAGGTAAGTCCCGCCCAGCATACCGGCTGAATGCCGCCACTGCCTGTAAATTGTTGTGACCCCACAACTGCAGCTTTGCAACCCCATTGGGATTACAGATCCAAGATTAAAGCATCTTAAGGGACCTGTACCCAACTTTGAAAGAGCTGCTCTTGGGGTCATTATACGCAACTGGGAATTCTCACTCCCCCTTGCCCCCAGCCTGCTGAATATCCAGGTCCACCTCATCTCCTGCAACAATCCCCAGCTTACTTTCCCATCCAGCAGGCATTTAGACCCTTCAGCTCAGGGCTGGCCTTAAGCCAATGTGACCAATGTCGTCACATTGGGCCCCGCACTTCAGGGGCCCCTGCACGAGCAGGCTGAGCATATTGTCTGCAGTTGCAGCTGGGACTTCTATGGGCTGTAGGCAGTGGTGGGATTCAAATAAATTAACAACTGGTTCTATGACATCATAGCTGGAGCCAAAAAAAAACCCGAAGCCAGCCAAGGTAAGTGAGTGGGCGGGGCCTGGCCATTTAACAACCGGTTCTATAGAACCTGGGCGAACCCCCTGAATCCCACCACTGGCTGTAGGTCAGTGGGGCGAGCAGAGCAGCTTCACCTTGGGCCCTCCCACCTGCCCCTACCTCTGAACAGCCCAAAATGGAAGCAGGCAGCAGTGATCATATAACCACCAACTATTTGCATGTCATACTTTGCATGCAGCATCAACAGCACTCTGCTTGGTGAGTGGGGGGCCCTGAAGGGTGGGGGTCCCCAACAGGAATGCTTCACATTGGGTCCTGCTCAATAATGGCATCTAAATGATTTAGCAACAGGTACTCACTTTTGATTGGCACTTGTGTCGGGGCCCGCCCACCAGAAGTGAGGTCATAGCCGGAACCCAGGAACCACCCCCAGGAACCGCCGCGCCTCCTCGGGAGGGAGCCCCAGGCAGCCTACCTGCTCACGCTGCTGCTGCTGTTGGTCTCCCTCACTCCGCTGCCTGCCTGCCTGCCTGCCTGGCTCTGAGAATGTGCAGGCAACTCAAACGTTGCAGGGGGCGGGGCAGGGCTCCGACGGAGTCGATGAGTGGGCGGGCGAATGGGCGAGGCCAGCCCTAATCCTAGGAGCAGGTACTCGCATACCCCTGCATACCTGCTACATGACATATCTGGTCCTGCTGCTGCTAGAGCTGGCCCTGCTTCAACCACCCCACACACGGGTCTGTAATTATCTGCCCCCAGGCTTGCCCGACTTCCTGAAGCAAATCATTTGAGCTCCAGGTTAATCCGTTGCCACAGTGACAGATATTAATGCAAGATCATGTAGCCACTACAGGTACCAGAGAATCTGTACTGATTCAGACAAATGAGTTTTATTGGATGCTATTTCAATCTCTTAGACCCACTATTCTGGAAGGGGAAATGCACCTCTGTGCACTTCTTGCCAATTCTTTCCAGCTTCTTAATGCAATGGTAATAGGGGATGTTTAGCCATAATTCATGCATGCAGTGACTTCGGCCATCTATTGTGTTTTCCTTTACAAACCTTTGAGCATCCCTATAAAACATCCACTCCCAAAGAAACAGAGCTCCCATAAATCAGGGAGGACGGGAACAACAGGTTTATAGTTGCCATGATGGCCATCTCTGAAAGATTTTATGGTGTGTTACTTAGGAAAGGGGGTACTTATTCTCCATGTAATGCTTAATGAAGGACTACAAGGTTCTACGAAATGCAGCCTGAGACAGATGTTCTGCCTGAGTTCATCTACAAACTGGCTTCTTCTGGCACAAGCTCTGAGTGAAACCTACTGCGTGAAACCTACTGAGTTTTTCTGCGTGAAACCTACTGAGGGTGCAATCCTAGCCACCATTCCAGCACTCTGTGCCATTGGGGCCTGTTCTGCATTCTGCAGTGGAATAGTTGCCATGGAAGGCTCGTCAAGGTAAGGGAATTTCTGTTCCCTTATCTAGGAGAGCTACATTGCCCTTACCCCTGTGCTGTAAAGTTGGTTAGGATTGCACCCTGAAATGTGCAGAACCTACATAAGAAGAGACCTGATGGATCAGGCTAAAGGCCCACCTAGTCTAGCTCCCTGTCACAGTGGCCCACCAGATGCACACACGACAAGATGCTAAATCTGTCTGGTCTAAATGTCTCCTTTCTGCTTTTGTGTTTGAATGTGCCAACCCTATTGTAATCTTGTCATAATCTAAACGTACCTATGTTTACATTACAGAAGACTATGCTTCGTCATCACCCCTCCCTGACCCTTGGTTGGGGTCACACAGGAAGGGAGGGGGAGCAGCAGCAAAAAAAGGACCACCAATCAAATGTCTTACATAACCAAAATTGCCAATAGCAATTGGCCAATGTTTTTATTTGTTGTTGTCATTTCCACATTTGCATTTTCAACTGTATAACTGATCAAGCCAAAATGTACAAATGGCACAAGTTCTATAGTCTCCTTGGAGGCGTATTGCATCTGTGTCCATTTTACTACACATGAGTAAAATGTCCAGCTGGCATTCTTTTTGTTGGCATTAATCTTGGTAAGCTATAGCAAGGATCCCAAGGGGGGATCAGTGGGGCCAGGAGAGTTTGTGACCCTCAGCAGGAATGGGGAATGCACGCCGGGAAAAACAGACTTCTCAATCTTGGGAGTCCGGTCTCAACTTTAAAGAAACAGAGACCTAGAGAAATCGCCTATCCAGGCTTGATTTGCTCCCATTTCAAACCTGAGATGGACTTTTCCTCCATCAATCTGGAGGACTTTAGATGCCATCACCATATCCTGTGGCAAAGAGCTCCTCAGATTAATGACACATTGGGTAAAGAAATGTTTTCTTTTGTCTGTTCTAACTGTGCTAACCCTCAATTTTGATGGATGCCTTCTGGTTCTGGTGTTATATGTGAGAGAAAAGAACTTCCCTTCCATCCCATGCGTCCCATCTCTGTCCCTGCTTTCCCACAGTGCCACACCATTACACCTCTGGCATTCCTATGGCATGCCCTCGGCACAGTCTTGCACTGGCAGAACTTTGCCAATGCTCAACTGGTGTAGCTGATGGGCACGGCAGCACCCATGCATCAATGCTGCTGCTTGTGCTAGCCCAATGACCAATTCCACAGTGCAGACACACCTTACAGCATGTTTGTGACAGTGCTGGTCCAGGGCAAGAGCACTGCACTGGCGCAACGCTAGGTTAGGATTACGCCAGGTAAGGGATTGCCCCACGCCAGGTTATCATGTCCCCCTAGGTACTTTTTTTCTATCAATGCACAAAAACAGCTTCTGAAAACAGAAGGCCTCAATCCCTGGCCTCTCTAGGACGGACTTGAAAGTCCTTTCTGTGAAACCTTGGAGAGAGTTACCATTTGGTATTGACGAAACTGAATAAAATAGTCAATGGTCTCAAAGTCTTAAACAGCAGCTTCAGTTATTTCACCATGGGCAGGTGCCTGGGCTATTTGGTAGATGTTGATGTTAGGAGAGAATCATAGTGGTGATCCATAGTCTCAGGTGAGTCCAGAGCCAACTATCTGCTTGTTGAATCAACCCACCATCTCTTTCCCATTCTCTTTTGCAAAACAACTTATCTTAGCCCATGTTGCAACTCAAGAGCCCATCCCAACCCTTTTGTCAACTTTTGAACTAGTGTTGGGAGTACATGTCCCTTGGGTTTTTTTCCCCTACATGAATTACCAACACTCTTTCATGCAAGCTTGATAATTCGTCCAAGGAGATGGAGTTAGCTTCCTTGGGTGAAAAATAATGTCTGGACGAAGCAGCTCAGGACCTCACAGCAATAATTTTGAGCAATGACTGATAAGGTCAAAATGTTCCCTCAAAAGCCCATTTGTTTCCACCCCAGTGCTACTATAACCCATTGGTGGCCATATTTATGTGACAGCGCTCAGCCGGAGCTAAGAGTCTGTCCCCAGTAATGAAAAGATTGTTCAAGGGGGCTTTGCTCAGGCTTCGCACTCTTCCCTCAAGTTATTTTTCATCTTTTTGCCCTCAGGGAACTCAGATGTTTTCCATCTTTTTATCCTTTTTGCCCTCGGGGAACTAGGACAGTTCTCTGTCTCTCCAATTTCAGAGTGTCTCTCTCCCCCAGTCCCCATCACCTCAATTATGATGAATAAGGAGTGCAGCTGTAGACGGTGTGTGTGTGTGTGTGTGTGTGTGTGTGAGAGAGAGAGAGAGAGAGAGAGAGGGAGGGAGAGGGAGGGAGGGAGGGAGGGAGGGAGGGAGGGAGAGGGAGAAAATGAAAGTTAGTCATGCTGTTTGTTCTCCCTCAGACCAAGGACCTTCTTAGCAGTCATGGCTACTGGCAGTCAGGAAACTCTTGATCACTGAGGCAGGAATCCAGTTCAGGCCCACTAATCAGCCTTTATGGCTCACCCATGAAAGCAAATGTGATGGTCCTCTCAGAAGGCAGAGGGGTTGGGAGTTGCCCACTGTCCACTCCCACAAATCTGGAGTACTGCGTACAGTTCTGGATGCCACATCTCAAAAAACACACAGTGGAACTGGAAAAGGTGCCGAAAGCAACCAAAATGATGACTGGGCTGAGGCACCTCCCTTATGAGGAAAGGCTGCAGCATTCTTCAGTCAGAGAGAAGGGGGGACATCATTGATGTCATGCACCCACTATGCACCACTACGCGGGTACCGGTTCCTAGAAGTTGAGCTGGCCCCGCCCATTCGAAGCTGGCCCCGTCAGATGGTTGGCTCAGCAGCTGCGCATGCATACCGCATGCCTGCAGCTGTTGCCTGCACTTTCTGTGAGGAGGCAGGCAGGCAGGCAGGCAGTGTGGTGGCGGCAGCAGCAGCGGCAGCAGCAGCGGAGTGAGAGGACCGGAGGCGGCAGCAGCAGCAGCAGCAGTGTGTGTGTGAGAATAAGGCAGCAAGCGTGCCTGGGAATAAGGCACCTGGGAATAAGGCAGCAAGCGTGAGAAGGTAGGTTGCCTGGGGCTCCTACTCCCTCCAGCCGTGCAGATCCAGCGTCCCGGTTCCTCCTACAGCCTCCCCCCAGCCCCAGCCCCCACGCGGTCTTTCTTTGGCCGCCTGTTCCCCCTCCTGTTCCTTGCTGGCCGGCCCGGCGCTCGGTCAGGCACCCACATGGTCGCGCGGCCCGGTGGGCGCCCATTTCCCCTCCTGCTCCTTGCCAGCTCCTTGCATTTAACATTAAAGTTAAATGGCTCCCTGCCCCAAAAGGGCTCACAATCTAGTACAGTCTAGCCTGCTATTTAACCAGGGAAGCAAAATATGTATATACACATCTCTAGAAAGCAAAACAATAGAAGTTAAATCAACACTAGCCACAAGCTGAAGTTATTACAAACATGATGACATCCATGGCAACAATCATGACCTCACTTCCGGCTATGACCTCACTTCCTGCCACGATATCACTTCTGGCTTATGACGTCACTTCCGGTGGGCAGGTCTTCCGGGTGATCGGCAGCGCGCTCGCTGCGTTCCATTGCGTAATGGCGTAATGGCGAAAGCCCACCCGCTGCGTACTGGTAAGATGACACTACTGCATGAAGGTATTATTCATAAATACAAATTTCCCAAAAGGTTTTCAAAATTGTGGTGACTAGTGGTATCGGAGGGTATCATCCCGTGCCCTTCATCCCCCCTGCACCCCATAGTGATGCCGCTGGGTCCTCATTTTCCTCGTATGCCACATTTTCCTCATAACAACCTATACTGCCCTTGAACACCAGGGACCGGTGGAATACTTGAAACAGCAGTGCCAGTTGCCCAGGGGTGACTCTCATATTGATGCAAGGACCAGTGACATGGACAGCAGGAAAGAAAATCAAGGCAAATCATCAGGTGCCTTGCCAAAAATGCAGGTGCCCTGAGCTGGAAATGGCACAACTCTGCCTTTCTTTGTTACTGAGTTACCCAACAGACTACAAGCTGCGAGGGGGGCTTTTGTGGAATCCCTGTCTGCTCCAGAGTGTTTAGAGAGCAGCCAGCCAACAGAATTAACCTTTGGAAAGTGCTCACAAGCAGGTGCCATGTGTCCCTGCAGGCTTTGTGTAAATTATTGACAACACGAAGAAAAGAACGAAGGATTTGTCTGGGAGGTGGTCCAAGGATGGTCTCTGCTGGGGGCTGTGCGGGGCATACCTAATGACATTTAGAAATCTGGAAAAAGTGGTGTGCACTGCTAAACTGTTGGTCACTGGAGGTGGGCTTGCACAGACTCAGTCTCAGGGGCAAGCCAATTTCTCTCCAGTGGCTTGATCCTTTCATCCAGTTTCATAATCGTGTCTTTCCTACCCCAACCCAATCTATTCAGGAACCTTGGGAATTTTTATTTCATTAGCATAGGAACATAGGAAGAGCCCTGCTGGATCAGACCAACCCACCCAGTCCAGCTTCCTGTATCTTACAGTGGCCCACCAGGTATCTCAGGAAGCTCGGAAGACAAGAGACATACATCCTGTTGCCCCTCCTTTGCACCTGGCATTCTGAGGTTGCTTATTTACTCTCATACACCCCAAGACAGCAGAATATGGCTTGTGACCAACCAATCAACCAACCTTTATTGGCATACAATACACAAGATATAACAGACAATACACAACACAAGGGGTTTAAATAAAGTAATATAACGAAAAATAAAAATGAAATAAAATGTGTAAGATATAAAATGCTAAGGCAAGAATACTAAGCACCTAAATGCAAGTAGGTAGGTACCCCTTTGGTGGGAAGGTAACGGCGTTCCGTGCGCTACGGCGTATAGTCATGCTGGCCACATGACCACGGAAGCTTGTCCTCAGACTCTTCAGCTTAGAAATGGAGATGAGCACCGCCCTCTACTGTCGGTCACAACTAGACCATTCGGTCATGGGGAGACCTTTACCTTTAACCAATTTTTAAGCCTTGAAACCTACTGAACACACCATCCCTCTCTTGGGTAGGTGAAAAAGCTGCCATCCATGGCCAATTTGGATGATAGCAAAAAATTCCTACCCAGCCCTCATAATGAGTGACCAGCCAATCTCACAGAGTACATTTCAATCATGGCTTGTAGCCTGCTATGGGCTTTTTCTTCATCAATCTGTCCAATCCCCTTTTAAAGGAATCTATACCAGATGCCCATCACCCTATCCTGAGGCAAGGAGTTCCACAGATTAATTACAGACATACGATCTGCCCCAGACTTCAGTGTGCCTAAAGCTGCCCCCCCTTACCCAGCAATGCACCGGTTTCCTCTATGCCTCTCCTCCTCCCCTGGATTTGAACAGGAAGCAGAGAACAGAGTGGAAGTGAGATGGAGAGGAGAATGGTGACAGAGATGCCCTACCTCTAACCCACCTCTTTTCTCCTTTGCACTCTTCCACTCCATTCATCTTCTTCCCTCTTAAACCTATGGAGAGGAATTAGCAGCAGCTGTTGCAGCTGCAGCATGCACACCACCAAGTGAAGGGGGAAGCTCTGGCACACCACCTCGGGCATGAGAATGACTTGGACTAGCCCTGGAAGGTAGTGAGGCAAGCTGCTCATTTTCTATCCACTGCCTGACACAACTGCCTCTGATGAACATAAGAACATCTGAAGAGCCCTGCTGGATCAGGCCAAAGGCCCATCTAGTTCAGCTTCCTGCATCACACAGTGGCCCACCAGATGCCTCAGGGAGCACACAAAGCAACAAGATATCTACATCCTGTTGCCACTCCCTTGTATCTGGCATTCTGAACTAGCCTACTTCTAAAACCAGGAGGTTGATGGGTATATCAAGGCATCTGGCTTGTGATGAACTTTGCCTTCTGAAATCTGTGCAATCCCCATCTAGGCCGCATGCCATTACCACATCCTGTGGCAAGAGTTCTACAGGTAATGGGTGGCCCAGGTACAACCAACCCATTCATGAGGCTACCTGATGTGGGTTGTATCAGCAGCAGAGTGTCAGAGGTCCAAAGGGCAATGGTTTTCAGAGCAGGGGCATATCTAGACAAAATTGCGCCTGTGGCACGCAATGAAATTGCGCCCCTGTATGACATCACAATGTTGCGGGGTGTGGCTTCTGCTGCCATGTGTCTGCAGAGCCAACACACACACAAAACAACAACAACAACAATAGACCCAGCCAGGGAAATGTAGCCATGCTAATGGTGCCCCCACCTTATGGAGCCCCAGGGCTCGTGCCCCCTGCTGCCATACCCTAGTTACGCCTCTGGTTCAGAGTGCCTTTCATCCCAAGTTCCTTGCTGCCCTCCAGCCAGCCAGCAATGCCAGGTGCTATGATCTTCTTCCCGTTTGCTTGGGCGATATGCAAATCGTCCTACTCTATACCCTACTCCTTGGATGTCCAAATTTCACAGCAGTGAAATTGCATTGAATTCTTTAATGAAAGCCACCTTAGGAACGTCACTGAATCGAAAGGTAAATAGAAGGCAAATCAAATCAAATGGTGCCAGAGAAAATAAGTGGAAAACATTAAAAGCAATCACATTCCGTTTTTCTCTAGCTTTATATGCAGTGAGTTGTGCCTCCCCGCTTTCACAATGTCATTTTTTGGGTGATATTTCAACCTTATGATGTTTGGAAATAGACGCTGTAATAATGATGACAATCCGTTCTTTGTTAATCAGCAAATTACTGGCTTGCCTTGTATTACAAAGCATTTAAATGCCAGCTGCTTATCAAAGCATATTTACGCTGTGACAAGTCTGCTGAGCCAGTTCCATGTCTATTACCAAGCCGTTAAGCCTCATCAAATGTGGCCTTAATGACCAACTGGCATGTATTGGTGTCACTGTCATCTGTCTGCCCCTGCAAATTGAAAGGGAACAAGCAGGTGAGTTCTTGGAAGGGTTCAGTTGGGCATTTGCTTATAGAAACAAATAAAGGGCACATCCTGAAGGCAGGCAGCATTGCTTTGAAGAGTTTGCAAGGGGAGAGAGAAAGGATGGGAAGGATGGGCATCAAACATGGACAGACTGTTCTTCAAAATCTTGCACAAAACAGATGGAGAGGGCTGCATTTAGTACAACAGAAGCAGTGCTGGCCTAAGAACTGTGGGGGCCCCCTGGGCATATAGCAAATGCTGCTCCCCCTACCTGGTTCTGTGTCACCCAGCGGTGTTATTCTGCCGGAACGCTGGGCGGGACATCTGGGTGATCGACAGCCCGCCCGTCGCGTTCCCCAGCGTTACGCCGTTTTCGTAACCAATCACGCTGCTTGCGTACGTTATGCAAACGGCATAATGCTGGGGAACGCGATGGGCGGACCCGGATGTCCCGCCCAGCATTCCGGCAGAATAACACCGCTGGTGTCACCCCTTGCTGCTCCCACACCCTGGACTGGAAAAGGAAGAAGGAGAAGTGTCACTGGTGCTCCAAACGTTGTTTAGTCGCTAAGTCATGTCCGACTCTTCACGACCCCCTGGACCACAGCACGCCAGGCCTCCCTGTCCTCCACTAGCTTCTGGAGTTCGCCCAATTTCATGTTCATCGCTTTGGTGACACTCTCTAACCATCTCATCCTCTGCCGCCCCCTTCTCCTTTTGCCTTCCATCTTTCCCAGCATGAGGGTCTTTTCTAAAGAGTCCTCTCTTCTCATGAGGTGGCTCCAAAGCTACAGGTTCCCAAAGGGTGATGGCAATGCCTTAATCATGGCACATCCCCAGGGGTGCCCCAGGAAGGGTTGTCCTGTTTGCGCCTCCTACTTATTCCCACCTTGTGCCTGCCAAACTTTGCTGGCCAAGAGTTAGGCAAGTATTGTAAGCTCCAAGATAGTGGCGTCTGGATGAGCTGGGAAGAAGCGGTTGTGGGGGCATCATGACCATGACCCAGCTAATTTTGGGAACCACTGCTCTACACCACCACTCTCCTCTTCTTTTCCACCCCATCCCCCCTCTTTTTTTTCCAATTTAGGGAGACGGAACAGGGGAAATGAGTTGGTGGACAGAGATGGGCATTCGCTGCTGACCTGCTGCCTCAGGAGACTCGCTCAGTTGGCCTCATAGGTGGGCCAGCCCAAACAGGTGCTTCACAATGGTGGGAGGCTGGTGGTGGTAAATCTTGGGACAAATAGGTGTACATTGTGTGAGAAATGGGACTGGCTGTAGCTCTCCAACAAGCATATATTTTGTGGCGAACCCAGGTCTGCTACGCTCACAAAATGGTCCCTTGCCAGGCATTGCCAAAAAGATGAGATCAGCTTGTCCCTTTCTGAGTGAGCAAACAGTCCTCGGCATGATGGTGGGGGTGACGGCGATTTGACTTTTGTGCCTTTAGAAACGTTGTCGGTTCAAAGACAAAACCAAAGAATTAAATGAGACTTTTTGTCCAGCAAGAATTTGCAAAGAACATCGCTGTGAAAATGGGCCTCCCATTTTTCCGTTTTATAATAACTTCTCTTTTTTCTCCTCCCCTTTCGCAGCTTTTAACCTTGCCCAATTGTCCCATCTAAATACTAATTAACTCTCTTATTCAGCCAACAAGATGTTTTAAAGCATTGGGAGTTTTATTTTCTTAATGCCGCTATCAGGGAAAGAAGGATAAAGAGAATGGAAGAGAAAAGAATAACTCTAAGGAGACAGAAAAAAAGTGCTTAACTGCACTCTTCTAGAGGGAAATAAAATGCCACCAAATAAATAATTGAGATCCTCTCCCCTGCCCCACCAGGCCTGCTCTGCTGCTAGATTTGAAAAGTGGCCGATGATAACCTAGCAGACAGGGGCTTATCTAGACAAAATTGCGCCCGTGGCACGCAATGAAATTGCACACACACCCCGCACGCAATGTCACGACGTCACGATGTCGTGATGTCATGACGTTGCGGGGTGTGGCTTCTGCTGCCATGTGTCTGCAGAGCCAACACACACACAAACAAACAGACACATGCACGCACACACACACACACACATGCACACCAGAGCCAGCCAGGGAAATGCAGCCAGCTCTGCCGGCTGTCCCGCCCCGCCTTACCTCTTGAAATCCTGCATGAGGCGCCTCCAGGCCGTCGTGGACATGGTGGGCTCGTGGTTATAAATAAATAACTCATATACCAGGCCCCCAGGAGAAGGGGAGGGAGGCGAGGCGTCAGGGCAAAAGTGGCGGCTGGGTGGCAAGTGAGGCACTGAGGAGGCGGCAGCAGCAGCTCCCCGAGCGACCGCGGCCTCTACCACTCCGAGTGGTCTACTCACGCCTCAGAGGAGGGGGGAGACAGGAGGAGGAGGCCGCGAGGGGTGGGGAGAGGAGGTGGCGCCAACCACATAATTGAGGGCGACAGGGCACCTTAAAGTGGCCTTAAAGTGCCAGTGCTGTGGCAGCCAGGAAAAGCCAGCAACTTTAAGGCCACTTTAAGGCACCCCCGCGGTTTGCAGGGCACGGTGGCGGCTTCCTTCCCCAGGGCTGCCACTCGGGCACTTTAAGTATTTGAGCAGCAGGCTGGGAGGGGAGACGCCGGTGCGCCTCCTGGCTCAGGGCATGGGGGGTCACAAATTTGTGGGTGGGGGCAGGGTGCCATGCCAACGACACCCCCACCTTATGGAGCCCCAGGGCTCGTGTCCCCTGCTGCCATACCCTAGTTACGCCTCTGCTAGCAGAGCCAGTGAAGCACCTCCTGGAATCTGGGGCTGGTCCTTATCTGCTGCTCCTCCTATTCTTGGATTCAAAGAGGAATGGAGTGTAAGTGCAGTGGAAGTCTTCTCCTCCACACTTCCACTTGGTTCATTCTTTTTCAACTCCAAGGAGCAGGGATAGGAGGAGCCGAGGAGGCAGATGGAAATGGGTGTCCCACACTACCAACCTACTACCTGAGGGGAACAGATGGGGCATGTTCAGATTACCTGGAGAGTCTGGTTCACGCAGACTTCTGCCAACTGGTTATGCTTACCCACGTTTGGAGGTGCCATGCTACACATTCCTCACTGTGCCCCTTTACTTCTTGTGGCTTTTTATTTAAATGTGAGTTTTGGGGCAACGACTAGTTCTAAAATTCAGATCGTCAGGCTTGCCCCACCCCCTGAGGCCAACTGAAGTGGCAGCCGCAGGGAGCATTCTGGGGTGAAGGCACCTGCCGTCATCTGTCCACCACCACTGCTCTTGCCGTTACCTGGACTGGACTAGCTTGAGGGGGACAGACCTGAAGATAACTTGTGGAGGAGAGGAAAGCAGTGGGAAAGGTAACCCATCCATGAAGCCTACTGAAGCAGTCAGTTGAGGACCCAGCCAATGGGGCACCCAGGGACAGAGGAGGAGGTCCACCCCCTCCACTGTCTCCCCACCCCCATGTGCTCTTCCCCCACATCATGCCAGGCTCCTTTTCTGAGCCATATGATGGCAGGGGTGGGCGGGAGGGCCAAAATGCTCTATCCGAGAGGTAAGCTCCCTTGTTGCCACTCTCCTACCGTCCCAGGGAATTTTGCCCCCCCCCATAATGATAGGTCAACGACTGGAAGCAGTCACCTCTGGCAGCCCACCCACTTCTTCCTGTTCCTCCTCCTGCTCAATGATTTGCAAAAGACAGACAGAGCAGAAGAGGACATGTGGAGAAGAAGAGAGTGATTGGCTAGAATGTCTCCCATGCTCTAGCCTACCATTCACCTCCACACTTCCTTGCCTGCTCCACTTCTCTCTTCCTTTGCCAAACTAGGGAGTGATGGTGATCCGAGCCTGGTACATCAACAGCTAAGAGGGTGTAAAATTTGGTGCACTCAAATATCTAAGCTATCAGGTGCCAGGGGGTCTGGGGAGGACCATGGTGATGAAGTAGAGTGGGGTGTCTCTGATATCCTAGCCCTGTACTCTCTTCTCCTCAACACTTCCTCTCTGTCTTCCTCTTCCTTTTCTAATTCAGGAAGTACAAAGAGCTTTGCTCATCTGCAGGAAATAGGGAAAGAATTTGGCCTGCTGCCTCAGGAACCTGGTGTTCAAGGTTATAGATTCCCACACTCATTACATTGGTAACCCACTGTGTTATCCAGCCCCCAGGGGGCTGCAGGATTGAGGTCACAAGCATACCCCATGCCATTGGCTAGGAGTGCAATCCTATACTGGCGTCGAGCCAGCTCTGCTGCCTTGCGCCAATCCAGCGCTGCTGCAAACATGCTGTCAGGCTTGTCTGCGCCAGCGACTTGGGTGCTGGACCAGCACAAGTAGCGGCGCAGGCACTCAGATGCCACCGCACCTGTCAGCAGCACTGCTTGGCGCAGAACATCACACAGGGAGTTCCAGAGGCATGCCGGGGATGTAACGAGGTGGCAATGGGGATGGGGATGGATGGTGGCCTTTGCACCATCCTAAGCCCCATTCGTGGCCCAGGTGGCCCCGACTTGGGCCACAGTGGCACACGTTCACCTGTGCCTGCCAATCAGCAGCACAGATCCGAGCAGCCCCATAGCACTGGCTGAAAACCTCCCCTTGCCCTGCGCTGCGCTGCTGCCACCTCCTACTGGGTTTAGGCCTTGCTATGTTGGCGCTGTTTAGGATTGGGCTGCCCATCGTGCCACCTTTCCCAAAGCATACGTCACAACGCATTGACATACCCGTTGGGAAATGCAGCCCGATGCAGCCAATTGTGCAGGGTGAGCACATGACCCCAAAGCAACCGACGGGTCATCCACCCTTTTATCCTGCAGCACCCTGGCCTCAGTGGGCCTTCGAGCCGCCGAAAATCACGTTGGTCACAATCAGTGATGTCATTCAGGGGGAACAGACCAGAACGGGCGTTTCGGATCCTAACGGGCTCCGTGGCTGCTTCCGGGTTCCCGACAAGTGCCAATCAAAAGTGAGTTCCTGTTCCTAAATCATTTGAATGACACCACTGGTCACAATCCACATTTTTGGGAAGTGCTGGATTAATTTGTTTGAACCGCAACACACTGAAAACAATACCACGCAAAACAGCCATGGGGCCAGTAGTGTCAGCCTACCGGTACGCTGGGCGTGTCTTCCGGGTGAG
>JAJKFI010000107.1:2183274-2291139 GCA_029204185.1 Lerista edwardsae | reverse complement strand
CTATCTATCTATCTATCTATCTATCTATCTATCTATCTATCTATCTAAAGGAGAACATGTGTTTGTACGTGTGTTCCGCATAAGCTCTGCAACACCTGGAGTGATTGACAAGAAACATGGCACGCATACTCCTTGCGGCCTGGTGACAAACACTGCAGGGGTCAGACCCCCCCCCCCATCGACCTCCGGGGTGGGGGTGCGCAGGGGGCCCCATGTGAAAATGGTCGAAAACGGCCGAAATCAGCGTGGAATCTGTAGTTGCCGAGACGAGCGGTGACGCTCCTGATGCCGCTGGAGTCCAGGTTCAGCCCCCCCTCGGCGTGGGGGCCAAGAAGGGGTGCAAAACAAAACGTCCACCATGCCCTGCTGGAACGCCTGGAGCGATTGGCACCAAACTCGCCACGCGCAAGCCTTGCAGTCTGGCCACAAACACTGCGGGGGTCAGGCCGCCCTAGCGCCCCTGGGGGTGGGGGTGCGAAGGGGGTGCCATGTAAAAATAATCGAAAATGCCCCACATTATTATTATTATTATTATTATTATTATTATTATTATTATTAATTGAATTTATATCCCGCCTATTGCCCGAAGGCACTCAAGGCGGCATTACAACAATATAAAATATAAAAACTTAACATTAAAAACAATTAAAAACAATATTAAAATACAATAAAACTAAAACTAAAACAGAATTTAAAACAAGCCATGTGGATCATAAAATATAAAAAGTATAACCAGCCAGCCAGCCAACCTGTCAACAGTTAAAAGCTGTTACATTAACTAAGCTAAAGACAAAGTTAAAAGCTAAGACATTAGTGTCGAGTCCATAGTTTCCGGGGTCGATGAGATGAGCGGTGAAACTCCCGATGCCATTTCAGTCCCCCATCAGCAAGGGGGTGAGAAGGGATGAAAAATAAAATGTCCGTGTGTTTGTGTATATTCCAGCATAACTCTGGAATGCCTGGAGCAATTTACACCACACTTGGTACACTTACGATCTGGGGAAAAATACTGTGGCAGTACGACACCGCTAGCACCCCTAGCGGTGGGAGTGGGAAAGGGACGACATGTAAAAATGATCGAGAACGCCCGATATTAGTGTCGAATCCATAGTTTTCGGGGTCACTGAGCTGATTGGTAGAATTCATTCCTTTTCGTGTCTAATAGAAGCTTGGGATAAATAAATACCCGGGCAACGCCAGGTAAGGAAAAGCTAGTGTCCACATATAATCACGAAGACTATGTTTTGCCCTCAGCCATTCTGACCCTCCAGGCAGTCCCTTCTTGGGCACCACAGGAAACAGGAAACAGGGTGGATAAAAATCGATGATTTAAAAAATAAATAAATAAAATCAGATTTTTTTAATTTAAATCGGATTTTTTTTATTTTAATCAAATTTATTTTAATAAAAGGCTTTTGGAGTAAAAATCTATCCAAAGATAGTTTTCTACTTAAGATACATTAATAATTTAGTTTATTCAGCATGAAATGGAGTTTAGTTATGTAGCAGGAGGCTGTATATTCTGCAGTATTTACATTTTTGGTAAACTCATTCAATGAATCCAAGCTCTGCAAGCTGTGGTAACATGCACTGCATTGATGCATTCACACAATTTCACAGTAACCATGAGATATATCATAAAACAAAACACGTTTAAGCAAATACAAGAATATGTAATATGTTATTGTTTTAATTAAATAAAAGAATTTCAGTAGTTCTTCAGCTATGTGTGATTAACCGATTAACCTCAAATTGGTTCCGATATCGCTGTTTTACTAACCTGACAGCTTATTATTCTAAAAAGGAAACCTTCATTTTGTTTGCAAATAATATTAAAGATTCTACCTACCAGCAAGAATGAGTCCTTACATTTAAAGAGCACCTGTCATTTCAGATCCATCATGGCAGCGCCTGTTAGCGGGCATCCACTCACCTGCTGCCCGCCACGTCCCTCACCTTGTTGTGTCACTGCTGCATTACCAGCCGTTTCATTAAAGTGAATGGGACTGTCGGTGAGTCAACAGCGGGTCAGAGGAGGAGCCGCTGTGGGACAGAGATGACAGCTGCTCTTTAAAAATTATGCCCTTTTTACTAGTGATTTAAATCGTGATTTAAATCGTGATTTAAATCGACTTGATTTAAATCAAATCCACCCTGACAGGAAATGAGAGCCAAATCCAGCAGGAAAGGCTTGGCGAGAGGGAGGAGGTGCCTGTCCAAACAGAAAGTGAAGGCTGAGTTACCAGCAGTTTCGTCTGCAATTTACGTCCATCTGCTAAATCTATCTGAACCCAGGGACTGGAGTCGGAGAGTTGATGAGGAAGGAGCCAGGTATACCCAGCTGCTCTGGTCCTGTAGAGAACGTCCACTCGATCTGTGGGGACACCAAGAGAAGCAGGTCAGTAAAAGTCAGAAGCAGTCAAAGCACAGCAGAACAGCTCACTAACTTAAACAACTATTCTAAAGCACTCCAGTGGCTGTCAGTCAAGTGCCTGTCACAGCACAACCATATGCATGCCGCCTCAGAAGTCCCGTTATGTTTCAGTGGGCCTGCTCCCAGGAAAGTGTGCCTAGCAGCAGTTTTCAAATTTAATGTGGTCGGGGCACCCAGTGGCGTAGCTAGAGCGGGTCACAGTGCTACATTCTGCAAGCAGCCCCTCACCTCCTCTTCAGGACCATTCTAAGCAACTAGATGAAGGTGTCTCCTTCATTTTGCACTAGTCACCTAGCGTTGTGACCCCTCTAGCTATGCGACTGCTGTGTTTCTGCTTTTGTGGCGGCCTCTTTTTCCTGGCTCCAAGGGGTGTTGCCATCTTGGATCTTGTGTAACCCAAGAGGGTGGTGCCCAGAAGAGCCGAGGCTGCTGGGGGCATCCCGCAGCAGCGCTGTGAGTGTGCTGTGGTGCCCTAGGGCCCTATCCAACTTAGCTTGGCAGTGCTGATGCAGCTGGGCCAACAGGATATATGCTGCATCCTGAGGTGGGGGGACTGTCCTTGAGACCTCCTCAAGGTAAGAGAATTTTATCTCAGAGCTGCATCTAGAAAATTGGAAAGTTTGATAGGATTGGGTCTTTTGTTTCTTAGGATACCATCCTCTGCACACTTTCCTGGATGTAAGTCCTATTGAATTCAATGAGACTTACTTCTAAGTAGACATGCATAGGATTGTGCTGTAAGTGTTGAAACCTATGGAAGGAAAAAAAGATAAATACTCAAAAGTATCCAACCCAGAACTTGGGACTATACACCCCAAGTTATCTCACAGACCTATTTTTTCACCCTTCTCAGCTCTGTTCACAGCTCAAGAGAAGCAAGATTGGGAAAGGAACCCTCACCTGACACTGCATCCAACTGTTTTGTTAGAGCAGACATGATGATATCGTTCTCTATGATATAGCCCATGTCTTCCAAGTTCTCTTTATCAAAGATGATCATGGCCTCAGAACAAGCATCCCACACCTGTAAGAAGAGAAATACTATTAATCACAACAAAGAAACATGTCCTCCTCTATTCAGATTCCACCTTATACAATGGCCAAAATCTCTAGCAAATGCAAAATTAAGGTACATACGTTCATGCTAGCATGCAAGAAAATACAAAATTAACTAATTCCTCCTCCCTAATGACCAGCACGGTACTACCACAACTTAGCTGTTAAGGAATGCTCTTCCCAAGTCTCTAAGGCTGAAATCCCAGCCACCAAACATACCAGGACTGACTGTTGCATTGACAATTCCTTAACAGGTATTATCTCATTAATACAGTCAATTCTTCTTAACTGAAGACTTTGATCCTACAGATTCACTTATCTGTGTCAATAAAGGTGTTACCTAATGTTGCCACATACGTGCCCATTTGTGGCCAAAAACATTCTGAGGGACTTTTAACCTATCCTGCAGTTCTCCCAGCTCCAGTTCTTGCAGCTTAACATGTCTCTACATGTTTCTCAAGTGGTTCTTGTGGCTAAACAAGCCTACTCGTGATCTCAATGGCTTATGCTGTTTCAGCAACCATTTCAACAATGGCAACAAAGCATGGTACTAATGAAAGTATTTTACCAAGCATTCCTAAATGTAAATGCATTGTGATGAACTTAATGAATAAGATTTGCTTGACTTGCTTCATTCTGGAAAATCAATAGAATCCATAGGCAGGCAAAGTGTAAATTAATCAGGCATCCTTTTGATCCAACAAAAGAAAGATGATATTTGTAAATTTGTGTGCTCTGAAAAGTGCTAAAATGACTTCAGCGATTTGTGACAATGTGATGGAAAAAATGGAAATGTGGTTTAATCTATGAATAAATGAGATGGTTGGTCACAAGGGAAGTGTTGTGGACACCACTAGTATAAGGCTCAATTGCCAAGCAAATTTATGAACATGTTACTAAAAATCAAGAAAATGTGACAACATTCTCTGCTGGTGCTGGCTGGCTTGCTCCTTTTAAAAACAGGTATGGGAAAAAAATGTAAAACTTTCTGATGAGGCTCATTCAGCAATAGTGGAAGCTGCTGAAGAATTTGTAAAACTCCTGCTTAGAATCACCAAGGAGAAAGGGTGCTAGCCTGAGCAGGTATTTATCACAGATTAAACAGGTTTGTTTTACAAGCAAACAAGCAATCATGAATACATTTCAAAAAAAAAGTCACCAATATCAATCAATCAAAAAGTATTTTTATATACCGCTTTTCAACATGAAGTTCCCAAAGCAAATTTACAGGCAAAAGTACAGGCTTACAGGAAAGTACAGGTTTACAGGTTTACCTGTAATACAGGTTTATAGGTAAATAATAATAAAGTTAAATGACTCCCTGTCCCAAAAGGGCTCACAAACTAAAAAATACAGAACACCACCAGCAACAGCCAGTAGAAAAGACACTGAGCTGGGGTGAAGAGGGACAATTACTCTCCCCCTGCTAAACGTAAGAACACCACTTGGAAAAGTGCCTCTTGCCCAGTTAGCAGGGGTTAATATGCACGGCCTCGCACAGAAAAGCACAGTAGCACAATCTTTAAACACCACATTGTGCTACCTTGCTTTTCTGTGCAACGCTATAGTTCAATTAATTTCATGTTCATTGCTTTGATGACACTATCTAAACATCTCTGCCACCCCTTTCTCCTTTTGCCTTCAATCTTTCCCAGCATCTTTTCTAAAGAGTCCTCTCTTCTCATCAGGTAGCCAAAGTATTTGAGCTTCAGCTTCAGTAATTGTTCTTCCAGGGAGCAATCAGGCTTGACTTCCTGTAGGCTTGCCCGATTAGATCTCCTTGCAGTCTAGGGGACTCATAAGAGTCTTCTCCAACACCATAATTCGAAAGCATCTATTCTTCGGCGCTTTGCCTTCCTTATGGTCCAGATCTCACAGCCATACATGACTACTGGGAAAACCATAGCTTTGACTATGCGAACCTTTGTTGGCAGGGTGATGTCTCGGCTTTTTATTAAGTTGTCTAGGTTCACCACAGCTTTCCTCCCAAGAAGTAAATATCTTTTAATTTCATGGCTGCAGTCACCATCTCCAGTGATCTTGGAGCCCAGAAGAATAAACTGTCACTGCTTCCATTTCTTCCCCTTCTATTTGCCAGGAAGTGATGGGAGTGGTTGCCATGAACTTAGCTTTTTTTTAATATGGAGCTTCAAGCCAATTTTGGCACTTTCCTCTTTCACCTCTTTTCTTCAGGCCTTTTTCACTTTCTGCCATTAGAGTGGTATCTTCTGCATATCTAAGGTTGTTGATATTTCTCCCACCAATCTTGAGTCCAGCTTGTGAATCATCCAGCCCAGGCTTTCTCATGATGTACTCTGCAAATAAGTTGAATAAGCAAGGTGACGGTACACAGCCTTGTCGTACTCCTTTCCCAATTTTAAACCAGTCGGTTGTTCCATGTCCAGTTCTAACTGTTGCTTCCTGACCCGCATAAAGGTCATCTTGTAAGATTTTGAGTAACTCAGCATCATCTTGTAAGATTTTGAGTAACTCAGCAGGAATGCTGTCACCTCCACTAGCTTTGCTGTTAGTGATGCTTCCTAAAGCTCACTTGACTTCACATGACTTCGACGGTGTACAGGGCTCGAAATCCACATGCCCTGAAAAGAAAACATTTGAACCACCTGTGGGTCATTTGGAAATGGATACGCAAAGTCTGGGTGACTGCCGAGATTTTTTCGGACTTGTTCAACGACCACCACATCCCCGAGTAGAACAATACCTTGCAATAAATAACCTTGCATTCAAGGCTCTACTGCCACAGGAACTCCTTGCCACAGGAGGTGGTGATGATGGCATCTGGCTTGGATGCCTTTAAAAGGGGATTGGACGGATTTCTGGAAGAAAAGTCCATCGTGGGCTACAGGCCATGATGGGTTATGCAACCTTCTTACATTAGTAGTAGGCTACTTCAGAGTGTCGGGTGCAAGGGAGTGGCAACAAGATGCAAGAATCTTATTGTCTCCTGCCTCCCTGGGGCATCTGGTGGGCTGCTGTGAGATACAGGAAGCTGGACTAGATGGTCCTTTGGCCTGATCCAGCAGGGCTCTTCTTATGTTCTTATGATATTGGACAGCGTGCCAGTCCACATTGCCAGTACCCAGAAAATGCCCACCCAAATGTCGAAGGCCTTTCCAGGCCCCCAAATGCCACTTCTACCCTTCAGCCACTGAACCAAGACGTGATTGAAGCCTGCAAAAGTCATTATACCCTGGGGCTCTACTGCAATGTGTGCCAACGTTTGGATGTCAACCATAACTTCACAATGATGGACTTTTGGAAGTCTGTTACCATCCGTGACATGGTAGACTATGTGAAAGTTGCCTCGGAGAAAGTTTCTCATACTGCAATAAACACATTGTTGGAAAAAAGCCTGGCCGCTGTGTGTCACCAACTTTGAAGACTCTGAAGGTCTTGAAGCACAAATTAAAAAATGTGCAAGCTGTCACGAGCTCAGCATAAAGGACTGCATCTTCAGGGACAGCCCCATCTAGAGCATACTACTGTAGTCTAAGCCTGAGGTAGCTAACGCATGGACCACTGTAGCCAGATCCAATTGGCTCAGGTGCAGTCGCAGCTGACGCACCAGCTGAAGCTGGACAATGCCCGGGACAACACCTGGCCATCCAGGGACACGCAACGTGGAATCAGAAACCAACTCATGAGTGAGTGACACAGTGGGCCTGTCACATCTGCCCTTCATCAGCAGCCTGCAAAAAGGCCAATGGAGACTGGGTGTGCAATTTAAGATTTTCGCAAAGGAGAAAGAAGTGAGGCACAGGATGTATGGAACCGGTCAGTGTGCTGCCTAGGGACTTCTGAAACTTAATCACAAAGGACTGGATACAGATATTGCCCCTCCCCCCATTTTTTTGATCTGCAGTTGGTTGAATCCAGTCTGCCGTTACAATAGTCCCACCCTACGCTCTCTTTCCACACTTCTGGAGTCTTGTACATCAGGAAGAACCAACAGAGGATAATAATAGTTTTGATGTGAATACCTCTTATCTCCCTGCATGGAAGACATGCACTATTCTTTGCACAAGAAATAGAAAAGGGACGATACTTGCACATCATATGTGCACTTGTACTTTCTCTAAAGAGGAAACAAGCTATGGACTAGTAAGAACACAAGAACCACACAGGAAGAGCCACACTGGATCAGGCCAAAGGCCCAACTGGTCCAGCTTCCTCCATCCCGCACTGGCCCATCCGATGCAGGGAGCACCCAACAAAATGCCTGCATCTTATGGCCACTCCCTTGCACCTGGCATTCTGAGGTAGCCTGCTTCTAAAATAAGGAGGTTGCACCACCCACTATGGCCTGTAGCCAGAAGAAAATTATCCTCAGAACTGAAGTAATGCAAAGTTACATTACTGCCCACAGACATAGAAGGCATGTGTTGTGGTATCAGGTACCTGCATCCGTCGAAAGGGTTTGACTCTCATGCTGCAAATATGGTCCCAAGCACCAAAGTCTGTAACAAAAGAAGAAAGGAAAACATTAAAGAAGACATTCACACTCCATAAAGGCTTAATGAGGACCCCTTCCCACTATTTCCAGATGGTTTCTTGCAGCTTTCTAAATTAATATGGTCGAATTTTGCTTGTGGCTTGACTCTCACCTAATGCCATTCTTGGCCTAAGACTGTTGGACTGCTGATAAAGTCCTGATACTGTGGATCATAATTCCAACAGCATTTGTATTTACTGCACTGCACCACAGCAAACCTGCAATTTCATACTTCCATTAAGAAATACTAAAACATAAAAAAATTAATATACCAGATAGCTCCCCGAGCAGTGGCACAATGCATCTTCTCCATCCTACTGAAGCTCCCTGCCCCTTCCAAAAACTATTGCTAAGGGCTGAGGGACGTTCCACAATGGAATAAGAGAAGGTATGCAGTGGGAAAGAGGAATTATTCAGAAAGTCCAAGCAAGTGGTGCTTTTGCTAGCAGTTCCCTGAACAGTTTCTAGGTGTTTACCCTCATAGCCACCTGCAATGCATCCAATGCAATTGTTGAAAGGCCACGGGCTTTTCAGAGGGTTCACCGGAAGCTTCAGCAGAAGGAGGCAGAGAAGATGCCTTGCTCTGGTACACACTGTGCCACCAGCATTGTGGGATGATACTTACTAAATCCAGGGGGTTGTGAACAATGGTTTGTGCTATATAGAAACTCTTTTATTAGAGATCAACGGGAGAAGACTCTTCTCGTCAATTCATAGATAAGATTTTAAATTAAGAACAGGGAACATACATGGCATTTGTCAAAACTTTTTTCTGCAAAGTTTTATGTCTAAACCACACACACCTACATTGGTGTGGGTGATACCCTCATAAGAGAAGCCCTGCTGGATCAGGCCCATCTAGTCCAGTTTCCTGTAGGAAAGGCTACCGCGTTTGGGGCTCTTTAGCCTAGAAAAAAGGCACCTGAGGGGGGATTTGATTGAGACATACAAAATTATGCATGGGATTGATTAAGTGGATAGAGGGAGGGTCTTTTCAATCAATCAGTCAACAAGTACTTATATACCACTTTTCAACACAAAGTTCAAAAGCGGTTTACAGGCAAATAGTAATAATAATAAAATTAAATGGCTCCCTGTCCCAAAAGGCTCACAATCTAAAAAAAAAAAAGGCAAACCACCAGCAATAGCCACTAGAAAGACTGCGCAGGGGTAAAGAGGAACAATTACTCTCCCCCTGCTAAATATAAGAGGAACACCACTTGAAAAAGTGCCTCTTGCCCAGTTAGCAGGGGTTAGCTTTTTCCCTCTCTCACTATACCAGAACCAGGGGACAGCCACTAAAATTGAGTGTTGGGAGAGTGAGAACAGATAAAAGGAAGTACTTTTTTACCCAGCAGGTAATTAATCTGTGGAACTCCTTACCCCAGGAGGTGGTGATGGCATCTGGCCTAGATGCCTTTACAATACAAGGGGACTGGACAGATTTCTGGAGGAAAAGTCCATTGCAGGCTACAGGCCATGGTCAGTGTAACCTCCTTATTTAAAGGTAGGCTACCTCAGAGTGCTGGATGCAGGGGAGCGGCAACGAGATGCAAGTATCTAGTTGTCTTCTGTGTTCCCTGAGGCAACTGGTGGGCCGCTATGAGATGCAGGAAGCTAGACTAGATGGGCCTTTGTATTGGCCTGATCCAGGGGGGCTCTCTTCTTATGTTCTATGTTCTTATGTTCCTGTATCTCACAGTGGCCCACCAGATGCCTCAGGGAGCACATAAGACAACAAAATATCTGCATCCTGTTGCCATTCCCCTCAAGAAGCAAGGAGAATTGTAAAGTGTTGACAAGCCTTAATCATTCACTTTCATTGACCAAATAAGAAACAAGTTGAATGAAGTTATGATGACTGATTAATCTACCCAATACGTTCAGTATGTTGGATAGTCCAAGCATCTATACACACCCAAAAGCAAATGCGGTCAAAAATAGTGACATAATTTGGTGGACTGCAAACTGGTCCCAATGAGCAAGATGTTGGCAGTCCACGTTTTAGACTGTTGGGATCAAAAACACAACAGGTTGGTCATTTTTGGAGGGGCCTGTCATGAACAAAGGAAGCCAGGCCTTTGAAATTGCAGGTTCTGCCACCTACCCACCCTCACTCCACAGCTGATGGGAATCGAGCTCAGAGCCCCCGATTGTGGTGTCTGGCTTTCGTTGGCCAGGGGAGTCAGATAACACTTTCAGGAGCAAAGAACCATGCAGCCAAGGACAGCTCACTATCTGCAGAACAACATTAGCTCTGAACCTCTGCTTTGGAGGGGGTGGGAGCTGTGGCCTATCAACTCAAAGGAGTATACAGAAAGGCCCCAGAAGAAGGGAGGGAGGTTGAAACGTTTTGTGAGCTGGACCGTCTGTTGGATCAGGCAGTCGGCAAGAGGCTGTCATGGACACCAGGCCTCACAAGTAGTCTGTGAGTTTGGCACTCTGATTTACTGGTTAAGGAACCAGGTAAGAGATAGAGATAGTTAGAGTTAGGCAGACAGCTTTATTATTTTGCACTGGGTTTTTCCAAGTACTTTCAAGCTGTGTATTTTTGGGCCTTTGTACTGTAACCATTAGTTTTTATAAACCTTAATATATTTTACAAACTGATGTGCCTCTTCTTCTGGAAACTGAGGTCAGCTATTCCAGTCTAGCCACTGGGGCTTAGCTACCAAGGGGGTTACCTAGAATCTGAATCGGGCATGGGTGAAGTCGCCTGAACTGCTGGGGATTTGCCAGAGGTCAGGAAAGAACTGAGTCCATCACCCATGATCTTAAGGGTGTCGGGGGGGGGGGGGCTGATGTCAGGCCCCAAGGACCACAATAGGGCCCCATACAACAGCTCAAGCATAGAAGACCAAACTTGCCAAGAAACACATCTGTGAAAACTAAAAACTAACTCCCTTAACAGTTATAGTGACATTCTCTCTCTTGCTCTCTAGCAAATTTAGGCTGGTTCTTCTACAATGCCTGGGATACATTCTCCATGGCACTTGCAAATTAACATCCTTAGGGCTGGATCCTATTTAACTTTCCAGTGCTGATGCAGCAGTACCGCTGATGCGTTGCATCCTGCAATGGGGGTGGGTGCTCACAGAGGGTTTCTCAAGGGAAGGGATCATTTGTTTCCTTATCTCGGGGCTGCATTGCAGCTGCATCAGTGCTGGAAAGTTGGGTAGGATTGGGCCCTAACTGAGGCTCAATGCAATGCAGACTCACAGTGTAATTTCAGTCATCAGCATCAAATGCCACAAACCAACAGCCAACCAAATAATTGGCCAAATAATTACTTACTACTGAGAAGTGTGGCTGAGCCCGGGGTGATTGCGCTGACTCTATTACTGTAACTCTTTGGCAACTGTTCAGACACTTTCCTTGGACCAGATTCAAGCAGCAGAATTTTCTTCTCACGGAGATGAACATCGTGTCCTTTATTAAAATTGTTTTAAAAAGCAGATGTTTAAGTTCTTTCTAACAAAGGCCATCCAAGCATTTTAAATAACCCGCCATAAGATCATGCCTCCTACAATTTGGAATCAGCATATCTTGAGGACTGCCGTGCAGACCAGCCCAAGCACTTTGTTCGTTGGGTGACCTGCTAACTGTTCCTCCAGGACCTGAAGGGCAAGAGTTGGCGATGTCCGATGGGGGCCTTTTCCATTTTTACACCTGGCTTGGGAAATTCTCTCCCAAAAGAGGTTCATATATCCACTGCATTGCTGGCTTTTTGACAAGTGGCCACAATGAGTCTACAATAAGATAAAATATTCTTAACACAACAACCACATACGTGGTTTTTTAGGAAAGCTTTTGGGGCCGTTTGATCTTGACTGAGAAATCATTTTGGTTGCCTGACTGCTTTTTGTTACAGCAGCTTTTTATACCCTTTGTTTTTCCTGACGACACGTGGGTTTTCTATCCCATTTTTCTAAGAGCATTTTTACAAAAAGACAGCAAATTAAAGTTTTAATCGGCAGACATCGTGCAGACATGCGGAACTGCGTGATGCTTCGGCCATCCGCGTGTCATATTTTCCCCAACCAATGCAAGTCGCGGCTCTTCCGCGTCGCTCGGCAGAGTTGGCCCAGTATCAGGACTCTGCCGCCCTTCCAGCTGGACGAGGTGCAGAAGCACCACCGACACAGGAGGCCGCGACAGGCGTCTCGACTGGCCTTGCTCGGGGGTCACGCGGCGCGCCACACGCCGGCCTGCCCAGAAGGGCGAGGACGGGAGCGCGCGCCCCGGGAGCGCGCAGGGCGCTCATCGTCGCGCCAAGGAAGCCGCTCGCTGCCGCCGAGCCCGAGCGCGACCCCTGCACGGCAGCCTCCGGACCCCGCTCTGGCCCGTACCCAACGCCGCCGCCATCGCGCTCCCGACCAGGCCGCCCCCCGACACCACCACGTCGTAGGCCGCCCGTGAGCCGCAGGCCCTCGCCGAAGGTGCGGCGCCACTCCGGAGGCAGAGTCCCGCCGGCCCGCGGAGAGGCCCTCGGGAGAGGGAGGCCCGGGAGGGCGCCAGGGCCGCGAACGCCGCCATGGTCACGGAAATAGGACGGCGTCACCATAGCAACCGAGACAGCCGGAAGTGGCTTCACAGGCGCCTTGACAACCGGCAGCGGCCGACGGAACGCGACGAGGGCGGTGGGCGGGGCCGAGGCGCAGGTCGAGCGCTCATTGGCCGCGATGCGAGGGCGACGAGGCAGGCGAGCGCCCATTGGCGGAGCCTCGGGGCGCGGCCGCCTGGTGGTCGTCCGGCCCCCTGACGCGCGGGCAGCTGGTGCGGAACGGGATGACGGTGGCGGAGGGTCCGCGGGGCGCCGAGGAGGAGGCCGAACTCGAACTCTCTGCGCAAGGGCGCCGGCAGGTACGCGCGCGCGTTCGCGGGGCAGCCCGAGAGCCGCAGCCCGTCCTGAGGCGCCGGAAAGCACCGCCGGCGAGGGGGCGAGGGAGGGAGTGGCGGGGGGGTCCGACTCCGACTCCGACTGTGGCGCGGGGAGCCCGAGCTGGGCCGGTCCGGGGAAGGCGCGCGGTGTCTGCGGAGCCCCCCCCCCGCCTCCGCCCCCGCCCCCGCCCCTCCCGCGCTGAGGCGCCGCTTCGCTGCTGTGGCTCTTCCAGGCGCTGCCCGAGTGCGGGTCGGAGGCGGCGGCGGCGGCGGCCCTGGGCGGCCGAGGGGAGCTGCTGGGGCTTCTCCGGGCCGAGGACCCGGCGGTCGCCGCTGCCGCTTCCTCGGGCTCCGGCGCGGAGTTCCACGGCGCTCTGAAGGCCCTGCAAGGGGGGAACAGGCGGCGTCTGCTGGAGCTCGGGCTGAGGTACCAGGCGAAGCTGGAGACCGACCGCGAAGCCCCCGAGGAAGACCGAGACCTGCGCGCCTTTTTCCAGGGCAGCGGAAGACTGACGTTGCCAACCAGGTTGCACGGAGCGCCGAGGTAGGATGCGACGCAGCAGGGCTGCATTTTTCTGCAGAGTTTGGTTGTACAGCGTAGTTGTGGAGCTGAAGATTGTGGGTCCAGCCCTGTCCCGTTTTCTAGCACTGATGCAGCCGTGCCAACGGGGCGCGTACGGCATCCCTACTGTGGGTGGGCAGTCACAGAGGCCTCCTCATGGTAAGGGGAAGAATTTGTCCCTTGTGACTGCATCGGCACTGGCAAGTTGGATAGGAATGGGCCCTAAATTCACACCATGCTTCCCCTGACAGCTGTGATGTTTTTTCCATCTGAACACAATTATCCAGCAGAGCTGATAAAATAAGCGACTGTATTGGCTCAGAAGCGACTGTAGTTTTCTTCTATGATGAGCCCAATCCTGTATATGTCTATGTAGAAGCAAGTCCCATTAAATTCCATGGTGCTTACTCCCGGATAAGTGTGGATAGCAGCCTTACTTGGTATTACAATACAGTCACAAGGGACACACTTGGCGTCACACTTGGTTAACTTATTCAAAGTAAAATGCCCTTGTGTAGCCTTTCAATTTATTCCTGTGCTGTTGATAACACTTTTGCAATATTCAGATCTGGCAACATAAAAAGATTCAACTCTTTGACTGACTTCACTGTGGATAACCCGGAAGATGAGGAAAAGCGTTGCTTATTTCATCAGTCCCATTCAAGACCAAAGAGTGCCTCAGCTGCATGGATCTCCTCTATCACTATCCCTCAGCCCTTCAAGATGACACTTCGAGAAGCTCGCAAAAAGTTGCAATTGTTAAAATCACACACATTGTTTGAAACTGAGACAACCTTTAATAAAAGGCAAAGTCAAGAAGAAGCTGAATGCCAGAAGCAATTCAGGGCACAACCTGTGCCTGCCCACATCTACTTGCCCCTCTACCAGGAAATAATGGAAAAGAATGAAATTCGCAGACAAATGGAAACACAGAAAAGAAGGGAGTTACTCCTTTCAACACAAAGACCCTTCAGCTTTCAGGAAAAAGAAGAAAAAAGGAAAGAGGTAATCAGGCAGAAGGTTCGGGAAATATTGGTTCCAACGGAGAAATCAGGGCCAAAAGTCAGGAAGAAGATCCCTAAATCCATCTATGAACCAGTGTTTGGGGATAAACTTAAAGGTAAAGAACTTTATGTCTCTTTCAAATAAGAAGTTTTATGTTTCACGGCTCATAAGGAAGTTCACAGTATGTATGTATATGTCCTTTTTGTCTGTGTTGGGGAGAGACATAACTGCACAAGTTCAAAACTGAGTAGAAGTAAAAGGGAGGCAACTTGTGTGTGTGTGTAATTGTCAAAAGCAGAATTTTTGATCCAACAACAGTTGAAATGGTTTGCAGTTGCACTCTATAAACTAGGAGAGGACATTTTCAGTCCTATTGTTTTGCATTGACAGGTGTATTGGAACAGCTTCATAATTTTCTTGTAGGGGGCCTCCAGGCAAGATCTGTTCACTAGCAAAGGAGGGAGGGAAGGCCTGCAAACAGAACTCAGCAAGGCCCTTCTGCCAAGCAAGTAAGCTAGATGACATCTTTAAAAAAACATGTCCACCTTGCACTGGTGTAATTGAAGGGCATCTATGACATGAGTTCTGTCAATTAGTTCCACAGTTCTAATTAGGACAAAGGGAAAAAGAGAGGTCTGGTCCATCTTTCACATCCTCAGGATGCTGGCATCTGCCCCATCATCCTAGAGCAGTGATGGTGAACCTATGACACGTGTGTCAAAGGTGACACACTACAACATTTGGGGTGACACACCAGCATTCACCAATGCCTGGCAAAAACTGAGTTTGTTTTACTCATTTTTCATTCCATGAAAAATGTAATTATTTGTGCAAAAAGTGTAATTATTTTCTGTAATACATAGCACCATACATGATTGGACTGTATGTTTTGTTTAAATAAATTAATATAGATAATTGTTTCTCTTTTGTTTGGAGGGAGTTGTTGACACACCAGCAGCATCAAGTATGTATTTTCCTAAACTTTGACACGCTGAACCCAAAAGCTTTGCCATCACTATCCCTAGACCCTTACATCTGGCTGGCTTCTGAAGTTACTGATGCTGCCAAAGATTTCTGACTTGAAGAAGTCTTTTCCTTTGAAGATACTAGCCTTCTGCTGTCTCTTTGCTGTCTTTTTATGTCCCTTCAGCGAAGGTTGTCCAGGAGTAGGTTGTCCTCTCGTCCCTAGGAAGTAGTGGCAATGCATATGACTTCTTGCTTGGTCCCTTTGCAGAACATACATAGTCTGTACGTTCATAAGCACAAACAGGAAAAATAAGGCTGATTAGGCTGCACTGCATTGTGTATACATGGTAACTGTATTGTGTGAAGTTGTTGGTTATGCAACTTCTGTTCTTCTGGAACTTCTGGATTTACACACATTAGTTTTGCTTTAATAATCAGTCATATGTCTGTCCTAACAGTTGTTGTTTTGGAATGAAGAAATGATTTATTTCTTCCTCAATATATTCTTCACATCACCATTTTCAACAGTGGCAGTAACCACACTCATACTTTCTCCTGGTTAGAATTTCATTACTTTTCCTTTAATTTCCAGAAGCTGAATTACTCAGGAAAATCCGTATTCAGATGAGAGCCCAGGATTTACTGGAGAGCTCCTATGCTCCTATTGAACTTGGCAATAGAAAAAAGGAGAAAGAAACCCGAATTGCCTCCAGAAATAGGGAGCAAAAACTCAGCTTTTTACAGGACAATTTCAGTTTTAGGCCAAGAATTAACACATCAGTGCCTGACTTTGAAGGACTTTACTGGGCATCCCAGAAAGAAGCATTATGCAAACGAGAAATCAGAGAAGCAACTCATAATAAACCATTCAAATTGAGAACATCTGCTCTCTGCAAACATCAGGTACCTAACCAAGAGACAATGGTAAAAGGGATTGCTTTAAACCTTGTACCCCTTTGTGTTGCCTCGCATGTTACTTCTAAGCATCTCTGTTCCGTTTATAAAACTAGATATTCTGTACCATTTCATTGCTTAGCTTTGAAATAATGGTCAACTGTACAATCAGGCCTTACTTACCAACATTATAGAACAAAACAGGAGCTTTTTTATTGGCATCAATGTGAAATCAGCATGTTTTTAATAAAACATGACCTTGCCTACTTTCCTGTGGACACAGGAAGAAATAAGGTGAAAATGAAAAAGACGACAGGGGCATGTTTTCAAAATAAAATTTAAATAACAATGGTAGTACAACATAGTATAACCCCGCAAAAGCAGGAAACAGACTGTTCAGCATGCTGCAGATGTTCGAGTATATGTCAATCTCACAGATAAGTCAAGGGCAGATTTTAAAATCCAAAAATCATGGAATTTTCTATGACCCTCGGATAAGTTGGAGTTTTTTAAAACCCCGGGGAGGGTGTCTGACTATTATTTTGTCTGATTTTATCCTCCTTTTGTTTCTCCAGTGCTGAGAAGCAATCACTGCAGCAAGGGGAAAATGAGGGAAATGGTGCTTGTAAAAAGACACATAATCCTCTCTCCAATAATTACAGATAGTATTGAAGTTTTTTTACACTGCAGAAAAAATGCACACTACAGCATAGCAACTTCAGAAAATTTTATATTGCTGTGAAAAACCCTGCAGAAATAAATGGCAGAAATAAGCCAGTACAGGGAACACACCACAATATAGCAACTTGAGGAACAGAACTAAACAGCATTGAACTAATTTGGAAAATAAAAACAGATGCATACCACAGGAAAAAAAATGGGTTTTGTTTATTTTTATTTATTTACAGGATTTTTATCCTGCCTTTCTACCCCATGGGCACCCAACGCGGGTTTACAATATCTATTTTACCCTGCGTTAAAAAAAAGCTTCAGGAAGTAGTAATTGTTAGCTCTTTAAAAACACACGAAGAAATAATGTCAGCTTACCACTGCTGCAATACACTGTAGTGGACGGTAAAGGCTTGTAACGTTTCAAGAAGAGAGTTCAAAAGAGCTAGTTCAAAGAGCTGGCTGCCATGCTCTACATTAACAATGAAGATCAAACGATAACTCCCAGTGTAATCTAGAGCTTGGAAACTATCTGCGAGCCTAAGAAGGTCCTGCAGACAATCAACATGTGAGTTGACATTCCTAAACTGCACTGACCCATGACTGACCCTGAGGTCAGCAATTTACAACTCATTTATTTGCAAAGATTTCTCACAGCAGTGCTTCTCAAACTGTAGATTGGGACCCATTTTGTAGATTAGGACTTGATGTCAGGTGAGTAGTGGAAAGCTGGGAGCAGCCCTTTTGGAAGCTGCAGACTTTGATCTTGCTGTATTTCCTTTGTGAGTGTTAACAGTTTGAATTTTCAGGACAGGTTTTTCTAAATGTTGTTTTTAGTTCAGTGCTTTTCCATAGCAAGTTGTCCTAATTTTGCTTTCTGTCAGGATATGTCATGGTTGTGCAATTTCTGTAATCTAAGAATGCCAGTTTGCATTCCAGGAGTGTCATTTTATTATGTCACTTCCAGCTATGACATCACTTCCAGGTTAATCACATCACTTTTGTTGGGTCCTGACACGAGTGCCATTCCAAAAAGTGGGTCCCGGCCTGAAACGTTTGAGAACTACTGTGTCTAGATTGAAACGCATCTGCCATTTTGCTGTCCATTCCCCCACTTTGGAGAGATCCTACTGGAGCTTTTCAAAATCCCTTCTGGTTTTCACCACCCGGAAAAGTTTTGTGTCATCTGCAAATTTGGCCACCTCTCTACTTATGCCTGTCTCCAGGCCATTTATGAACAAGTTGAAAAGTACTGGTCCCAAGGAAGATCCTTGGGCCACACCAATTTTTCATTGTGAAAATTGCCCATTTGACCCCCACTCTCTGTTTCCTGGTCTTCAACCAGTTCCTTATCCATAAGAGGACCTGCCCTCTTATTCCCTGACTGTGAGGTTTTCTCAATAGCCTTTGGTGGGGAACCGTGTCAAACATCTTCTGAAAATCCAGATAGATAATAGCCATTAGTTTGCTTGCATGCACATGCCTGATGACCTTTTCAAAGAATTCTAGAAGATTCATGAGGCAGGACAGACCTTGCTGAAGCTTTGTTACATAAGAACATAAGAAGAGCCCTGCTGGATCAGGCCAAAGGCCCATCTAGTCCAGCTTCCTGTATCTCACAGCGGCCCACCAGGTGCCCCAGGGAGGCATGAAACAACAAGATCCTGTTGCATCCTGTTGCCACTCCCTTGCACCCGGTACCAGTAGCCCACCACCTTTGTAAGGAGGTTGCACAATCCATCATGGCCTATAGCCCACGATGGACCTTTCCTCCAGAAATCTGTCCAATCCCCTCTTAAAGGCATCAAGACCAGATGCCATCACCACCTCCTGTGGCAAGGAGTTCCACAGATTAACTACCCTGTGGGTAAAAAAGTACTTCCTTTTATCTGTTTTAACTCTCCCAACCCTCAGTTTTAGTGGATGCCCCCTGGTTCTGGTGTTTTGAGAGAGGGAAAAGAACATCCCTCTATCGACTTTATCCCTTCCATGCATAATTTTGTATGTCTCAATCATGTCCCCCCTCAGGCGCCTTTTTTCTAGACTGAAGAGCCCCAAACGCCGCAGTCTTTCTTCATAAGGGAGGTGCCCCAGCCCCGTAATCATTTTAGTTGCTCTCTTCTGCACCTTTTCCAACTCCACTATGTCCTTTTTGAGATGCGGCGACCAGAACTGGACACAGTATTCCAGGTGTGGCCTTACCATCGATTTGTACAATGGCATGATAATATTGGCTGTTTTATTCTCAACCCCTTTTTTAATGACCCCAAGCATGGAATTGGCCTTCTTAATTGCTGACGCACACTGGGTCGATACTTTCATTGAATTGTCCACCAGCACCCCGAGATCTCTCTCCTGAGTTGTCACAGACAGCTCAGAACCCATTAGCCTATAGGTAAAGTTTTGGTTTTTTGCCCCAATGTGCATCACTTTACATTTGTCTATATTGTAACGCATCTGCCATTTGGCTGCCCATTCCCCCAACTTGGAGAGATCCTTCTGGAGCTCTTCACAATCCTTTCTGGTTTTTACCACCCGGAAAAGTTTTGTGTCATCCGCAAACTTGGCCACCTCGCTGCTTATCCCTGTCTCCAGGTCATTTATGAATAAGTTGAAAAGCACGGGCCCCAAGACAGATCCCTGGGGCACTCCACTTTTCACCTCTCTCCATTCTGAAAATTGCCCATTGACCCCCACTCTCTGTTTCCTGGCCCTCAACCAATTCTGGATCCATAAGAGGACCTGCCCTCTTACTCCCTGACTGTGAAGTTTCTTCAGCAGTCTTTGGTGGGGGACCGTGTCAAATGCCTTCTGAAAATCCAGGTATATGATATCCACAGGTTCACCCACATCCACGTGCCTGTTGACCTTTTCAAAGAATTCCAAAAGGTTTGTGAGGCAAGACCTACCCTTACAGAAGCCATGCTGACTTTCCTTTAGCAGTACTTGTTCCTCTACATGTTTTAGGATTTTATCTTTGATGAGGGTTTCCACCATCTTACCCGGAACAGACGTTAGGCTGACAGGCCTGTAGTTTCCAGGGTCCCCCCTTCTCCCTTTTTTAAAGATTGGCGTGACATTGGCTATCCTCCAATCCTCTGGCACCGTGGCCGTTTGAAGGGACAAGTTGCATACTCTAGTTAAGAGGTCAGCAACTTCGTTCTTTAGTTCCTTAATTACTCTTGGGTGTATACCATCTGGGCCTGGTGACTTATTTATATGTAGTTTATCAATTTGATCTAAAACATCTTCTTTATTAACCAGTATCTGATTTAATTCCTTCGTTAGGAAGGGCTGTTCGGGCTGTGGTATCTGCCCAAGTTCTTCTGCTGTGAAGACGGACGCAAAGAATTCATTTAATTTCTCTGCAATCTCCAAGTCCCCTTTTATCTCATCTTTCCCTCCCTCATCATCCAGCGGGCCAACCGCCTCTCTGGCAGGTTTTCTGCTTCTAACATATTTGAAGAAGCTTTTATTATTCCCTTTTATATTGCTAGCCATGCGTTCCTCAAATGCTTTCTTGGCCTCCCGTATCACCTTCTTACTTGTCCTTTGCCAGAGTTTATGTTCTTTTTTGTTCTCCTCATTGGGGCAAGACTTCCATTTACGGAAAGAAGCTTCTTTGCTCTTTACAACTTCTCTAACTTTGTTTGTCAGCCATGCAGGCACCCTCCTGGACCTTGTCGAACCCTTCTTTCTTTGCGGTATACATTTCCGCTGGGCCTCTACTACTGTTATTTTAAACAGCCTCCATGCAGCCTGGAGGGATTGGACTCTTTTTACCTTCCCTTTCAATTTCTGTCTAACTAGTCTCCTCATCTGAGGGAAATCCACCCTTCGAAAGTCAAGGGTTCTTGTGTCAGATTTGCTCTGCACTCTTTCCTGGACATGCATGGCAAAACCAATCGCAGCATGGTCACTGTTCCCCAATGGCTCAGTAACACTTACATCCCTAACTAGGTCCCGAGTACCACACAATATTAAATCCAGAGTCGCCTGTCCTCTGGTCGGCTCCATGACTAGTTGCTCTAAGGCACAGTCATTCAGCAAGTCAAGGAATCCGGTCTCTCTTTCTTGACCAGAGCAGCAGTTGACCCAGTCAATATGAGGATAATTGAAGTCCCCCATGATTACAATCCTGCCTCTCTTGGTCACAGCCCTGATTTGTTTCCTCATTTCAAGGTCACCTTCAAGTTTTTGATCGGGAGGACGATAGCACACCCCCACTATTACATTGCTTTTACGGCCTGGCAGTTTAACCCACAGTGACTCCATGGTGGAGTCCGGCCCACCTTCAGTTTCTACTCTGCTGGATTCTATCCCTTCTTTGATATAGATGGCCACCCCTCCGCCAACACGCCCTTCCCTGTCCCTCCTATAGAGTTTATAGCCTGGGATTACAGTATCCCACTGGTTCTCTGCATTCCACCAGGTTTCCGTTATGCCTACTATATCAATGTTTTCCCTAGCCACCAAACATTCCAGTTCCCCCATCTTTGCTCGGAGACTTCGGGCATTCGCATAATAACACCTATATATGGGGTTCTCTAAGGAGGGACTGTTTTTTGATCTCTTTTCCCCCGCCTCTCTTTTTACTGGACAATCTGTCACACTCAGCTTAGAAGTTCTAAGAAGTTGTTGACTTCCCCTTGCTATTGGAAAATTGCTGAGAAGTAACACAACATCGCTTCTGGTGGGTCCTGGACAGTATGTCATTCTAAAAAGTGGGTCCCAGTGCTAAAACATTTCAGAGCCACTGCCCTAATTAAAACGAAACCAAGTGATGCTGAACTCCTTTGCTTTCAGGATTTTCAGCAGCCTTCCAAGACTCCAGTACAAAGAAGTCGTTCACTGACTTGCCTGTCGTCCCTCTCCTCCAACACACTTCCGGTTCATATCACGGATGCTGTGAGAAAGAGAGAGTCTGCGATTAAGTGAGTAATAACACCTGTGTTGACATCCTTGAACGTGATTTTACCTTGGCTGTTCTAGCTCCTCCTCCTCTTTATTCCACATCTTTCTTTTTGGAAAGTTTGATTTCACATGGAAATAAAACTTGGAGTGAAACTTTTTCCATCCTCAGACTTCGGCAAGAAGATAAAAAATACAAAGAGAATGAAGGTGTTCATTGGGCAGAGCTGCAGAGAAAGAAAATTCAGGCTATGCAGAAGTCTGTGAATTGTCGAGCAAAGGCTGTGGATCCCCACAAAAGCTTGGAAGAGACACACAAGGAAAAGCTGAAACAACACTGGTCAGTATTCTGAGTGACATAGGTAATGACTAGGGACCGTCCAAAATGGTAAAAACGAAATGTCATGAAATTGGGCCTATATAAGCATAAAACAGGATACCCAGCTCAATTAACATTGAATCAAAATTTGCCCATTGAACTGTCTGCGGAGTGAAATCTGTGGATTGTTCTGAGCACTTCTGTGTTTCCAAGCCCTTCAGCATAGAGGTCTGCTGTTTTAATTGGCTGTAGAGTCCTGAGCATGCTCTGAAACTGCCAAGGCAAATGCATGGAGCCCTATGAAAAGTGAAACCGAGCCACACTGTGCGCTTACCTGTGAGTAGGTGACTGCCTTGGTGCATTGGAAAGGGCAGGCTGAGAGGAACGCAACACCCCCAGAACGGCCCCAGTCTGATGAATGTTGGCCCCAGTCAAGGACGTCCCTTTGTAAGTCGGTGTACTGAGCCTTAAGGAAAGCAAAACTGAGCTACACGTTGTGTTTACTCATGAGCAAGCAAATGTTTAATGGTTTGTTGGTCCATTGGTGTGGTTTTGTTCCTTGCACTTTAAAGCCTATTTTTTCTCCATAGCAATTCAATGCTCTGTTCAATTTTGTTGGTTGAAGTTGCTATCTTCTTAATGTTTTAATTTAGCAATGAACATAAGAAGAGCCCTGCTGGATCAGGCCAAAGGCCCATCTAGTCCAGCTTCCTGTATCTCACAGCGGCCCACCAGGTGCCCCAGGGAGGCATGAGACTACAAGATGCTTGCATCCTGTTGCCACTCCCTTGCACCCGGTACTCTGAAGTAGCCTACTACTAATGTAAGGAGGCTACAACCCATCATTGCCTATATAGTCCACGATGGACTTTTCTTCCAGAAATCTGTCCAATCCCCTCTTAAAGGCATCAAGACCAGATGCCATCACCACCTCCTGTGGTGGAGGCATCTGTTTTGATTTGTTTTTCTTTGGCAGCATTGGGTTCATTGTAGTTGTTCGTACAAGTAACATACAAATCTTAAATGGCTCCTAAAAATTTAATAGTTGTGCTCTTGGGGGGAGGTGTGTTTTATGCCCATTTTATTGATGTGGCTATGTCTGTTGGCAGCCACTGGGCTGGATGATTCACAAGCTGGAATCAAGATTGCTGGGAGAAATATCAACAACCTCAGATATGCAGACGATACCACTTTAATGGCAGAAAGTGAGGAAGACCTAAAGAACCTTCTGATGAGGGTGAAAGAGGAAAGTGCCAAAATTGGCTTGAAGCGCAACATAAAAAAAAAAACTAAGATCATGGCAACCACTCCCATCACTTCCTGGCAAATAGAAGGGGAAGAAATGGAAGCAGTGACAGAGTTTATTTTCCTGGGCTCCAGATTGCTGCAGATGGCGATTGCAGCCATGAAATTAAAAGATGTTTGCTTCTTGGGAGGAAAGCTATGGCGAATCTAGACAACTTAATAAAAAGCCAAGACATCACCCTGCCAACAAAGGTTCGCATAGTCAAAGCAATGGTTTTCCCAGTAGCAATGTATGGCTGTGAGAGCCTAACCATAAGGAAGGCAGAGCGCCAAAGAATAGATGCTTTTGAATTATGGTGCTGGAGAAGACTCTTAAGAGTCCCCTGGACTGCAAGGAGATCCAATCGATCAATCCTCCAGGAAGTCAAGCCTGATTGCTCCCTGGAAGGACAAATCCTGACGCTGAAGCTCCAATACTTTGGCCACCTCATGAGAAGAGAGGACTCTTTAGAAAAGACCCTCATGCTGGCAAAGATGGAAGGCCAAAGGAGAAGGGGGCAGCAGAGGATGAGATGGTTAGAGAGTGTCACCGAAGCGAGGAACATGAAATTGGGCAAACTCCGGAAGCTAGTGGAGGACAGGGAGGCCTGGCGTGCTGTGGTCCAGGGGGTCGCGAAGAGTCAGACACGACTTAGCCACTGAACAACAACAACAGTAAATGCCTTCAGTCACATGGAGGGTGGAGCCAAGGACCTAGCTGTTCTGAGTGCTTCTGACTGTACTTGTAACCCATGGAGCTGCAGAACCTTCTGAGCATGCTCAGAAGCAGCCCAGGAAAATACTGTAAATGGAGTCCTATGGAAAGTGAAACTGAGCCACACTGTGCATTTACTTCTGAGTAGGCAGCAGGACAAAAGGAATGCAATGCCACCAGAATGGTCCAGAGCTGATTAACATAGGCCTCAAAAACACTAGAGAAGGAAGTCCCTCCCTCTAAGCTGAGAAGTATTTAACTTTATGGAAAGTGAAACTGATGTACATGCTTGCATTTACTTGTAAGCAAGTGTTTAATGCAGCATGTAAGCTGAATTCAGCAGGGCTCTGCAACCTCAAAGAGTGAGGATTGTGCACATGCATGTGTGAGAGGCAAAGGAGCTGCTTGGAAAGCACAGGCAGAAAGTATTGGGCAGGCTCTTCCCAGGATGAGCATTCAGACCACCATGTGCTCTCTTGTTCCAGGCGACTGAGGTACTGTGCAAACTATTAGGGGGGAAGCTCTTTTATTACTCTAGAGTTGACCCAGGCAGATATGTCTAACCAGTTCTAGTCTTGAGCATTTTTGTCTTTGTTTCATGTCCTCCTATTCCCCAGTGGGCGCCCCACCTCCCACAGCTGCATTGGGTAGCTTCTGTGTCCGTGTATCTGCTCTCAAACAAGTTTGATGGGGCCATGAAGACGGCTGCTTCCCAGGTCCAGCTGCTCCTCTCATGGTTCCTTTTTTGCAAGTAGCTTCAGGTGCTGCTGGGCTCCGCTCTAGTCAGTGCACATGAGCACAGGATGCGTGCAGGTTGAGCAGAGTTGAGCTTTATGGGTAGCCTGTGTGTGTTGATTTTTCCACTCGTCTCTCAGGGCAGCTACAGCACATCAGAGCAGGAGAACCTTGGCGGGAAGAGGCGACAAACCACACTGTTTCTGCCACTTTTCCCTTTTCCCTTTTCCTTGTAAGAACATAAACCAAGTTAGGGGGAGGGGGTCATCCCTGCAGAAGCCAGCCCAAGCAGGTAAACTGAGCTTGGCAGGGTGACGTGCATTCCTTTATTACTCCCCAGTTGTTCCAGGTAGATGCGCTTAATCAGTCCTAGCCTTGAAGAGTTTTGTGTGCCTTATTTCATTATTCCAGCATGCCTTGCCTTTTATCTCTAATGACATCACTTCGTTTAATGCTATCCCTTCTGGTGGGTTCTCACAGGCTGTCATTTTCAAGAGTGGGTCCCAGTGCTAAAAAGTTTGCGAACAATTGGTTTACAGGTTGCTTGCTACGTTGCTGTTTAATTTTGTTTTCCCTGCACTTTAAAAGTAGTTTTTTCCCCATAGAAATTCAATGCTGTTGCTTCAAGTTGCTATCTTCTCAATGTTTTAATCTGGTTATATTTTAATAAATCCCATTCTCTCCCATAGGTGCGTTTGACCACCAATTTATGATTTAGAGATTTTCAAAAAGCGGTTCCACCAAATGACCTGAAACTTGCACTGTAAACAGTGTAAGGATAGACCTTTTTAGAGGTACAGTTGTTTTGACTGTCCACCCATGTCATCATTTAAGAAACAGGCAGAATTTTGGGGTGTTTTTGTTTTATGGGGGGCCGTTTCTGAATCAGATTGCCCCCCCCCAATCTGAAATGAAAGTTGCCATTTTGGCTTCCTGTGTTAGGGCAGGGGCTAACCTTTCTCACTGAGTCACTTTAAAGCTTTCAGGTACAATTAGCACCCGTAATAATTTTTTAAATAATTGGTGGGCAAATGTGCCGATGGGACTTCGCACGTCTACTTCCATTCAAACTGTGTTTCTTTGTAGGCTAACTATCTTTAGTTTGGGGGACAAGTTAGGTGAAAACAGAGGAAACACGTATCTCCTAACCTTTGTCCTGTGTTATTTCTAATGTTCTGATATGTCTTGCCTTTAGTTTTTGCAGGTTGCAGGTAAGTTCAGAGACTGTGAATAAATTATTGCATGTGGCAACAGAGACAATGTTTTTTATACTCCACAAAGCATTAGACACAAAACATTAGCAGGCAACTCCAAGATCAAATATCATAAGGCTGTGTGAACTTCAGATCAATAATGACCTCTCACCAACCTCACAGGGTTGCTGAAGGAAGGATTGTCTACACAACCCTGAAGTCCTTGGAGAACTGGAAAACAAAATGTTAAATGTCAAATAAAGAAATAAAGAATATTCCTTCTCCTTTTCCCCCCCAAGTGCATTTGTTTAGGTAGATATTCACATTTCATGATCACACTTGCAGCTGTAGGTGAGAATCTCTTACTAATTTCTAGAGTGGGTGCGGGCAGACAATCAACTGCAGCATTTACCTGAATCAACCAACTCATCTGATGGTTGATTTTGAAGACAGGCATTTAGCTAGGTGATGAGATTAGCTAGTTGAAGACAATTACCATGGGCAGAAATCTGCATAATGCTCTCCTATTGTTTACCTTTCCCAAAGCTATTTAGGACAATTACCATGGATAACATCTTTAGGGACAAAAAAAATTAGATAAAGCTCTCCTATTCACTCTAATCACTGAGAATTTGCAAGCCATTTAGAAAATCAGGTGACCACTCTTACTTCAGTGTTACAATCTAGTCACCAAAACAAACCTCACTGCCCTGCCCTGCCCTGATTCACGCTGTGAGGGTCATCCTGTTTCTTGCACCATGGCAGCAAACTTTACTGGGGCATAGCCAGCATGCACACTCAGGGCTCCCTTCCCCACTGCAGGGACATATTAGCATATGTAATGTGCACAATCTGTAATGCATCTTTACATTCAGTCATCAACTGTAGCTGTACCATTTACCTACTGGCTGAAAGGGGAAAAAAATGATGGTGTTTCTGTGCACCCATGACCCAGGTTCACACGTTGCAGGCACTGGCATGAGTACCTAGGGCCCAATCCTATCCAACTTTCCAGTGCTGATCCAGATGTACCAGTGAGGCATGTGCTGCATTCTGCAGTGTGAGGACAGTCACAGAGGTCTCCTCAAGGTAAGGGCACAAATATTCTCTTACCTTGGGGTTTCATTGTGGCTGCCTCAGCACTGAAAACTTGAATAGGATTTGGGCACTTAATTGCTTCACTGCAGCATGGAGGCCTCATAGAATTCCTCAGGCTACAGTCTCTCAAAGAAAAGCTAAAATGACCCACTCAGTGACACAAGAACAGGAACATGCTAGTAATAATATTTGTTGTACAAGCGCAAACAGTGTGGTACAATCAGTCTTGTCAATGGTGCGAGAACACAGAATAAGATTCAAATAATATTCCTCCAAATCAGCACCTTGGACACAGTCCAATAGCTACTGAAGAGTCATGTTTCCATCACATAGTGGGATGGGATTGTTTCACATAGGAAACAATAGGAAACATGCTTTGTTTCACAGAGGAATCATCCTTGCAGCAACTAAAGGTTTATAAAAGGTTATTTCTTGCCTCTAGCTGCTAGAGAAGACAAATCAATGAGAAAGATACTTTTTTTCTTCAAACTTTTTTTCTTCACAGCTTGTTCTAGGGCTGGGAGGAAACCTCAAAAGGTGAACTCAGGTTCGCTTTATATCAGTATATTGGAAGCTGCAAGCTGCAGAAGCCACTCTATGAAAAAATAGGGTTTTTTCCAAGATGTTTTTTCCTTTGTAAAGCAGAGAAGGGTCAAGGAAAGTCCAGAAGAATTCTGTCTCCAGCTCATTACAGGGGGTACAAAACAAGTAGCAGCCTTTTAGAAGCCTGCAAAACACCTAATTTAGCCTAGCAGCAGTCAAGGCTATGCCAAAAATTCAGTTTTGCAAGAATGAACTTCTTACTTCAGGATTTGCACTCTAGGGCCCCCTTCTGCAAATTCCTGAAGTAAGCAAGCTGTGTGCTCAGTGAACAATGTGTTTTTTTAAGATTTTCAGGGGTAAAGGTAGATTTTTCAATATTTCCATAGAACTTGAAACACAGCACCATGGATAGTGCACCATAGTGCAAAGTACAAATTACACTTTCAGGCCCATTGGCGGGCAAGCATGCCAATTTCAGTTCAGGTATATGGGAACACTTTGACATGGTTCCAAACACATATATTTACCTGAGGGGGGGGCCTGTACATCTTTTAAAATGCAAAAAAAAAAATTATAATGTGCATCAATTAAAATTTTATAAGCCGCTTATAATTAAATGCACCTTATAATTTTACTTTTTTTTCTTCTCTTCAGTAAATAGGTAGACTGTGGAGTTCTTAGGTGACAATTACTGGTAGATCATTTGTAAGAATCTGATGTTGGGTAAAATCAGAAAAATTATCCAAAAATTGCAAATACCCCTGAGTTTTACCCTTGACCTATCCACAGGGCATAGCAAATTCCATGATTTTTTGCTTAAAGCTTGCCCTTGACTTATCCGTGAGATCAACTTATACACAAGTATATATGGTGGTAGTTTTCCAAAAACTTGTGTACAGCATTATCAAAACAGAGATAACTCATTTGTCCTTATTCAGGGGGTCAAAAATGCAGAAAGCTGTGTGTGCACAGTGCTCAAGAAACCCTTCCCCTGTCCTTCCTCTAAGGCAGCAGACTCCAAAACGCAAACTGCTGCATACAGAAAGAGATGTGGCATTTTCCGTCCATGCTGCAGCTGCCTTTCTTATTGCCTGATCATCCGACAGCCTCATGTTGGGCAGCTGCAGCCCCCAGGAAATAAGGTGTGCAGAGGTGTCTGGGGCAACAGGCATTGGAAGCGGCTGCCTGGCACAAGGCTGTAGGACAATCAGGCAAAAAGAAAGGCGCCTGCGATGTGAAACAAAGTGCCGTGCCATGCCTGCTCAGCTTTTTCTGCACGCTGATCTAGCCCATGGGCTGGAGAGTGGCGCCTACTACTCGAAAGTAAACAGCCTCTACTAGCATATGGGTCACCTATTATGTAGGCAGGTAAAAGAAAGAAGTAGCCATGTGAACATAAAAAGAGCCCCACTGGATCAGGCCAAAGGGCCATCTAGTCCAGCTTCCTGCATCTCGCAGAGGCCCACCAGATGCCTCAGGGAACACACAAGACAACTAGATATTAGCGAGTTGTCTAATTAGGAAGGGGAGGGGCTAGGAAAGAGTACATAGCAGCACACGCTCTAGTGCGTGCCTTTACAAGCAGCGAGTGCTGTCCGTGACGAGGTGTGCGTCTGCGACAAAGTGCCTGGTGAGACACATGAGTTCAGCAGCAGGGCAAGGAAGCCAGGGCCCCAGACTCCTTCAAAACTTTAGAACTTCAAGAAACATAGCCATGCAGTCAGTCAGCCAGCACTTGGGCGGGGGCTATCCAGTGTTTTGCACAGAGTGCCACATGTATGCCACATGTATGCATGTGGGCTATAGGCCATGATGGGTTGGGCAACCTCCTTACATTAATAGTAGGCTACTTCAGAATGCCGGGTGCAAGGGAGTGGCCACAGGATGCAAGCATTTTGTTGTCTCCTGGGCTCCCTGAGGCACCTGATGGCCCACTGTGAGATACAGGAAGCTGGACTAGGTGGGCCTTTGGCCTGATCCAGTGGGGCTCTTCTTACGTTCTTATATGTGCATCTCGTTGCTACTCCCCTGCATCTGGCAGAGGTAGCCTAACTCTAAAGTAAGGAGGTTGCAGTAACCATCATGGCCTGTAGCCTGCAATGGACTTTTCTTCCAGAAATCTGTCCAGTCCCCTTTTAAAGGCATCTAGGCCAGATACCATCACCACCTCCTGTGGCAAGGAGTTCCACAGTTTAATTACCCGCTGGGTAAAAAAGTACTTCCTTTTATCTGTTTTCACCCTCCCTGCACTCAAATTTAGTGCATGTGCTGGCCAGGTACTGCCTCCTTCCTCGCCCAACTGATTATCAGCACAGTGAAAACTGAAGGACTGGAATTGGCCCCTGGGAGCTCATCCAAGGCTGTGTGAGGGCGGGATGGCCGGTGACTGATGGAGCACAAAACGCGGCTTTGCTTCTTTTACTCTGTGTTACAGGGCGTAGCGAAGGGGTGCAGGGGGTGCAACTGCACCAGGCAACAAACTTTAGGGGGGCAACAAGCTGAGCTTGACACTAGTGGCCAAAATTGTGAAAACCTTGATATATATGAATAATAAGTTATATTTCATTGGAAATGTTATATTTCATTGAATGCTGTGAAATAGCTTTGGCATATCTGTATTTTATCAAAAACTATGGCCAATTAACCAGAATGCTTTTTACGTATATACTGTACTTAATAAATTTGATTTTGTCAGGGGGGTGACTACAAGACCTTCTCTGCCCGGGTAGCATGTGCTTCAGCTATGCCCCTGGTATTGTAATATATAAATTAATACTTTATCTCAGTGTGCATTCTTACTTCACCTGAATCTAGAGAGAGACCTTGCCCATGGTAAGGCTGCATGGTGTGGAATTGGTGAAGGCTGCACCTATTCAGGAGAATTTCTGTTAGTAAGGAAATGTTTTTGTTTCAGGCAAAATGACAGAAAAAAAACAAAGGAGTATAAAAAAGAACTAGAAGAGATGAAGATACGAGTGAAAAACAGACCATACCTGTTTGAACAGGTCACAAAGGTAGCTATTTTGGAACGGGCAAACTGGCAGCATTTACGGAGGGTCAAACAGCAATACAGCTGAACAGCCAGGCAGAGTCAGAGTTCAAGTAATTATTGCCTTACTGGAATCAGCGATGAAAACAAATCATAGCCTAGGGAATTACTTTTCCAGTTAGAAATAATACTGTGGTTGCGCCTGCTGTGACCTTATATCACCTGCCTAGAACACTTTTAAAGCACTTAAAATTAATAAAAATGAGAACTTAGAATAAAAACACTTAACACTCCTTTCTGCCTTTCAAATCATAAAATTGTGAAAACACCATTTTTGAACATTTTTGAGATAGGTTGTACCCCAAGTGTAACACTCACAAAAGTGATGCTCCTAAAAGCTACCGTATCTCTCACCACCTCCCAGTTGAAGCTCCCAGAGTGGGATGCAGAGGTTGGGAACATGCCCAGAATCCAGGAGAGAGCCGCAAGCAGAAGAGGCCTCTGCCTACAGTTCCTGGCTGACTTCCAAGTATTTTGTCCCTCTGCAGCCTCCCTCTGTCATGCCACGCACTGCTACATGCCCTCGGACTCCCAGCAGTGGCTGGTTAGAGGTAGCTCCCGTGACCTATGAGCCACCCCTTGTGACAATTGTTGAAGAATCCCCTAACATGCAGCAAGACCACTGCTTTGCAAAATGAAGGGAACTAGTCACTTACCTGATCGTTCGTTTGGAATAATTAGTTTTTGAAAATGATTATTTTTCATTTCCTAGCACGGGGCCCGTCAGGAGGCACAAAGGCTTTTTCGGGACACTTTGCTGCAGTTTGGACTGAATGAAGAATTTGTAAGAAAAAAAGGAGAAGCCCCTGACTTAGTAGGGAAGGAGCAGTCTGAGTCACAAAGGTATTTAGACATGAAAACAGTCCTCCCTTTGCCAGATGCAGGAGGATACGTGGCAAAGTACAGTCGTGTAATCAAAATGCCCTCTTCGGCCATGAAGCTCCCTGGGTAATCTTGAGCAAGCTACATTGTCTCCTAACCTGCCTCGTGAGATTTTTGTACTGTGCATATATTGTCCTGAGCTTCTTCGAGGGTGAGTTTTGCAGCTGAACAGTACTTCGGGGCAGTAGTACTACGATAAATGTAAAATATTATTTTTTCCACCAACAGAGCTCGTACGTTCCAGAAGGATACTGATGCCAGCATAATACAACAGCTATCTCAAGATGAACACAGAGAACAGGAAACGGACGATCCCAGTGGAAGGCTCCATGTCCCTACAGGTCATTCCTTCCTTCAGTCCAATAGGAGTCTGCTTCAAGATTAGTCATTTGGCTTGAAGCACTGAAGCTAACTTTTGGATTTTATTTACAGAGGATGTGGGATCATAGTGTACTCTCTAAGCCAGTGGTTCTCAAACTCTCTGGGAGAACCGATGTAAGTGCTTGTGGGGGAACTGCAGCGACGCAATGGCTATGATAGCGTCACTTCTGGCTACGTATTGGGGCTGGGGGGGGGCTTACTAGTGCCTGCCCCAGAGTCTGGGAGGGTTGGGGAGCCCTGCAGACCCCTCTGCTCCCTATGTATTAGGAAAGTAAAAAACTGATTGCGACCCACTCCCGGTTTCACGATTGCAGTGGGTCGTGATAGATTTTTTTTACTTCTAACGCTCAGGGGGTCCACAGGGCTCCACAACCCTCCCAAATATGGGAGCAAGCACTGGTTAGTCCCCAGTCCCAACACGTGGCCAGAAGCGACACGACTGTAGTGATCATGTCACTGCGACTGCCCTGCCCCGCCCCTTAAGGGGAAACAGGCTGGCGTGTCGCACTGGCCCAGTTTGAGAACCTCTGCTCTAAGCTATGACTAGCGAACAGGCAATTGTGTAAGTGAGATCTTAAAAGGCTGGTACTCAAAATAGGCCCATGGTGTGTATACTTTTGCAGCCCTACTCTGTTCATACTACCCCTGGAATCTTCAGTTTGCTTTTGTGTTATCAGGTGACACCGGTGCAAACTCAAGGTTCTGCTTTCCACACTACCATAACCTTAAATGTTTAGAAATTGTAGGGAGTGATGTTGGTTCCTTAGGAAAAAAATCCCAAAGCCAGTGTGCTATCACCCTTATTAAGATTTGGAAGAATAGCTATGGATTTTTTGCAAAGGGAAGGGAGAATATGCAGGCAGTCCCCCCCCCCACCCAATGTATGTTCTAAACCTGTCTGTGTTTATACAGTATTGCAAAATACTGGTACAACATTAGTACGATTATATTGCCTCAGGTAACTCACCCTGGGAAGGTGCTTACACGTCTCTGTGAACAAGGCAAGTTATGAATGTAAATTCACAGAATAGATACAAACCAATTCAGACATTCAAGTACATAGTTTATTTACAATAGACCACCACTGAATAGTTTCTATCTCTGATTTGTGTGTGTGTTTAAATTAAGTCCTAAAAACCCCTAATATTAGAAATTAAAATATCACAGCAAGAAGTAGGAGGCTGTTTGAGGGAATCCCCTGAACATCAGATCTTCAGCTTTGGAGCAAAAGCAGCAGAGTAAATATCCACACAAAGCAGGGGGAAGCTCTAGCTCAAAAAGAAGCCACAAACCCACCCCATAATCCAGAAGCAAGAACGGGACTGCAGTGCCGTGTAGCAGAATTCACTACAATCTAAGAAGACGCTTCTCCAAGAAGAACAAGCCAGAACAAAGCTGAATTTATAATCAGCTTCAGGAAGGGAAGAAAGGTGGCTTTGCAATAGCTACAGGAGCCAAATTGCCTTGTGGCCTTTGGACACCAGAGTCAACAGTCCGAACATCACACTGTCCAAAGTTGAGTAGCAGCTCCGTCGTTCAGGAAATGGACCTTTCCAACCACTGCAGCAGAACCAGACTTCAGGCCTCCTGTCTGGTGGGTCGCCAGTTGCAGGCTGCTGGCAGAGCATCAACTCTGAAGTTCAGAGACCAATTCAGAGACTGTGCCACAACTCCGACTCCTGTACTCAGCTGCTCAGTGTTTTGCTCTTCTTAACTGTGAAGTCAACACATTTGTTTTCTTAGCGTCAATTCTAATAAAAATTAATAGTTTGACAAAATTTCTCCACGCATCTGACATGTACCTTATTTTTCTTGCAGGCTGTCACTGTATTACAAATTACTGGCATAGTATGTGGCAATTAAACTAGTAATCTTAGTTGACACATTCATCAAGCATTGAAGCCTATCCTTTACAGCAGAAAAATATAGAATGCTTTCTTAAGTAAAAATCCCAATACATTTAAGCAGTAATAGGCATGTATCAGCGACTGCATATATGATGAGTCACGACCGCATATATGATCAAAGCACAACCAAGAAGCCCACTCTTAAGGAGGCACTCAGGTCTCTGTCTGTTTATACAGAAGCTCTTAATGCAGTCCACAGCCTACAGCTGCAGCCAGCCAGTGTCGCTTGCACAACAAAGAACAGGCTGCACAACTACCTAATCCCATAACAAAGGGCATCTGAGACTGTATCCCCTGAGAACGATACAGACCTGGGTATCCTGGGAAGCACAGGGTGACCATGCGCAGCAGTTCCAACTCTCCACACTACGGCTGGAGATCCGAACAGCCTAGCACTGCTCCTTACGACTCCAAGCCCCCTACCCATACACCCATACCCATACACTTGGTGTTGGTCAGTTGCTCCAGTCAAGCCATAGTTTGCCATCACATTTGAACTGGCAAAGTGCGGTTTGCACTTGCCTTCAAAAGCAGGTTGGAAACCAGTTTAAACTAACAAGCTAAGTGCCCCAACACAAAGCTAATTCCTGGTCTACCACACTATGATTGGGAAGAGTGGAAACAAACATGGCATGTGAATTAACCCCCTAGTCCAACTCAATGTTTAGAGCATTCAATCGGATCTTCAATCGAGCAAACGCAGCATTAAATGAATGTGGAGAGGGAATTACGGGAATCGGAGAGTTGCCTCCGAGGAATTACAACTGGAAGAAAAATAGTTAAGTTTCACAAATGCCTACCAGTTTGTACTGTGGTATAACAGTCAGGATCCACAACTATTGTTTTATTTATGCAAGAGATTACGAAAAATGATAAGTTCACCATCATATTTTGAGTTTAAAAGCATTACTTGTCTGAAGCAACACTAATGCAAGGTGTGAAGCAGCTTTCTGCAAGCAGGTTATCCTCCACATTCAGACGGGAGTCTTAGGAGGAATGCTGATGCCGTGTTGGCAATGCAGTGTTGCAGTGTTGACATAGTGGAGTTGGAAAAGGTGCAGAAGAGAGCGACAAAAATGATTACGGGGCTGGGGCACCTCCCTTATGAAGAAAGACTGCAGCGTTTGGGGCTCTTCAGTCTAGAAAAAAGGCGCCTGAGGGGGGACATGATTGAGACATACAAAATTATGCACGGAAGGGATAGAGTCGATAGAGGGATGTTCTTTTCCCTCTCTCAAAACACCAGAACCAGGGGGCATCCACTAAAGCTGAGGGTTGGGAGAGTTAAAACAGATAAAAGGAAGTACTTTTTTACCCAGCGGGTAGTTAATCTGTGGAACTCCTTGCCACAGGAGGTGGTGATGGCATCTGGTCTTGATGCCTTTAAGAGGGGATTGGACAGATTTCTGGAGGAAAGGTCCATCGTGGGCTATAGGCCATGATGGATTGTGCAACCTCCTTACAAAGGTGGTGGGCTACTGGTACCGGGTGCAAGGGAGTGGCAACAGGATGCAGGCATCTTGTGGTCTCGTGTGCTCCCTGAGGCACCTGGTGGGCCGCTGTGAGATACAGGAAGCTGGACTAGATGGGCCTTTGGCCTGATCCAGCAGGGCTCTTCTTATGTTCTTATGTTCTAATCCGTCACTGCCTGTGCAATGTTATAATTCCACTGGCATTGTGTATGGAAAACAGCATCCTGGAGTGGCAATGAAACTCTTGCCATCCACGACCACAGTGGTGCCACAAATGGGTGTGATAAACAAGCAACGGACAGACTTGCAATCACCAGAGACACTTATGTTGACATAGAAACATACAGCTTAGAGACTGTAGGAAGCCTTAGAGACAGCAGTAGAGAAAACTCGGTAGAGAGAGCAGGCGGCATAGTAGGCGGTGGTGTCAGTCCAAGCTCTTCTGTCTGCTGCTGCACCTACACAGGCCTGACATTCAGCTGATCAATTTAATGAACACAAAAACTTCTTCTAATGAAAGTTTCCCAAGGAATTTTGTTTAATAGTATGAAAATGTAGGGCTAAATGACTAATCCACAATTAAAATTGTTACATTTGAAAGAGACAGACATAAGGACTCTAATAGCCTACAACCTGGCCAGCCATCAACTTATTTAAGGAAACCATGATACACAAAACTGAAGCTCTGCCATTCAGGAAAGATGAGGATTGTGCTGTTTGAGGAGGAATAGAAGCCAACCTGTAGAATACCAACCTGTAGACTTACTGTAGCAAAGCTGACACTCCGTAGGTGTGCCTTGACGTGGACAGGGGCATCAGGTGATGAGATGGCAAAACCACATCAGCTGCAGTATGGAGGGAGTTTGTCGTTTCTTCAGCCAGAGCCTCTGCAAATTAAGCCAAATCAGTTACTCCACCAGTGCAATCTGCTACAAAGGCAGTTTTAAAAACACTCGACTTCCTTCACCAGTCACCCCTTTCCCACTTTTGCCACACTGCATTTGTTTACGTTCTACTGAACGCTCATCAAGTCCCTCCATTACAAACCTCTTGGAAAGATTCCCTCCCCCACGTTGAAAGTCCTCCTAGCCAGAACCGTTTTCTCACCTTCTTTCACACCAATCGTGGACTCTGTGCCGGGCAGGTGCAAGGATTCCACCCCCAGGCTGGGGGGCTGGCCTATGGGCACCAGCTCCTTGCTGTGCACTTCGGGCTCCTCCAGCAGGCTGCTGCCCATCAGCGACTCTGCCGCAAACACAACAGGAGCTGAACAGTTGCTGCTCTGGCACAGACTGTCACAGGCAGAGGGACTCTGCACACAGATGGACCCCCCCCCCCCGGCGCTTTGCTTCTCAGGCCTCCTTGGATCCTCTCTGCGGAACCTCCATTTTTAGCACAAAGCTTGGGAGACTTACGCAGATTGAAGAGGCTCCATTGGAGGAGGAAGTGCTCAACCAGGATGGTCGTCCTTAGCAAAGGCGCCTGAGAGGCAAAGACTTCCCCGACCAAGACCAGGCTGGTGACGGTTTATCAAAGCCAGTTTATCAACCTCCACATGCAGTGGCCAAACATTCTCGTTGCTGCTCAGAGGTTTCCACCCAACTCTGCTGGTGGAACCTCTGCATGCGCTGGGTCCCACACCCTCTGCGCAGAAGCCCATTTCACCGTCCCGTTCCTACTGCGGAACAGGCCCACCACTGCCCGGCCCTGCTCCGTCCTCACCTGGCTGCTCGTGCTGCCTGGCGCCGGCCGTTCCAGCTCTGGCCTGATGCTTCTTCATGTGCACATTCCGACTACCACTCTGAGAAAATGTCTTCCCACAGATTTGGCATTGGTGGGGCTTTACTCCTGAAAGGTGAGAAGAGCTATTAAAGCAAGGAGTGAAATATTTAGTTTGGCTTGAGTTCCCGAAACATTACGCAGAACCAGGACAGAACATTTTTGAAAAACTAAAGCGTCTACCCTGAAATACAGTCGTCATCTCTCTCGACCCCACAGAGTATGTAAAATGCTCAGGGCCCAATCCTGCCTGGCTTTTCAGTACTGATGCAGCCGTGCCAATGGAGGGGTGCTGAGTCCTGTGTATGTGCGCGCATGCGCAATCACGGAGGCCTCCATCAGACACAGGAATGCCTGCTGCTTCACCTGGGGGCTGTACTTGCAGTTGCATTGGCCCTGGGCGTTTGGGCAGGGCTGGGCCCTTCGTCACGTGGAGAACTGAAGTACATGGAACGTTCAACGGACTAATGCGGGAGGAAGCGTTCACTGCCCAGGCCCATCGCGCCAAGCAGCGGTCTGGTCTCGGCACCTCTGTGGTCGTGTTCCGGGCTCTGCTGCCGTCTTCTGGACCAGACAGTCCTGCCCCCCTGCTATGGTTTTATCATTTTGATTAATGATGTTGCTTGTTGTTTTGATACATTGTACATTTTATTGTGGAACTTTCTAAGCTACCTTGGACTGCTTCGCCATGTGAAAAGCAGGATATGCATTTTTCAGCTAAATAAAAGCAATTAATAAAAGAACTAAAGCAGCAATAAAATACTAACACAGCAAAATCAGTAAAAGACCACAGCAAAAGGTAGGATTCAATATTGGGGAAGAAACTATCATCTGAACGAAATCATAAACTGCACAAAAAAAAAAGAAAAAAAAGAAGGCAGCTCTGTGCTCAGGCTGGAACACGGCAGGGAGGGGGCCGTTCTCGGATCACACGGGAGGGAGGGGGGCCACAGCTGGGGTGACCGTGAAGCCTGGAAGGCTGTGGCTGCAGTTGCCCCACTGGTTATGTGCACACAGAGCAGAGCTCTCTCGGCAGGGCATGGGCCGGAATGCACAATCAATCAATCAATCAATCGATCAACAGGTACTTATATACCGCTTTTCAACATGAAGTTCACAAAGTGGTTTACAGGCAAATAGTAATAATAATAATAGTGTCCCAAAGGGCTCACAATCTAAAAAAAAAAAAGGGCAGACCACCAGCAAAGCCACTAGAAAGACTGCGCAGGGGTGAAGAGGGACAATTACTCTCCCCCTGGAAAAGTGCCTCTTGCCCGGTTAGCAGGGGTATAGAGAAGAGACAAGAGGAGTCAGTCCTGCAAGTATTTTGCTCCTAAAACACGCAGGGCCTTGAACCAGCAGCTTGGACTGGGCCTGGGAATGAACGGGCAGCTGATGCCACCGCCGGAGCACCGTCCCCATGGAACTGGACCCCTGAGCGCCACTGTCCACGTGGGCTGCCGCGTTCTGCATCAACGGCCGCTTCTGGAGAGTACTCAGCACAGCTCCACCTGGAATGCGGTACAGCCACGCAGCCCAGACGTCATCCAGGCAGGGACCAGTAAGGTCAGGTCCAACCCACTCAGGTATGGCCACAGCTGGAGCGGCAGCAGAAGCCCCCCAACCACTGCTGATTTTGACATGCCACTCGGAGCTGCATGAACACTCAGAAGTGGGCATAACGGAAACCTGGTGGAATGCAGAGAACCCGTGGGATACCGCAATCCCAGGCTACAAACTCTACGGGAGGGACAGGGAAGGGCGTGTTGGCGGAGGGGTGGCCACCTGTGTCAGAGAAGGGGTAGAATCCAGCAGAGTAGAAACTGCAGGTGGGCCAGACTCCACCACAAAGTCACTGTGGGTTAAACTACCAGGCCAAAAGAGCAATGTAATAGTAGGGGGAGGGGTGCTATCATCCTCCGGATCAAAAACTTGAAGGTGACCTTGAAATGAGGAAACAAATCAGAGCGTTGATCAAGAGAGACAGGATTGTAATCATGGGGGACTTCAATTATCCTCATATCGCCTGGGTCAACTGGTGCTCTGGTCAAGAAAGAGAGACCGGATTCCTTGACGTGCTGAATGACTGTGCGTTAGAGAATCAACTAGGGAATCGACAGGTGTCCCCTAAAGAGGCAGAGTTCCCTTACCTGAGTGGACAACCAGGTGTTTCCGAAGGCTGGAGTATTCGGCAAAGGAACGACCACAGCCCTGAGCTTCACACAAGAAGGGCTTTTCCCCTGGGTTCCAATAAATAATTACAGTTAAGGTTATTTGCCTGAATTTATTGAATGGCCCACTTAAATGGCCCTTGCCCTCAAGACGCTGCATTCTGACCACTGCCCTCACGTGCAGCTTCCAGAGTCCACTCACAGATTTCCTTAGGGGTTTGCCTATAACATTTCTTGTCTATTAAAAGGTTAATACCTGCCCATCAGAGTAATCTCAGTCCATGATTCACAGAAGGGAATCCAAATATATCCACGAATCAGTCTTTGAATGTTGCTACTGAATTTCTCACAACTACGTAACTGACATACCTTGAAAACCTATCATATGCTCTGGACTGTGTCTAGTCATAGCTAAGGAACTTAGTCATGACTAGGGCCCGATCCTGCAACTTTCCAGTGCTGATGCAGTCATGCCAACAGGGAATGCACTGCATCCTACAGTGGGTGAGCAGTCAGAGGCCTCCTCAAGGTTTGGGGAACATTTGTTCCCTTACCTTGGAGCTGCATTGTTGCTACGTTGGCACTGGAAAGTTGGAAAGGATCAGGCCCTAAGACTCCTATTGACTTCAGTGGATTTAGTTGTAACTAGCTCAGTTTATAATACAACCCACTGAAGATTTCTTTTTAACCAGGTTGTGTCTTAACACGAACAACTCCTTTCATAATGGAATGACAGCATGGATCATCTCAGTTCTGAGCATACCTAATTTATAAAGAAATTTATCCTTTCCTTCCTCAGCACTTTGTTGCTGTTCAGTCACTAAGTAGTGTCCGACTCTTCACGACCCCCTGGACCACAGCAGGCCAGGCCTCCCTGTCCTCCACTAGCTTCCGGAGTTCACCCAATTTCATGCTCATCGCTTCGGTGACACTCTCTAACCACCTCATCCTCTGCCGCCCCCTTCTCCTTTGGCCTTCCATCTTTCCCAGCATGAGGGTCTTTTCAAAAGAGTCCTCTCTTCTCATGAGGTGGCCAAAGTATTGGAGCTTCAGCTTCAGGATTTGTCCTTCCAGGGAGCAATCAGGCTCGACTTCCTGTAGGATTCCTCGATTGGATCTCCTTGCAGTCCAGGGGACTCTCAAGAGTCTTCTCCAACACCATAATTCAAAATTCATATTCTTCGCACTCTGCCTTCCTTATGGTCCAGCTCTCACAGCCGTACATTTAATTGCTACTGGGAAAACCATAGCTTTGACTAGGCGAACCTTTGTTGGCAGGTTGATGTCTCAGCTTTTTATTAAGTTGTCTAGGTTCGCCATAGCTTTCCTCCCGAGAAGTAAACGTCCTCAGCACTACCACATCCAAATATGAAATGTCTACAGAGTACATAGTGATGTGTACAATGAATTAGCTGTGCCTAATGGAAGTATGTGTTACTCAAACACCTTCCTGCATTGTACTCAGTTTAGAAATGCTTAAATACTGAAATAAGGAAAACTTTTGGGAAAGGAAAAAAACCACACGCACCAGTATGAATCCGCAGGTGGTTCTTCAGATTCCCAGCCGTTGTGAATTGTTTCCCACAGCCTAATTCAGAGCAGATGAAGGGTTTCTCACCATTGTGTGTTCTCATGTGCACTTTTAGCCTCTGTAGGACATAGAAACTTTTCCCACAATCTTTTGCAGGACAGATGAAGGAACGATCATTCCTGGAAAACAAATTAACTTTCATGGGACTGTTACACATATCACTACAAGCAAGTTATTTTCTGCAGAGGTACAGTTGACCTTCCGCTGTGTCCAGGATTCAGTTTCCATGGTTTCATAAGAACACAAAAGGAGCCCTGCTGGATCAGGCCAAGGCCCATCTAGTCCAGCTTCCTGTGTCTCACAGTGGCCCACCAGATGCCTCAGGGAACACACAAGGGAACAGGCTGACTGCATCCTGTGGCCACTCCCGTGCACCTGGCAGACCGGGGAAAATTCTGAGGGAAACACACTGATGACTAGTCAAGATTCTCCACAGCATTTCTCTTGGACAGCCATCAGAACCAGATGCTCCTCTTCAGACAGGTACTCATAGGAAGAGTCCCACTGGATCAGGCCAAGGCCCATCTAGTCCAGCTTCCTGCATCTCACAGTGGCCCACCAGATGCCTCAAGGAAGCACAAAAGACAAGAGGCTGCCTGCAGTCTGGGGCCACTCCCCTGCACCTGGCACTCTGAAGTAGCCTACTACTAACATAAAGAGGTTGCACAACCCATCATGGCCTGTAGCCTACAATGGACTTTTCTTCCAGAAATCTATCCAGTCCCCTTTTAAAGGCACCTAAATCAGATGCCATCAACACCTCCTGTGGCCAGGAGTTCCACAGATTAATCACCTGCTGGGTAAAAAAAGTACTTCCTTTTATCTGTTTTAACTCTCCCAACCCTCAGTTTTAGCAGATGCCCCCGGGTTCTGGTGTTTTGAGAGAGGGAAAAGAACATCCCTCTATCGACTCTATCCCTTCCGTGCATAATTTTGTACGTCTCAGTCATGTCCCCCCTCAGGCGCCTTTTTTCTAGACTGAAGAGCCCCAAACGCTGCAGTCTTTCTTCATAAGGGAGGTGCCCCAGCCCCGTAATCATTTTCGTCGCTCTCTTCTGCACCTTTTCCAGCTCCACTATGTCCTTTTTGAGGTGCGGCGACCAGAACTGTACGCAATATTCCCAATGTGGCCTTACCATCGATTTATACAATGGCATGATAATATTGGCTGTTTTATTCTCAACCCCTTTTTTAATGACCCCAAGCATGGAACTGGCCTTCTTAATTGCTGCCGCACACTGGGTCAACACCTTCATCGAGTTGTCCACCAGCACCCCAAGATCTCTCTCCTGAGCTGTCACAGACAGTTCAGAAGCCAAGCCTACAGTAATTTTGTAGAAATTTGTAAGATGATCAGATGATAGAAAGCCTCATCAACAATAAAATCTTTAAACACATTGAAGAACAAGGCTTGTTGAGGGAGAAACAGCTTGGCTTCTGTAAAGGAAAGTCTTGCTTTCTATGGTGAACCTAGACAACTTAATAAAAAGCCGAGACATCACCCTGCCAACAAAGGTTCGCATAGTCAAAGCTATGGTTTTTCCAGTAGCAATGTATGGATGTGAGAGCTGGACCATAAGGAAGGCAGAGTGCCAAAGAATATGAATTTTGAATTATGGTGTTGGAAAAGACTCTTGAGAGTCCCCTGGACTGCAAGGAGATCCAATCAGTCAATCCTACAGGAAGTCAAGCCTGATTGCTCCCTGGAAGGACAAATCCTGAAGCTAAAGCTCCAATACTTTGGCCACCTGATGAGAAGAGAGAACTCTTTAGAAAAGACCCTCATGCTGGAAAGATTGAAGGCAAAAGGGGGCAGCAGAGGATGAGATGGTTAGATAGTGTCACTGAAGTAATGAACATGAAATTGGGCAAACGCTGGAAGCTAGTGGAGGACAGGGAGGCCTGGCGTGCTGTGGTCCAGGGGGGCGCAAAGAGTCGGACACGACTTAGTGACTGAACAACAACAACTCTTGCTTCACAAACATTTTAGAATTCTCTGAAAAGGTCAACAGGCATGTTGATATGGGCGTACCTGTGGATATCATCTATCTGGATTTTCAGAAGGTGTTTGACACAGTCCCTCAAAAGATGCTGAGAATATTTCAGTCAGAAAACAAGAGAGCAGGGCCACTTATGGATTAAGAATTGACAGAGAACCAAGGAACAGAGAGTGGGAGTCAATAGGCAACATCCATAATAGAAAGAGGTGAAAAGCAGGGTGCCCAAAGGATTTGTCTTGGGACAGTGCTTTTCAACTTGTTCATAAATGACCTGGAGACAGGGCTAAGTAGCAAGGGGGCCAAGTTTGTAGATGACACTAAAAACATTTACAGGTGGTAAAGACCAGAAAGGATTGTGAAGAACTCCAGAAAGGATCTCTCCAGACTCGGGGGAATGGCCAGCAAAATGGCAGATACATCTCAATGCAAGTAAGTGAACAGTAATGCCTATTGTCACCGACAACTCAGAAGCCATTAGTCTATATGTAAACATTTTGCCGGTGACAGATCTGGAGAGAAATCTTGGGGTGCTGGTGGACAACTCAATGAAAGTGTTGACTTTGCAGCGATGGTGAAGAAGGCCAATTCCATGCTCAGGATCTGAAGGGCATTGAGAATAAAACAGCCAATATTATATTGCCATTGTACAAGTTTATGGTAAGGCCACATCAGGAGCATTGTGTACAGTTCTTGTTGCCACATCTCAGAAAGGACACAGTGGAGCTGGAGAAGGTGCAGAAGAGAGTGACCAAAATGCTTTGGTCATAAAATAATTATGCACGGAAGGGATAGAGTCGATAAAGGGATGTTCTTTTCCCTCTCTCAAAACACCAGAACCAGGGGGCATCCGCTAAAACTGAGGGTTGGGAGAGTTAAAACAGATAAAAGGAAGTACTTTTTTACCCAGTGGGTAGTTAATCTGTGGAACTCTTTGCCACAGGAGGTGGTGATGGCATCTGGTCTAGATGCCTTTAAGAGGGGATTGGACAGATTTCTGGAGGAAAATATAGGCTATAGGCAATGGGCTATAGGCAATGATGGATTGTGCAGCCTCCTTACATTGGTGGTGGGCTACTTCAGAGTACCGGGTGCAAGGGAGTGGCAACAGGATGCAAGTGTCTTGTTGTCTCGTGCCTCCCTGGGGCACCTGGTGGGCCGCTGTGAGATGCAGGAAGCTGGACTCGGAGGGCCCCCTTTGGCCTGATCCAGCATAGGGGCTCTTCTTGTGTTCTTACATTCCATCGCAGGTTACAAGCCGTGATGGGTTTGTACAGTCTGAAATTTGCTGGTTGCTCATTATGAGGGCCAGGTAGGAATTTTTTTCTGTCATCCGAATTGGCCATGGATCGCAGTTTTTTGGCCTACCCTAGACTGGCGAGGCTGTTAAATTGGTTCAATGAACTACCTGAAGAAGAGACTCGCCAATTCAGTTTGTGGGGTGGGGGGAGGAAGCACAGCTCAGTCCCCGAACACACAGTTGCACTCAGATGGTCCTAGTTCAGTCTTTTGGGAGGGCCGACAAAAACGCCTGCCCGAGACCTTGGAAAGCCACTGAGTGCCAAGCAGCATCCCACGTTCTGATCCCTTCTGAACCACGCAGGGTCTGCCCAGCCCCTGCCAACCACCAGAAGCTCCGGAAAGGACCTCCGCAGGCACCCTCAAGCGAGAGAGGCCAGTCCCTTCTGGGTGGATTTGAAGAGCAGATTGCTCCACAGAGGGAACTCGCAGTGTGCTGCAGGAACACCCCTGCGGAGCTCTGCAAAATCACAGCTGCAGCAGGGCGACACACCTGTGGGTCTTCAAGTGGTACTTGAAGTGAGCTGGCCACACAAAGGTCCGCTCACAGCCCTCCACTGTGCACTTCAGTTTCTTCTCCACACGGGAAAGGTGGGGGCTGGGGCTGGATTCCTTCGGTTGTGATTCTGCTGAGCAAACATGCACATTTTCACCTAGAAGGAAGAGAAGAAGCATAATCTAGTGTCAGAGACAAAGGAAATATAAGAAGTGTGATGAGCCACGTTTCTGAATACGGAGGGCCCCTGACTGCATGGATCTGGTACCTGTGGTTTCACTTCAGCACCTTTGTGTTCCTGCAGGAGCACTTGCAGTAAAGGTGCTTCTTGTTCAACAGTCTTGCTTCACTGACGAGCCAAAGTTGCAGGCCACCAACTTGCACACTTGAGTGCGACTAACAGGGAGCAGGACGGCTTCTGCTTCCTGGCAGTCTCTCTGCAGCACGCAGTCTGGCTGCCTGCATGTTCGGCTCTTCAGTGAAGTGAAAATGTTAAGCAAGGAGCCCCTGCACTGCAAGTGCTCCAGCGGGAACACCAAGATCCTTGTCTTGGGCACGCAGGGGCAGGCGATAGGCATACAGCACTTCCCAGCATCCAGGGCTTCCTTACCTGCAGGAGGGGGGCAGGAGTGGAGCCCCAGCGAGGGTATGTTTGAGCAGCCCTGTAAAGCGGATGCCGCTTTCTCCACTTGTCAAGTTAGTGAACTGCCACACCGCTCAGTCTCTACAGAACTGATCAATCCAGGGGAAGTGAAAGGAATCCCGCCTTTTAACTTCCACTCTTCCATGAATTTTTTTCTTCCACTGTTCCCTTCGTGGGCTGCAGCTCAAAGTACTCCCCTCCCCAACTTGAGAGTCGTCTTCACTCTCTAGTTCTCAGCCAATCAGGAGTCTCACAATGAATATGACATCACAGCACTGTGAAGCCAGATTTGGCTGTGCAACTGCAAAACGGGCGTCACGGCAGCAGTTGGCAACCACTGCGTGTTCTGGTCAGCCTGGCACCCCGTTTCCTGCCAAGTGAGCTGATACCAGGAGAGCGTGCCCACTGAGGGAAAGGTTTATTTGCAAGGCTGGCAAAATCATAACAAGTGGGTGGGGGTGGGGAAGAGGAAGAGGCAAAGAGGCTGGTGGTAAGCAAAGAGGTTGAACTGCAGGCAGAAAATAAAACCGACCCCCTGATGCAGCAGCCTGGGTCCAATTCCTGCCCCCTTATTCACGCTGCTCCAGCTCTGAGCCCGGCACAAGCTACAGCTGCTTCCAGCCACAGACCTGCGCAATGCCCAACGTGGGTGGGGGTGGGGGTGCTCCTGCTCTAGGTAGCCTGTGGACTTGCATTTCTGGACCTTCTCCTCTGGGACAGGATGCGCTTCTTGGTCCACTAGGCGACTCGTATTCAAGGGTGTGACTCGGCAGCCCTTACTCCAGGTTGCAGTGGGGCGGGAGAACCCCTCCCCAGCACTAGTTCCCTTGGTGCTAGTTTGCAGGGTCTCCCCATCCACCGGGGAGAGTCCTCCTGCCTGGCCCTGAGAGCCTCCCTGTTGCAGCGGAATGGCTTGGGGGCGCCCAGCTCCTCCCCCCCACAAAACAGCCTCACCCAATGGCTGTGGGGACAGAGCCCCAGCCTGGCATCCTGTTGTTGCAGCATCATCAGTGGCACATAAGCATCGAAAGGGGCTCCCCTTATGGGTAGGGGTGGGGGTGCTATTTTTTCCAAAAAATGTTGATTAAATAGCTAATTGCAGTGTTATGTGTTTTTATCCAAATTTTTATTGCTAGTTGTACGAACAGCGCAATAAATAAGGGTGAATGGCCCTACAAAGGCAAGCAATTACTGGCCGACACACCCCAGCCCAAAATAGCCAGCTCAAAAATTCCCGAGCTGCACTCTGGTTGCTACTTGGAGCGTCAAGAAGCTGCTGCTTACGACTTCCACATTCCATTGAAGTTGCCCCAGTGCACACTACGAACATCTGTGTTCATGCAAGTTTAAGCCAGTTGGATCATTCCTGTGTCAAATCATCACACTTAAGGGCAATTTTCTACCTCACATTCTTAGATTTTGGCAAAACTTGGCATATTTGAAGATCCTATATAATTGTTGAAGGAATGCATATTTTTAAGTTTTTTAACTCACAGAGAAAAAATATATTTAAGTCTAAAGTTTCAAAATTTTATTAAAAAATGGCATGCTGATGATTCTTTAACTTGTACCTCGGTTGAGATACAGAGTTGGGACTGGTCTCGTTTTAAAGCTCTTTCCATGGGCTTTCATGTGATATGCAACACAATGGGTTTAATATTTTTTTTAATTTTAAAAAATTCAATTAAAAACTTTAAAATCAATTTTCTCAAAAATGGACATTTTTAAAATTTTGAAAAAAAACCCTCAAAATTAGTTCACGCTTGTGTCTAACTATACCCCAAAAATTATTTTGGGACGATGATGGGATCATAAGATATGAGAGATCACACATACATGGGATGAATAGAAAATAGAATTTTCAAGTTGAACTTAATTTTTTTATCTACAACGTAATTCTTTTACAGTATTTATGAACGTTGTTTCTTTGTGTATTACTTTTCTCAATTTATTCTGTGGTGACCCATTTATTTTTAGGTGCTGTAACTTTCTATAGACAGAAAAATGCAAAATGGAACAGGCAGGATCACATTGGCCATTGGGCAGCACCCCCCTGGCCCCTCCTCTCTGCCCACAGAGTTTGGGAAGACAACTTGCTTCTGTTCATTTGTTGATAAATATCAATAATATTAAGTGTCAATAATAATAATTGTCAATAATTGTGAATGGGATGTGATCGTTTGAGGCAGTTGACAACATGAAGTATGCGTTGTACAGCAGTACTTCTTTTTACTTTTTCTGTAGATAGAGGTGGGAGCAAACAGTGATAATAAAAACAAACACTGCTTTCTGCGCTTCTCTTTTTTGTAAAAACAAACCCTGAAATCTGCAAAAAGAAACCCCAACCCTCTTTATTGGATTCTCTTTATTCAATGGGGGGGGAGGGGTGCATAGTTAATGACTGTGGCTGCATCTGCTGACACTGTACCACCCATCTAGTTTTTTCACACTTTTACATCTACCTATTTACACTTTTAAAGCAATTATAATGTAAATTTTGAACAAAAACCAGAACACTACTTTTTTGCACTTGGAAAACACTGAATTCCGCAAAAATAAAACTGCCTTCTCCCTCCTCAATCTGTGGAAAATCGTGTACTGTATACGGTGCTTTTTCATGTCAATGGGGCCTCTCCTAGGTCTTGGAGGGATGAATTCAACGTTCTTAAAACCTCTGAAGAGGATGACACATCAGGGTCTCCATCTGAAGCACTGCAATCATAACCTACATCCTGTCTAGTACCTGGAAAATCTGTAATTTCATCTTTTTCATCTTGCTCATTTCTTTCCTGCAAATGTTACAGAATTTAGCTGTCACTGGAGTTTCAGGAAAAGGGAAATACCCATTTTGTCACTGGCCTTAATCTCTTTCTTTGATGGCTTTTAAAATGGATTGAGGGTGCAAACCAGTTGCACTGCTGGGCTGTTGCACGTGGCCTGCACTGGCCCAGCACGGTCACCAATGTGCCGTAAGGCACGTCTGTGCAAACGTGTGCTGGGACTGATGCAGGCAGCAACAAACACTGCAGGAGGCGGCAGGTGAGCTGTTGCTGGGCTAGCCGAACTCGACGAGCAAGGGGGCTGCTTGGGGTAGGGAGGAGGCAGCGGGAGGGCAGTCCTGTGGGCAGAGCAGTTCAGAGAGGGGGAGCAGTCCGGATCCAGCAATTATGTCGCATCCAAACCCGTCTCTGGGCTGTGAGGCCCCAATTCAGGCTACTGCAGCCCCTCAGACTTGTGCCTGCTATTTAGAGGCCTATCGGGCCTGCCTGTGGCTTATCCTGGGATAGACATGCCAGGTGTCCCTTATTGTAAGGGACATCCCACATTCCAGCTTTTAAAATCGTGTCCTGTATCAGTGTTAAACGGGATGTTACAAATCCCGTTTTAAAATTAAGATCACTGCTCTTCTCTTGAGAGCCGTGTTTCTATTAGCTAGCCTCAAAGTCATTCACGCCTTCTTGTCCTTCTATTGGCTAGCCTCAAAGTCATTCACCCCCTCCTTGTCCTTCTTACCTTTACTGGCTCTTGCAATGCAAGGTCTCGCCCCCAGCCCCTTTCGTGCTCAGTTTGCAGCGTGGCTTAGAGCAGAGTAGCAGCAGATGGGAGGGGCTGCGGCCATGGAGGCAAGCACTGCCACCCCCCAGTACAGAAGGCGTCTGAATGTTCTTCCTTCCCTCCTCCACTTGCTTCTAAGAGTGAGTTTAGGGTTAGGGTTAGTACATTTGCCCACTGACAAAGAAATGATCAGTCCATAATTGTAATGGTAGGTTTATTGTAACACTGAGAGACAGAACAACAACAACTAAACAGAAAAACGCATTTCAAAAAAGTTATGAATTGATGTGCCTTTCAATGAGTGAAATTAGTTTTCGATCCCTATCAATCAGCAAGACTTCTGGCTCCCAGGTGTCTTTTACTATATACAGGTAACGAGCTGAGATTAGGAGTGCTCCTAATCTCAGCTTGTTACCTGTATAAAAGACACCTGTCCACAGAAGCAATCAATCAATCAATCAATCAATCAGATACCAAACTCTCCACCATGGCCAAGACCAAAGAGCTGTCCAAGGATGTCAGGGTCAAGACTGTAGACCTACACAAGGCTGGAATGGGCTACAAGATAGCTTGGTGAGAAGGTGACAACAGTTGGTGTGATTATTTGCAAATGGAAGAAACACAAAACAGAACAGAATAGAATTTTATTGGCCATACATGGAATTTTACCATACCTTCCCTCAGCCAGGGCATTGAAAATGGGTCGTGGATGGGTATTCCAGCATGACAATGACCCAAAACACATGGCCAAGGCAACAAAGGAGTGGCTCAAGAAGAAGCCCATTAAGGTCCTGGAGTGGCCTAGCCAGTCTTCAGAACTTAATCCAGTGATGGGATTGTGGGGGAACGCACCGGAACAGTCGTTCCGGTACCTAAAATTAGGGCTGGCTCTGCCCACTCCTCGCTGACGTCGGCGGGCTCCTAGAAACGCGTTCCCTTTCAGACTTCCCTCCCCCTTTGCAGGATTGTCCCAGCCTCTCCTTTAAGCTGCTCAGCAGCAACCCCAACCAGCTCTTATTGGTGTGTGTGAGAGTCTGAAGGCACTTACAAGCTGCTCAGAAGCAACCCACCCACCCCAGCCAGCTCTTATGGGTGTGTGTGTGTGTGTGTGTGTGTGTGTGTGTGTGTGTGTGTGTGTGTGAGAGAGAGAGAGAGAGAGAGAGAGAGAGAGAGAGAGAGAGAGAGAGAGAGACTGACTGCAGGCACTTACAACCTGCTCAGAAGCAACCCCAGCCAGCTCTTATGGGTGTGTGTGAGAGAGAGTCTGAAGGCACTTACAAGCTGCTCAGAAGCAACCCCACTCCCAGTCAGCTCTTATGGGTGCTATGTGTGTGAGAGTCAGGAAGCACTTAAAAGATGCATACATTAGAACCAACCCCACCCCCAAGCCCTTCCGTATCAGAATGTGGTGCAGCTGGGCTGGTGAAGTGAAGCTGGGTAAGAGGTGCGAGGCACTCAGAAGGCATGTGCCTAAAGCAACCTCCTGAGCCTGCTCATGCCCGAAGCAATTCCCAAGCTTGCTCGCATCTGCTCACACCAGCGGGGCTCTTTCTGCCCCAGAGCTGGGCTTGAGGCACGGAGTCACTCAAAGGACATGCCAGAAATAATCCAAGAGTTTATTGCACCAGCACAAGCTGCAGGAAGGAGGAACTGGCCCAGCGGTGCTCTTTCTGCCAAGCAGGGCAAGTGGCCTGAGAAGTTGGGGAGCAGCACCCTTTCTGTGCACATGGAGCTGGATGAGTGGCCTGAGGAACTGGGAAAGTTAAAGAAGGGGAGGTTGGCAAAATTCACCTAAACTTCCTTCTCTTCATTAGCATTGCCCAGTTGGAGCTGCTGCAGTAAAGTTCTTTTGGCAGCCTGGCCAGTATTCTCCCCCCTTCACCAGAAAGTTCCTTGAATGGCTTTACATTGCTTTGTCTGATATGTGTCCAGGTTCATGCAGGTATATATAGGAGTAGAAAATGTACCATGGTTTGCTGTATCTGGGTTTTGTTCTTCAGCAGAGTTTGAAAGTCAAACCTTATATGGCATTTTGTACCTGCCTATACAAATTTAGGAAAACAAATTTTACATCCTTGGCATGTATAAATGTCATAAACAAGTGCTTTGCTGTTATTTAAAAACAAAAACCAAATAAGAGTGAGGGATCAATCCTTCCTAACTACCCCCCCCCCACACACACACACAAAACCCTTCCTGAGATTTTACACTGTGCAGGTGGAAAGTGGGTTAGGATTGCACTCCTAATCTGCCCTGTTCATCCATTTTAGAAAAAACCATCAACAGCTGAAAAAGGTGGTCCCATCAACTCCATGTGGGTACAGTGGACCTTTAGTACAGCTAATCTGTATATCTCATTTCTAATATATATATACTGGCCATGAAAGCAGCTCATTAATCAATTAAAAAGCAATGTGTTCCAGTATGTAAAGCATTTTTTGTCTTTTGTTCTGGGGGGGGGGGGGGACACACCAGCAGAGTTGTGTTACAAATTTTCTGAATTTCTGACACACTAAGCCCAAAAGGTTTGCCGTCACTGGCCTATGATGTACTTTTCCTCCAGAAATCTGTCCAATCCCCTTTTAAAGGCATCTAGGCCAGATGCCATCACCACCTCCTGTGGCAAGGAGTTCCATAGCTTAATTACCCGTTGGGTAAAAAAGTATTTCCTTTTATCTGTTTTAGGATCAAAACCAAGAATCTGGTCAGGCAAGAGGACCTTTTTTTCCCTCTGTGTCTGTGGGCTGTGAGTGCATTTATTTTTGTGTGCAGGGAGTGAGATGATAGGGGTTACATGTGGACCACAACTGAAGGCTTTTATTTTTTTACAGTAGCTCTTGAAAAGTTGAAAGGATGAAAAGGCAAAAGAGTCTGACACAATTTCTCACTAAGAAACCAAAATCAGATTCTGTTGAATCAGAATTGGCCTTGGATGGTACAACACAGTCAGTCACAACAAGCATTTTATGATTTCGTTATTTCTTTCGGGTGCGCCGCTCCCTCTAGTGTAATCTCCTCCATTGTGGCATACAAAGGGGTCGAGGTCAGGGATGTTTCATGGTTGTACAATTGCTGCAGTCCAAGAATGCCAATTTGGATTTCAGGAGTATCATTTTATTGTGTTACAATGACAGCACTTCCTGCTTGACATGTCACTTCCTGCCACATCACTTCCTGTTTGATGTCACTTCCTGCCACAACATCACTTCCGGTGGGCGGGTCCCAACACAAGTGCCAATCAAAAGTGAGCCCGGTCATAGTACCTGTTGCTAAACCATTTAGATCCCACAACTGCCTTAATCCCATAGAAAATCTGTGGAGGGAGCTGAAGGTTCGAGCTGCCAAACGCCAGCCTCAAAACCTTAATGACTTAGAGAGGATCTGCAAAGAGGACTGGGGCAAAATCCCTCCTGAGATGTGTGCAAACCTGGTGGCCAACTACAAGAAATGTCTGACCTCTGTGATTGCCAACAAGGGTTTTGCCACCCAGTACTAAGTCATGCAAAGGGGTCAAATACTTATTTCACCCACTGAAATGCACACCAATTCATAACTTTTTTGAAATGCATTTTTCTGGATTGTTTTGTTGTTATTCTGTCTCTCACTATTACAATAAGCCTACCATTACAATTACGGACTGATCATTTCTTTGTCAGTGGGCAAATGTACAAAATCAGCAAGGGATCAAATAGTTTTTCCCCTCACTGTAAGTCGAAACAGGAGACGACGGAGGAAACCAGAGCCGCTTACCATTGCTGCTGGCTTTGGCGTTCTTGGCGAGTTGCGCTCGGGTGGCGGCAATCAAGCTGTCATGGGCCAGTTCCTGCACGCGCAAGAACCAGGGGGTGCTGCTGTCCGTGCTGTCGCTGGAGAAGAAGTCATGTCCAGAGTCTTCTGCTTCGTCCTGGACAAACACCAAGTGCTCCGGAGGAGAACCGAGGCCTAGGGAAGAGGCAGCTTCATTGGATGCTGAAAGGAGAGGGAACCTCTTCCTTCCTACAATATCGGCCATGAAAATCTCCAGCTACTTCACTCGAAAGAAGTTGCCAGTGCTTAGAGGATCCCTTAAATGAATGCTTAGTTGCATTTCAAAGCCACACGACGTGGGGAACGCGCAGCCCCTGCATTTTAATAACTGACAGGGATCTCACTAAATGCTGGAGCTGAAGCAAACTTACCTGTTCGTGTCAAATTGAGGAGGATGAAGGAAGTGCTGTCGGTGGGCTGCAGGTCCTGCAGTAAGCTGGAAGTATCTGGGCTGGGCAAAAGCTCCGGTGGCTTCTGGATGGTCTGTGCCCTCGTCTCCTCACCATCGGGGCCAATGTTCACCTGCAGGCTTCGCAAGACAGCAGAAGAGGGAACGTCCTTGGAGAGGCTGGTGTGACTTGGAGAGTCATCTGAGGAAGAGAATGGAACATTTAGGGGATGAGGCTTGTCATTCAGAGCAATGACTGAAAGCCAATAACAAAAGCAGTGTCTTCTTTTAAGGATAAGGGATTGAATAAAAAGCCCTAATTATTCCACCTAAATGGTGGAATGCAGAGGATCAGTGGGATACCGCAATCCCAGGCTATAAACTCTATAGGAGGGACAGGGAAGGGCGTGTTGGAGATGGGGTGACCATCTTGTCCAAAGAAAGGGTAGAATCCAGCAGAGTAGAAACTGAAGGTGGGTCGGACTCAACCATAGAGTCACTGTGGGTTAAATTAAATTACTGTGGGTTAAATTACCAGGTCAAAAGAGCGATGTAATAATGGGGGCGTGCCAGCGTCCTCCAGATCAAAAACTTGAAGGGGACCTTGAAATGAGGATACAAATCAGGGCAGTGACCAAGAGAGACAGGATTGTAATCATGGGGGACTTCAATTATCCTATCGACTGGGTCAACTGGTGCTCTGGTCAAGAAAGAGAGACCGGACTCCTTGACATGCTCAATGACTGTGCCTTAGATCAGTCATGGAGCCCACTAGAGGGAAGAAGTCGGCCTGCTGGACAGTGTGGGAGGACAAGGGGAAATAAAAGGGGACTTGGAGATGGCAGGGAAATCCTTGAGTGCTTTGCATCTGTCTCCATGGCCAAAGACCTCGGACTGCTACCGCTGCCTGAACGGCCCCTCCTGACTAAGGAATTGAGTCAGATGAAAGTTGAAACAGAAGATGCTTGAGACCTAATTGACAAATTAAAGGTCAGTAAGTCATCAGGCCCAGATGGCATCCATATAAGAGTTATTACGGAACTGAAAAACGAAGTTGCTAATCTCTTAACTAGAGTATTATTATTATTATTATTATTATTATTATTATTATTATTAGTTGTTGTTGTTGTTGTTGTTGTTGTTGTTGTTGTTGTTATTTATTCAATTTATACCCCACCTTTCTGCCCGAGGGCACCCAAGGCAGCTTACAACATTAAAAAGTAAAACAATATATGCAATTAAAACAATATTAAAAACAGTTAAGAATTAAAAAAAAGCAAAACCCCATGGATCCCACAATTTAAAAGATAGAATATAAAAAATGTAAAAAAAAAATGCAAAAAAAATGCCAGACCGCCTGTCAACAGTTAAAGGCTTGTTTGAATAAAAAAGTCTTCAGCCCCCACCGGAATGTCGCCAAAGAGGGAGCAGTTCTTAATTCTAAAGGGAGGGTGTTCCAAAGTCGGGAGGCCACCAACTCTCTCAATGCTGCCACATTCCCTTCCATGCTAGGTTCTCCCTATCCCACAAAACAGCATTTCTTGACTGGTCAGGCTTTGCTCTTACCTGGCAACATCAGCCGGTTGCATTCTGGAGATTCAGTAACAGGAAGAAGAGACAGACAAGTAATATCTTTAGGCTCCGACTCCACAAGCCCCTGTCCCAGTGGAATAGACGTGCTCTGAACAAACTGAACCAGCAGCTGGGGGGAAAGAACAGCAGAGAGAGGAGCAGATGAGCCGCTCTGCAGCAGAGCCACTGGGTAAGCTGGAGGACTGTGTTCTGCTCATCCTTCTCTCACCCTTTCAATGGGTTTAAGAATCAGTATCGCCTTTCATTTGGTTATAAAAGTGTCAAATTAGACTGGACTGGGAACCAAAAGACCTAACAGGCCACCAGCTCTTTATGTCAAGTACTCCCTCATTGCTCAGACTCTGAACTCTGGCTGTCTTACTACACCATGTTTGGATTAACCCTCATGGGAACAGCAGGACATGTTACCAGTCCAGTTTTCTACCTAGTTTACAGCTCTCCATTGTTACCATGGAGGACCGGTCTTGAGTTTTGAGATGAAGAGCAGCAGTTGGCAACACTATCCTCACACATTACCAAGACTCCAGGTTAAAAACATCAGGTACTCTTCTAGATCTCCTTGTTGTGAAGAACAAGTAATAGTAATTACTTGTAATTAATAATTCCAGGGAGTGGTCTCTGCATCCACTTCTTTCTAACCACACTCCTTGTGGGACAACAACAGCCCCCCCCCTCGCTCAGTCAGCCTGTGGGGCCACCTATTGCTGCTGAGGGTCCCCTCTGAGCATACGGCACACTGTGCAAGCAGCAGCATTTGGTGTCACTTTTTCACAGATTTTGTGATTTGAAAGACAGAAAGTGGTGTTATGTGTTTTTATTCTGTTTTCATTCCAAGTTCTCATGTCTAGTCATTTTAAATGCTTTTAAAGTGTACTAGGTAGGTGATATAGTGTCAAGCATCATTTCCAATTGGAAAAGTAGTCTATTTTAATTTCTGAAAAATATCTTAAACATCAAAATGCAGAGTTCTGCAAAATGCAAACACCCCTATGTATAAGACAACAGTTGGAAGCCCTAACATGGCTCTTCTTAATGACTTTTACTTACTGCACATCACCTGTGCATTTTCAAACCTCTTCCCACAATCAAGCAGGCTGGGCACACACCATTCCACATTACGCTTAAACACAAAGCAGCACCTGAGCTTTGTCAAGAGGCACACCCCAGAGGATAGTTTATAGTGCTGCCCTCTTGCAAGCCTTTTTTATAGAAGACAGCTAGTACAGTATCTCTCAGGCTGCTTTCTGGCAATCACATGACCACTAAATCAGCAGTTCCCAAACTGTGGGTCGAGATCTATTTCTGGTGGTCCACCAGTGCTGCAACCTAGGTGGTGAACGACCCGGAAGTCACGTCCAGGCCGTGCATGCTGCCTCATCACCGGCTGTGTCACACTACATTTCCCAGTTTGGGCAACACACCATTTGGGAAATATGGCGCAGCCAATGATGAGGAAAGCGGGCACAACCAGGCTGTGACTTCAGGGTTGTCTGCCATTTTAGGCTGCAGCCTCCTGGCCTTGGTGGATCCCAAATCTACTGCTCACCAATGTCTAGAACCTCTGCACTGAATAATCACAGTACAAGACTGGGTCACACTTATCACAAACTGCCACAACTGTACTTTTTCAGCATTAGTTTTTGGTGCATTTTTACGACGTTTTCATCTCAAAGCAGTTATCACACAGCATGGTTTATATACAGAAACAGAATACTCCATGTACCGCATCTGAGAGCCACCATGATCCCAGCCCGCAGGCTGCAAGTGCTCCGCATCAAGTGGCTTCAGCAGGCGGAGAGATCACAGCTGCTCTAGCAGATCACCTGCACCAACATCAGAGAGGATGGGAAGCTGCCTGTCAGGTGACTAAGGGTCCGATCCTATCCGATTTTCCAGCACTGGTGCAGCCCCAATGTTCCCATACCGTGAGTGGCCTCTGTGGCCACTCCCTCACCGCAGGATGCAGCACACACCCCATTGGCATGGCTGCAGCGGCATTGGAAAACTGGCTAGGATTGGGCCCTCAGCGCTTAAGGGCAGGGCTCAGCAAGGTCCAGTTGCCATGTAATGGTGACTTGGAAAGGCTGCAGCTGCAGGCAAGCTGTAAAGCGTGCTCACAGTGGCTGTCTCCATTGCTGGAGCAGCTGGACACTGTCCTCAAAACAGCAACAGCAGTGAGAGCTGTTAGACCAGCTCTCTCCAAGCTACGGCCTGGATCCGGGGTTTGGAGAAGGACTTCCCCTCTGTGCACAGCATCTATCGTTCCACCACAATGCCGGTCGTCTTGCCATCAGATTGAGACCAAGGGACACTCTGGGCAGGAGTGTCTGCCTGGCAGTCCTGGTGCGAGGCCTGCTGGGACACTGAGCAACAGACGCAACGGCTCAGAGCATCCCTCTGTCCCAATCTGGCGGCATGATTGGCAGCACGGCGGAATGGTGAGCTGCTAACTGGGCAAGAGGCACTTTTCCAAGTGGTGTCCTCTTATATTTAGCAGGGGGAGAGCAATTGTCCCTTTTCACCCCAGCACAGTGTCTTTCTCGTGGCTGTTGCTGGTGGTGTTCTCCATTCCTTTAGATTGTGAGCCCTTTTGGGACAGGGAGCCAGCACAGCGCCACACAGCCAGGGAGGGCTTCTCTTCCACTGAGACTGAGGAGAGGCGCAAGGGGAGTGTCGCCAACAGAGCAGGAAGACAGTTGGGGCTTGGTTTTGGGAGAAGCTTCTGTCCTACAATGCGGGCGTTGCACGGAACACACAGCCCTCCCCCACAGGGCATTAGGCACACGCGTGCATCTCTCTCTCTCTCTCCGGGAAGGGAAGAGCCTGCTGGCTTTACGGCACTGCCTACTGGGGAAAAACAGGTCCAGCGGGACTCACTCCCAGGTGAGTGTGTACAGCAGCGGCTCTCTAACCAGGGAGCTGCAACGCCCCAGCCCGAGAAGCCCTGTCTCTTCCCCCTTAAGGGGTGGGGGGAGGGGTAAGGCGGCAGCGTGATCCCCAGCATCGTGCTGCTGCCGAGGGCGACAAGGGCATCGACCTTCAGTCTTTTCCCTGATGGAAGTGCAGGGAGTCCCATGGAGGCGGCTTCGGGCATCTTGTAATGTTACAGTTGCCAACAGCCCCCTTCTGGTTTTGGAACTGAAAACTGGCAGTGGGCGGACACTCATTATGTTACAACATTACAAGGCTTGGAGAGACTCCTAGAACCAAAGTAAATTCGCTGAGCCCTGGTTTAGGGAGCTTTTGAAGCCTAACATTCATCACACACACCCATTAACTGTTTCCCCAAGTTGGTGGGCTTTCAAGTGACATCACGGTGGTGCAACAGGGTTGAGCAATTCTGGATTCTTCTAACCAGGAAGGAAAGGAGACGCTGCAGCCGTCTGCAGAGGCAGCAGCGGGAGTCAAACGGCTCCACTGCCATCCTGCCAGTGCCAGGCGGCACCAGAGGCTCCCTGGGGGGAGGGGACATTCCCCTAGGGGTGCCAGGCTGCCTACAGGGCTCCTCGCATCGGCGCCAGCTATTAGGCCGACACAGAGGCGAGGACCTCTGCGTTGGACCCACAAGACCCGACATGAAGGATAGACTCTGGCAGCGAAGGTCAGTGCCCATCCCCCCACCCCTCCCGGAAACTGCGCAGCGCTGACAAGGGTTAACTTCGCTGCCTGCTGGCTTGGCTGGCCGCCTCTGGGCAGTGGGGGGCTTTCCAAGGCCTTACCGCTAGAGGTGCAAGGCGCTTTACGGCACCTTCACAATGGCAGCGCAGGTAGTACATTCGTACCGCCCACGCAAGGCCCCACAGGACTGGGCCCCAAGGGAACTGCACAAGCTGCAGGGAACCCTCGTGTGCCACAGTACATGGATGCTCAGACCTGTTTGCATTGGGACCCACCTAAAAAAAGTTTCACTTTGCCAGCCACTCAAGCCTCTGCAGCTATGTATTTATTTATTTATTTGAAGAATTTGTATCCCGCCTCTCCCATGCCAAAGCAAATGCCCAATGCAGTAGTTTTTATAGTCAGGCGAATCTAAACCACCACTGTTTCAAGGGAGTTTTCACAATAATTGTTCTGGGGGAGTGACTGACAGTCCACGGGATGCTGTCCATCCCAATGTCACCCGTGATGATGTCATCCATCACCCTGGCATTGCTCTGCACTTTCCAGCTTTCCCCTGGGTCGGTGCTTAAGATGTTATCCCACCGCAGCTGATTCCTCCGCGTGCCACACGTTCCACACTCTCCTCTCACAGTGTTCATGAGGTTGGGTCTCCATCCAGTGTCTCCCAGCCAACTTCAGACTGCAGCTGAACCTGCCTAGCTTCTTCAACAGGCAGGGGCTCAACCACCAACCCACACCCTGACCCTATATAATGGTGATTATAATGGCTATGATAGTGAATGGGCACCAGAGCTCCCACTAGAGCCTCCTTACGCACATAGCCTGACCTACCCTGTCAGTTTTGCGAACCACCAAAAAGTGGAACCACCAACCAGACCCACAGTTTGACAACTGCTGCCATAGTATGATTTCTGCAAGACACCCCATGAGCCACAAGACAGATCTATCTAGCCATTGCTTACCTCTGGTTTAGACTCTAACTCATCTGATAACATTGATTCAAGTTTCCAAATCCCAAAGCAGATCTGGGTAAGGCACAAAGCTTAGATTTCACAGTGAACAATATTCTGTGATTATGTACATATTCCAGCCTCACAACTCTGTGAGGATCTTCTTGAAAGAAGCTGTAGTACAAAGTTAACCTGGGTGGAAAAAATCAGAATGAAAATTACCCAAACATTAAACTATGCAACCAACATATTGTCAGTAATGCTGTACTATTCTAATTTGCATTTGTACTCAATACACAGCACAAAAGTTCAACATCTCAGACTGCAGGTCAGGACCTATTAGGTGAGTCGCAAGCCAATTTCAGGTGGGTCCCCATTCATTTCAATGTGTATTTTATTTTTAATATAATAGACTTGATGCTACCATGATATGCAACTGAATTTGGAGAAATGTTACATGTATGTACTTTTAACAAGCTACAGTGCTTTTAAAAATGATAGTCAATGGGACTTACTTCTGTGTAAGTGTGGACAGGATTGCAGCCTTTGAGATGTTTCGGGAATTTTTAAAGAACAGATCAGCAATTGCTTGGGAAAGTTAGACATGTTATTTATTTTGAACTAGCTTTTTGTTACCCAGCGTTGCCCGAGTAACAAATTATCCCAAGCTTCTATTAGACAGGAAAAGGAATGAATTCTATCAATCAGCTCAGCAAACCCGAAAATTATGGATTTGACACTAATGCCGGTCATTTTGGACATTTTATTGTTCACCACTTCTCACCCCCCATGCTGATGGGGGCCGAATTCGGACTTAAACGGCATCGGGAGCATCACCATTCGTCTCCGCAACTCCAGAAACTATGGATTCGACACCAATATTGGCCATTTTCAAGTATTTTTACATGGCACCCCCTTCGCACCCCCACCCCTAGGGGCACTAGGGGGGTCTGACCCCTGCAGTGTTTGTCGCCAGGCTGCAAGGCATGTGTGTGCCGAGTTTGGTGCGCATTGCTCCAGGCGTTCCAGCAGGGCATGGCGGACGTTTTGTTTCGCACCCCTTCTCGCCCCCCACGGCGAGGGGGGCCCAAACCCGGACTCCAACAGCGCCAGGAGTGTCATCGCTCTTCCCGGCAACCCCGGAAACTACAGACTCGACGCTGATTTCGGCCGTTTTCGACCGTTTTCACGCAGGGGCCCCCGCGTACCCCCACCCCCAGGGGCGCTAGGGGGGCATAACCCCCGCAGCGTTTGTCACCAGGCTGCAAGGCATACGCATGCCAAGTTTGGTGCGCGTTGGTCCAGGAGTTGCAGAGCCTATGGGGAATATACGTACACACACATACATACATACATACACACATGCACGTTCTTCTTTATATATATAGATAAGTTTTTAAACTTATACTTATTGCAAACTTTAAATTTTCTTACTTTAATTTGATTTTGTCATACGGGAGGTGTTAATTTTCCTGCTTGATGATGTCACTTCTGGTCACGACATCACTTCTGAAGTGGGCTCTGGTGTTAAAATGTTTGAGCCCCATTGGGATAGTTTATTCAAATCCTTCTAGCTATCTAGCTTCCTGGCAATAGGAACATAAGGACAGCCCCACTGGATCAGGCCAAAGGCCCATCTGGGCTTCCTGCATCTCGCAGCGGCCCACCAGATGCCTCGGGGAATACACAAGACACGTGCATCTCGTTGCCATTTCCCTGCATCCGGCACTCCGAGGTAGCCTACCTCTAAAGTACGGAGGTTGCACTAACCATCATGGCCTGAAGCCTGCGATGGACGTTTCTGCCAGAAATCTGTCCAGTCCCCTTGTAAAGACATCTAGGTCAGATGCCATCACCACCTCCTGTGGTAAGGAGTTCCACAGATCAGACCAGAATAGAAAAATCTATTGCAGTATTACAGCACTTCTCAAACTGTGGGTCGGGATCTGATTTCTGGTGAGGCCTGTAGAGCTTCTGAGGTGAATAATTGCCTCAAGCCCTGAGGCTATTCAAATATCAGACAATGTGCTAATTGCCCTGCAAACAGATGAGCTCCTGCAGTTTGCAAGCTTGTATAAATAAAGGGAGATCAATGTTTGACTGTCTTTTTTTTCTGGGTTTTTTTTTCCATCAATGACAAGTAGTGGGGGAGGGGAAAGCTGGATCAGCTTTCATTAGGACTACCGCATTACAAGAAATGGATTGAGTTTTGGGGTCAATATTATTTCTTTCTAAATCACGTTTTTAGTCTTGTAAAGCTAGGTGGGACGTGGTGGCACAGCGGGTTAAACCGCTGAGCTGAGCTTGTTGACTGGAAGGTTGGCAGTTCAAGACCGCACAACGGAGTGAGCTCCCATTGCTTGTCCCAGCTCCTGCCAACCTAGCAGTTTGAAAGCAGGTAAAAATGTGAGTAGATAAATAGGTACCACTTTGTTGGGAAGGTAATGGCGTTCCGTGCACCTCGGCGTATAGTCATGCCGGCCACATGACCACGGAAGCTTGTCCTTGGACAAAAGCCGGCACTATGGCTTAAAAACTGAGATGAGCAGCGCCCCCTACAGTCAGACATGACTAGACCACTCAGTCGTGGGGAAACTTTCACCTTTACCTTTAAACCTAGGTGGGTCATTGGGTCATGTCATAAAGTGAATCATGAAGTGTCATTTCAAAAAGGAGGTCCTGGTACTAAAACATTTGAGAACCACTGGACCAGGCTGTTAAACTCCCCAGCAGAAACCCCCCCAAAAATCATTGCCCCCCCCCAAAAAAAAATCATTCCCACAAACACTTTCCAGTGCTATCATTCATGACAGAGACAAGGCTTCAAGGAGTAACAATTCAGTCAGGGAATAAGAGGAAGGTCCTCTTACGAGTGAAGAATTGGTTGAGGACCAGGAACAGAGAGTGGGGCTCAATGGGCAATTTTCACAATGGTGAGAGGTGAAAAGTGGAGTGCCCCAGGGATCTGTCCTGGGACTGGTGCTTTTCACTTAGTTCATAAATGACATGGAGACAAGGATAAGCAGTGAAGTGGCCAAATTGGCAAACGACATTAAACTTTTCAGGGTGGTTAAACCAGAAGGGGTTGTGAAGAGCTCCAGAAGGATCTCTCCAAGTGGGGAGAATGTACAGCAAAATGGCATATGCATTTCAACGTAGACAAGTGTAAAATGATGCTCATTGGGGCAAAAAATCAAAACTTCACCTATAGGCTTATGGGTTCTGAGCATTCTGTGGCGGATCAAGAGAGAGATCTTGGAGTGCTGGTGGATAACTCGATGAAAGTGTCAACCCAGGATGCAGTGTGAAGAAGGCCAATTACATGCTTTGGATAAGGGGGTTGAGAATAAAATGGCCGATATCATTATGCCATTGTACAAATTGATGGCAAGTCTGATCGCCAAATCTCAAAAAGGACATAGTGGAACTAAAAAAGGTTTAGAAGAGAGCAACCAAAATGATTACGGGGCTGGGGTATCTCCTTTATGAGGAAAGGCTACAGTGTCTGGGGCTCTTCAGTCTACAAAAAAAGCACCTGAGAGGGGACATGATTGAGATGTACAAAATTATGCATTTTCTCTATCTTACAACACCAGAACCAGGGTACACCTTAGGAGCCTTTAAAAGGGGACTGGACAGATTTCTGGAGGAAAGGTCCATTGCAGGCTACAGGCCATGATGGGTGGTGCTTTCTGCTTATTTAATTGTAGAAATAGGCTATCTCAGAACGCCAGATGCAGAGGAGTGGCAACCAAACGAAGGCATCTTGTTGTCCTGTGTGCCCCCTGAGTGGGCATCTGCTGGGCCACTCTGAGATATAATACAGGAAGCTGGACTTAATGGGCCTTCGGCCTGATCCAGCAGGGCTCTTCTTATGCAGGAAGCACTGAGGAGCCCCTTTCGCTAGGGCTAGGGCTGCTTAGCCTCCGGGCTTCTTCCCCACTGCATGGCTCCCTCCCTCCGAATCACACCCCTTCATCCTGACCCCTCTCTGCGGCTTCCGCCTACGCGCGTTCGGGGCCTGGGCCGCGTCGGTCGTGCGCCTGAACTGCCAGCACCGCCTCTGGAGGCTCCTTGGGGCGGAGACGCCTGCGTAGCCAGGGCCGTACGTAGCTCGCTCGCGGAGGCGCGCCCCGCCGGGAGGGCTCGGAGGCCAGGAGGGCTCCTCCCGCCGCCTCGCCTTCCGAGGACGGAGCCCGGGGGCGGGGGGGGGCTTCTGCTGCAGGGGAGGGGAGCTGGAGCAGCGGGGGGGGGAAAGAGCCAAGGCCGGCGAAGCCGAGTCCGGGTCAGAGGCGCCAGGCCGGGCTGCGGGCACCGCCCCCCCCCCGGACGACGACGACGACGACGACCACCACCACCACCAAGAGCAGCCTCCCCCCCCCGGCCGTCCCGGGACGCGCCAGGGCCTTGGGGGCGGGGCCTCTCGCGCGCCCCTCTGGCCTGGGGTGGGGGAGCTCGAGCGCGCCCCCCCCTTGCCCGGGACAGGCGCTTCTTACCGGCATCTCAGAGCCGTCCGGATGTGACGCGCACGAGCACCGGAAGCCCCGTCTAGGGCGAACCACAGAGACGAACATCGCGGGCGTCCTCCGGCACCACCGAGCCCCGCCCACTTCCCCGCGCCGGCGGTTCAGGGCGGGGCCTGAGGCCGGCGGCAGAGCGAGGCGGGCGGGGCTGCGGCTGTTGCCGGAGCGGCTCAGGCTCCCTCCCCGCCCCGGAGGCCCCCCAGCCCGGCCGGGGTTCAGCGGGGTCCCGAGCGCGGGCCCGCAGCTGCGGCCTTCCCAGGAGGCTGCGGAATTGCGCGCACCTGCGCTGCGCTGCGCTGCGGAGCCCCTGCCTTGGAGAGCCCGGCCCAGCCTCGCCCTCTGCGCAACAGCCGTCCGAGCGCGAGGCTTTGCTTTTCCCCCTGGGAGCGAGAGACCCCCTCGCTGCTGGGGGGAAGGCAAAGGGTCCAGGTAAGAACGCTGCCGCGCCGCTCCCCCCCGGCTTACAGAGAACAACGAAGTACGATGCAACCACCATTAGTAAAACAGCAAAACAGCAACATTAAACATCGACAGGAACACGAGGGTGAACAAGAACGAAGCTAGACCCAACGCTCCATATCAGGCCCTTTGGCGGCCGAGAAAACAATTGACTGGCGAAGTGTCTATGACAGTATTCCCGCGGGCAGCCAGCCTACCAACCATCACCCAAAGGCCAGACAAGACAGGTATGATCTGAGCCCTCTTGGAAAGGCCCTGGGAGAATGTGTAGTTCTCAGTTCTTTGGGAATTCCCTATTCATGGAGCTGTTACAGAGAGGGCCCTTCCCCGAGTTGCCATCCCGTTAACTTCAAGGAGAGCCCCTTTAGATGATCTAAGAGGGCGAATGGGCCTGTATGGGAGAAGGCGGTCCTTTAGATGGATGTTCCTTGAGGCATCTGGTGGGCCACGGTGAGATACAGGAAGCTGGACTGCATGGGCCTTAGGCCTGATCTAGCAATGCAGCTGTTGTGTTCTTGTAGGCTGGGCCTAAGTCATGAAGGGCCTTATCAGTACCATCATCTAACTGTAGCTTCCAAACTGTTCTCGAGGGAAGCCCTATATACACAGCGGATTACAGTAGTCCAGCCTTGAAATTAGTAATACATGGACCACCATGACCACTTCATTATCTGCCCATAGTTACATCTAGGGCAGGGGTCCCAACCTTTTTAACATCAGGACCCACCTAAAGAAAAGTCTCATTTTACCACCCACTCAAGCCTCTGGGTATAATGGTGATTGGGCAGCAATTCCCCCCTCCACTGCAGTACAGGTTGTGTAACCCTTGATGCACATATCCTAATCTATGTGGTTAGTTTTGCAAACCACCAAAAATTGGGTCATGACCCACTGGCCAGTCCCTGACCCAGTTTAGAAACCACTGAAGTAGGGTTTTGTTTCTTGGTCATGAGTGTTACAGAATACTTCAAACCAGTTTTTAACTATATTAGTAATAGTAATGCTGTATCTAATACTGACGTGGTTTTCAAACTATTTAGTACTGGGACCCACCTTTTAAATGGACATTCTACCAGAACTATCTAGTTTTACAAGAATAAAAGAGGTTGATCTAGAAATACAGTACATTTACGAGTAATATTTGCAAAAAACAATCCTCAAGGCTTGTGCGGCTAAATTATGTGCTCCAGCCTTCACCTGCCCCACTACTTGTCAGTGATGTACAGGAAAAAAAAACACTAGAAAAAAGATGTTCAAACATTGATCTCTCTATATTTACACAAGCTTGCAAACTGTAGTATAGGAGCTGAGCTCTTTGTAGGACAATTAGCTGCTGATATTTGAACAGCCTCAGGGATTGAGGCTGCAAACCTATTCACTCTTACCTGGGACCAAGCCCATTGACTATAATGGAACTTACCTGAGTAGACATTGGGTTGTTAGTTACCTGATCTTTCCATCACCCATGTTTCCCTTGGAAGCTCTGCAGGACCCACCAGAAAACAAGTCCCAACCCACCGTTTGAGAAATGCTGTAATACTGTGATAGAATTTTCTGTCATGGTTGCATCAGGTATTTTCTGAGAATGTGTGATTTATTCTGTGGGAGTTGACTAGTGAGTAGCCCTGCTTTAGAGCAGGTGAATTGGTTATTTGGCCTTTGGCACCTTTTGTTTTCCAGAAACAGACTATTCATAATGCTAACAAAATGAATTGAGGACTTCCCAATTTTAAAGCCCTTTATATCTTACATAACTACACACTATTCCCTATTAATACTATTTAATATACATACATATTATGGACCATAAGGAAGGCAGAGCGCCAAAGATTGAAGGCAAAAGGAGGAGGGTGCGGCAGAGGATGAGATGGTGAGATAGTGTCACCAAAGCAACGAACATGAAATTGGGAGAACTCCCGAAGCTAGTGGAGGACAGAGGGGCCTGGTGTGCTGTGGTCCATGGGGTTGCAAAGAGTCAGACACAATTTAGAGACTGAACATCAACAACTGAACAACAATACACATCAGTCTTGTCTGTGAAGACTCATGGATTTGACCTCTGTTTCCTGCTCCCTCTCGGTGTGAATAAACAGTGCCATGTGTGGAACAACAATCTATTTGTCATGGTCCTACAGAATCCCAAATTGTTCGATTTGGAGCAGACCTTGGAGGTCACCTACTCCAACCCCCTGCTCAGTGCAGGCAACTGCAATAGCATCCCTGTCAGCTGAACATCCTGCCTTCTGCAGTGAGAGCCCACTACTGCTATAGGAGGCCAATTTTTCCAGTGCCGGGTAGAAATTCCATACATCTTCCTCTTTATAGCTTAACACACTAGTTCTAGTCCTTCCCCCAGGAACCACAGAAAGCAAGCCCTCCCCTTCTGCTGCGTGACAGCTGTTCAGAGACCATCCCCTTATTTTCCCCTTATAATCTCCCCTTATTTTCTCCATTTGGAGCTTTGTGTACAGTTCCAGTCACCAAATCTTGAAAAGGACAGAGTGGAACTAGACGGTGCAGCACAGAGCAACCAAAATCACTACTGGGCTGGGGCACCTCTGTTATGAGGAAAAGCTAGAGTTTGGAGATCTTCAGAATAGGAAAAAGGTGCCTGAGAGGGGAGTGGCAGCAGGATACAAAATTATGCAGGGGGTAGATAGAGGGATGTTCCTTTCCCTCTCACATAACACCAGAACAGGGGACGGCCCCTAAAATTGAGTGTTGGAAAGTTAGAACACATAAAAAACATTTTTGCCCAGCAGGTAATTAGTTTGTGGGACTCCTTGCCACAAGATGTGGTGATGGTGTCAAGTCTGGAAACCTTTAAAAGGAGATTGGTCAGATTTCTAGAAGAAAAGTCCATCCCTGGTTACAAGCTTTGTTGGGTATGTGCAGGTTTTAGGAACAGGCTACCTGAGGGAGTGCAGTGGCAGCAGGATGCAGGCACCTTGTTGTCTTGTGTTCTTTGAGGCATCTGGTGGGCTACTGGGAGATGCAGGGACTGGATAAAAGCGGATGCAGCATTCTGAGGCCTGGAGTGGCATTATTGCACCTTGTGATCTGGACTCTGCTCAGGCAACCCAGTTTCAGGCTTAAGCAGCCGCATCATATTGTTGGCTCACGTTCAGCTTGTGGCCCACTAAAAGTGCGATCCTATGCATGCCTACTCCGAAGTAAGTCTCACGGAGGACCACCTACTCCCAAGTGCGTGCAGTCCTTTCCCCTGCCCTGCCTCGGCTGCTCCGACGGTTTCTTCCCACGCGCAGGACTTAAGGCCTCCTGCTGCGGCGATCAGGCTCCGCGATCTAATCAGGCCTGCCTCGCTCGTGGCTTCCAGGGCGGCGCCTCCGCGGGTTTGCCACAGGCAGCCCCGCCCCGCCCCGCAAGGCGGGGGAGGGGGTGTCGTGGCGCCCCTGCCCTGAGGCCCGCCCCCCGGGGGCGGGTGGCGCTCGTGACGGCCCCTCGGGAGCGGCCCCTCGGCCCGCTCTGCGCCCCCGCACGGAGGTCCGGGCTCCGGGCCCGGCACGAGCCAACGAGCACTTGGCCGAGGCCTTCTGGGGCGGAGCTTCTTCGCCCGCGTCTCAGCACCGCCCTCCGAGCGCGGCGGTGGGGGCCGTGCGTGTGCGCGTGCGCGCTGAGTGAGGCGGGCTCCCCCGCGCGGCCGGCGGCGGTGGTTGGCTCCGACTCCGGCAGCGCAGCGCAGCTCCTCCTCCCCCCCCTCCCGCGCCCTGTCATGGATGTTGTTGTTCCGGCGGCGCCCGTCTGAGGAGCGGCTGGTCGGCGGCGGGCCGCGGCCGGCGGGCCCGCGATGGCGATGGCCGGGGCGGCGGCGACGGCGCTGCCGAGCGAGCTGGTGGTGCACATCTTCTCCTTCCTGGCGGCGCCCGACCGGCTGCGGGCCTCGGCGGCCTGCGCGCACTGGCGCTCCTGCCTCTTCTACCCGGCGCTGTGGCCCCGCCTGCGCCTCAGCCTGCGCGTGGCCCCCGCCGAGCGCCCGCGCCTCGACTTCCTCATGCGCAAGTGCGGCTGGTTCGTGCGCGAGCTGCGCCTCCACTTCGCCGCCGACAACTACCCCAGCGGAGGAGGCGGCGGGGGGCCCGGGGGCGGCGGCGGCGAGGGGGCCGAGGCGGCGGGCGCCGGGGCCGCGGAGGAGGCGCCGCCGCCGCTGTGCCCGCGCTGGCTGGAGCTGCTGCGGACCTACCTGGAGCTGGTGCTGTGCGTGCTGAGCAGCCTCCGCAACAACAGGTAGGCGGGCGGGGCGAGCTGCACCTGTTGGATCCCCGCCGGGCGAGCCGCCGCCACGGAGCAGCCCCGCGGGGAGCGCCGGCCTCGGGAACACACGTCCGCCGGCGCTGCGGCGAGGGAGGGAGGGAGGGAGGGAGGGGGCGCGCCCCACCGACGCCTGCCGGGTCCTCCGAGGCCGCGTGCGGGTGTCCATCGCAGGCCACACCGGGGCGGGACGAGGACGCGACTTGTCAGACTCGGAGGCTGGCCGGGCCGGGGGCTGCCTCGCGCCGGGGCCGTTGCGGTGGCTTTGCTGTGCGGTGCTGCGTTCGGGGGGGGGGGGCGGGCGGCGGAAGGACCGTGACTGGCTGCCTTCGAGGCCAGGGGTTTAAGGAGCGCCTGTCCGAAGGGAGGGGTCCGATCCTCGCTGCAGAATGTAGTGTAAACTTCAACACAGCCGAAGCGTCACAGTCGCTGTCACAGCCACACATTTGTTCTGCTTCTCAGCAATCATCAGCCGCAGCATCAGCTCTCGGGGCTTCCCTGGTGAGCTAAATTCCAACAATTCCAAGGTCATGCAATAAAGAAACCTCCCTTGAGCAATAATGCTCCTAGACCGTTTCCGTATCTCTTTTGGTCTCCTCAGTGTTGTTACTTTTGCTTCTCTGCTTCACTGCAGAATGAAATGTCCTTTTCCGTGAGAGATTGTGCACGTCTTCCTCACATCGTGTTCTTCACTCCTTCCTAGAGCCTCTTCTGCATTTTAGAGTTCGTACTGGATAGGTTAGTAATCTCCAGCCTGCGGCATAAGGCAGCTATACTTTGTTCAGCTAGCAAACCTCAGAATATAAAAACCCGCACACCTATAACAGCAAGTGGTGTATAGTCCAATGAGTAGGAGGTGGATTTTGCTCCAGCCAGTTTACTTATCCAGCAAGTAATGGAGGATTTGCCCAACGTTTATAGGCTCGTACATCTGCTTGTCATCATTTAATCAAAAGTTTTTAATCATGTTGAAAACTTTTTCATGTGCTGTTTTGTTGAATTTCAGCTTGTATTCAGAAATGTCAAAAGGTATGAGGAACCCAGGGGTGCCAGTGATCTGCAGAAATGGCAGACAGGAGTGCAAATGCTTGCATTCCATTATGTGGTAGAATGTATGTCATCTCATTGTCTTGGAAGGTCATACTGTTCAAAGCCACGCAAATATGCTATTGGGATCATGTCCAGTCGTCACGCCGTACAGCAAATGAGGCTGCAAAAGTGGCTCTCCTGAGACTGTCTTGTCTGTTTAAGGTTGAAGTAGATTTGATCCAGAGAATTCTAGGACCACACTTCAGTCATGCCAATGCACCCACTCCTGTCGCTGTGGAGAGTAGACTCAAGGGTGTTGCTACAAGCTGAGAACTCTCAGTTGATGTCCCGCCATAGCTGTGAACCCACTGGGGGATTCCTTGTGTCCTGTCCCGTCCCCCATGTGGTTGCTTGTTTTAACACTGATCTCTGAAAGAGAGCTGCTTGCAGCAGGGCACAAGGAATGGCAGGCTGCGAGGTTGAAGAACCTGTTCCAGCAACGCCACGGGGGGGGGGGGGGAGGCCGGCGTCTCTCAAGCTTGCCGGAATGAGAGTAGGAATGAGAGTATGCAGAGTAGGAATGAGGCTGCATCTCAACAATTTTCTAAGACTGACCTTCCTCCAAATCAGGAGTGGCCAAACTGTGGCACATGTGCCACTAGTGACATATAGACACTTTTTAAGTGGCATGCGCAGAGTCCCCATACATTTTTGGAAAAAAAAAACCCATTTAAATAATAAAAAGAGAGCATCACAGCAGCTTACGGTTCACTTGATTTCTTTGCTACTGTATACATAGTACCCTACCCCAAGTTTAACGCTTTAATGGGTGCACTTAGGGCGGCCGCACCTACTCTGCTTGATATGCTCTGGTTGGAAAACAGAGAGAAAGGCAGAAAAGGATGATGGAGAGGAGAGAAAGCCAATAGGGTGGATGCTAGGGAGCTGCATTCCGCTAACTGGCGGATCACTCGCTTACCTGAGAAGGCCAGATTGGTAGAGCACTGAAGGGATGAGGGACTGGCAGTAGAAGGCAGCAGGAGCCCAAGCTGGGCAGCGCCTAGATGGCCAATGAGATCAGCAAAGCCCAGGTGGCCCAGCCGGCAGAGATGCCTTCCTTGGGAAATTCATCTGCACAGAGATCCTGGCTAAGAGAAGTTTTGAGTTCAGGAAGGTTGGCAGGCGGGGAGTGGGGGCTGAGCTGTACAGCAGGGCAATGAACTCACATAAGGAGCCCCACTGGATCAGGCCAAAGGCCCATCTAGTCCAGCTTCCCGTGTCTCACAGTTGCCCATCAGATGCCTCAGGGAAGACACAACAAGATACTTGCATCTCGTTGCCACTTCCCTGCATCGGGCATTCTAAGGTAACTTACTTCTACAATTATTATTATTATTATTATTATTATTATTATTATTATTATTATTATTATTATTATTATTATTATTATTATTAATTGGATTTCTATCCCGCCTTTTTGCCCAAAGGCACCCAAGGCGGCAAGGAGGAGGTTACAATAAGGAGGAGGTACAACAAGGAGGTTGCACCATACATCAAGTCCTGTAGCCTATGATGGACTTTTCCTCCAGGAATCTGTCAAGTCCCTAGTCTAGTAGGCTGGATGCCATCACCACCTCCTGTGATAAGGAGATTCCGCAGATTAATTACCCGCTGACTAAAGTATTTTATTGCTTCTAACTCTTCTAACATACTGTTCTAACTCTAACACTCAATTTTAGTGGCTGTCCCCATGTTCTGGTGTTGAAAGCGAGGGAAAAGAACATCCCTCTGTCCACTCCTTCCATCCCAGAATTTTGTACATCTCAATCACGTCCCCTCTCAAGTGCCTTTTTCGAGACTGAAGAGCCCCAAATTCCTATCCTGATAATGAAGTTGCCCCAGCCCAGTAATCATTTTGGTTGCTATCTTTTTGAGATGTGGTGACCAGAACTGTATGCAATAGGCCAGGTGTGGCCTTACCATTGATTTGTATAATGTCATCCTAATACTGGCCATTTTATCCTCAACCCCCTTTTCATTATCCAAGCATGAAATTGGCCTTCACCACTGCCACACACTGGGACGACACTTCCTTTGAGTTGTCCACTAGCACCCCAGACTCTCTCTTGATCTGTCACAGACAGCTCAGAACCCATGAACCTATATGTAAAGGCCATATATTTTACATATATATGAGCCTATATTTTGATTTTTTGTCCCAGTGCACATTACTTTACATTTGTCTACATTGAAACACATCTGTCATTTTGCTGCCCATTTCCCCAATTTGGAGAGATTCCTCTGGAGCTCTTCACAATCCCTTCTGGTTTTTACCACCCAGAAGAGTTTAACGTCATCTGCAAACTTGGCCACATCACTGCTTACCCCTGTCTCCAGGTCATTTATAAACAAGGTGAAATCACTTGTCCCAAGATGAATTCTTGGTACACTCTGCTTTTCACCTCTCTCCAGTGTTAAAATTGCCCACCCTCTGCTTGATGCTCCCCAACCAATTCTCAATCTGCCCTCTTATTCCCTGACTGAAGTTTCCTCAGTAGCCTTTGGTGGGGGACCGTGTCAAATACCTTCTGAAAATACGGGTTCTCCCACATCCACATGCCTGTGACCTTTTCGAAGGTTTGTGAGGCAAGACTTAGCCTTACCAGGATTGCGAGGCTGGCTTTCTTTCAGCTACGCTTGTTCTTCTATGTGTTTCAAGGTTTTATCTTTGATGAGGCTTTCTGCCATCTTTCCCAAAACAGATGCTAGGCAGACCAGCCTGTCGTTTCCCCGGTCCCCCCCCCTTCTTGCTTTTAAAAGGTTGGCGTGACATTTGCCATCTACCCATCCTCTGGCACCCTGGCAGTTTTCAGGGACACGCCTTAGATGAGCCTTGGAATGAGCCTTGCTGGGTCCATGCAGGCCACCTTTGGGGCCTCATCAGCAGTCAGCCGGGTGTCTCTGGAAACCCACAAATAGGGAACAGCACTCAATATTCCTTGCTCTGTAGCTGGTGGCACTTGGAGATCTGCTGCCCTTGAACCTGGCGGCTCTATTTAGCTATTGTGGTGAATGCTAAACGTGGCATTATGGTGGAGTGACACCTTTAGGGTTTCTCCACATAAAAAGTGGCATGTGGCATGCTGTGGTTGGCCACCCCTGCTCTAAATGATCAAACAAAGTCTTCAGTGCTGGGCTGAATCAGCAAGTGGAGACGACCTGGTGCTGCCACCCATTCCCTGGTGGAGGGGTTGCCTACACATGGGGTTCCCCCTTCCCTTCCTGCTCTGCAGAGCTGAAAGCTTTGCCCCTTATGGGACAAAACAAAGTCTGCAGGCTGGATATGGCCCCTGGACACCTTGTTTCCGGCCCTTATGGGAATTGGGCTCACCCAGCACCACTATCAATTGCGAAGTGCCTTGATGGAAGCAGTGCTGCTGATAGGGCGGCCTGCATAACTGAGCTCCTCCATATGCTGAGAAACACAGTCAAGGCTGCACATTTTCTCTTCTGTCATTTGCAGCTTATGAGTTCCTAAGTGAGAACAAAGGGCTCATTTCTGCTCATTTCCTGCTTAATGACATCCGGCCCTCAGCAGGCCCCACAAATACTTTTCGGCCCGCTGTATGAAATGGGTGATGCTTTAGAAAGCATCACTAACAACAAAGCTAGTATAGTGGAGGTGACAGCATTCCAGCTGAGTTACTCAAAATCTTACAAGTAAAGATGATGCTGTCAAAGTGCTGCACTCCATATGCCAGCAGATTTGGAAAACCCAGCAGTGGCCACAAGACTGGAAAAGATCAGTTTACATTCTAATCCCAAAGAAGGGCAATGCCAAAGATTGTTCAAACTATTGCACCATTGCACTCAATTTGGTGATGGCATCCAAAATGCTAGCAAGGTGATGCTCAAAATCCTACAAGCTAGGCTTCAGCAGTACGTGAATCGAGAACTACCAGAAGTACAAGCTGGTTTCCGAAGAGGCAGAGGAATTAGAGATCAAATTGCCAACATTCGCTGGATCATGGAGAAAGCAAGAGAGTTCCAGAAAAACATCTACTTCTGCTTCATTGACTACGCTAAAGCCTTTGATTGTGTGGATTGCAACAAATTGTGGCAAGTTCTTGAAGAGATGGGAGTACCAGACCACCTTATCTGTCTTCTGAGAAACCTGTATGCAGGTCAGGAACTGTCAGGAAGCAACAGTTAGAACATGGAACAACTGATTGATTTAAAATTGGGAAAGTATGACGATATATTGTCACCCTGCTTATTTAACTTATATGCAGAGTACATCATGAAGAAGGCTGGGCTGGATGATTCACAAGCTGGAATCAAGATTGCTGGGAGAAATATCAACAACCTCAGATATGCAGACGATACCACTCTAATGGCAGAAAGTGAGGAAGACCTAAAGAACCTTCTGTTGAGGGTGAAAGAGGAAAGTGCCAAAATTGGCTTGAAGCTCAACGTTAAAAAAAACGAAGATCAATGGAAGCAGTGACAGAGTTTATTTTCCTGGGCTCCAAGATCACTGCAATTTTTTTATTTTTTAAAAAAAGTCATTGATTTTTATCCACCCTGCTTTGTGGTCTGTCATTTGACCATCCCTGCCTTGACCACTGTAGTCTATGTTAACCTAAAATATGTTCTCAGTGTTAATTCTTTGCTCACTTTAACAATAGTCAGATGTACAAGAGCCGCCCCCTTGCAGCCGACTGAGCCTGGAGAGGTGGTCCTGTTTCTTCTGCAGTGTTCATGTGAACAGCACATTCAACATGCACAAACTAGCCAGGGAGTGAAGGACAACTGCATCACATGCAAATAAAATGCCTGCAAGCTGTCCGTGCTGCAGTGGCGGCGACTGCTGCTGAGGAAATGCCGCTTGCTTCTGGGTGGGAGAGCAGGCACACATGGTCCCTGCTGGTCATTTGGAGAGAGCTGCTTCACGTTTACTTCCTATTCAAGGCTGGAACCCTGCAGGAGGAACGAACAATGCGGAGAGTGTGGGTTTGAAAAGGCAAAGTAGTCTGCTGGTTAAGGGTTGATCTCTTCCCTCCCACCACATTTTTTTAATTAAAATTGCCCTCTTCCAAAGGTGCTGTGCATTATAAAAAGAGCCCATCCTTTCAAAAAGACTTTTGAAAAGGTGGACAGTGTAAATGAGTTTTTCAAAGACTGGGAATACAGGGAAAACAACTCTGCCTGCTCCTGGCTTTCTAACCACCAGAATCGGGAGTGGGGTGGGAACTGTCTCTCTGCTGTACATAGTGAGGTGGTTGAGCAGGTGGGGGCGCCTCAGCTCCAGGGGATCCTAGATGAGACAAATTATCTGGACCCCTTTCAGGCTGGCTTCAGGCAGAGCTTTGGTATACAGACAGCCTTGGATCACCTTAGACGGGGCAGTGCATCCGGCTGGACCCCTTAGTGGCTTTCGATACCGTTGATCATGGTATTCTAGGTCAGCTGGCTGAGTTGGGGATTGGGGCACTGCTTTGTGGTAGTTCCTGCTTCTTGATCCCACATAGTGATGCTGGGGGACACCTTCTCAGCACCTTGGCCTTTACAGTGTGGGGTGCCGCAGGGCTTTACTCTGTCCTCCATGCTTTTAAACATGAAATTGCTGGGGGAGATCATCCAGGAACCTGGAGTGGGGTATCTCTTTTTGCCATCTCATTCCAGGGAGGCTGTGGAAGTCCTAGAGTGCTGTCTGTAGGTGGTTGAGGTCTGGATGAGGGCCAGTAGGTTGAGATTGAATCCAGAAAAGACCGAAGCCCTCCTGGTCAGGAAAGCTTCAGTGCAGATACTGAGTCAACGGCCCACTCTGAATGCGGTCATGCTCCCCATGCAGTAACGGGTGCGCAGTTCAGGAGTGCCTCTGGGCTCGCATCTCTCCTTGAGGAGCCAGGTCACAGTGGAGGCAGGAATGTGTTAGCCTAGCTTCAGTTGGGCTGCCACCTGCAGCTGTACTTGAGTCTATCGGACTTGACCATGGTGGTCCATGCTGTAGTGACTTCAAGAATGGGTTACTGTAGTGCACTCTGCATGTGGCTGCCCTTGAAGACGGTTTGGAAGCTGTAGTTAGTGCATAATGCTGCGGCCTGTGTGGTTTCTGGTGCTGGGCAGTTTGCCTCTATTGGACCGCTGTGTGGGTGGCTGCAGTGCCTGCCCATTCCGTTACGGGCCCAATTCAAGGTGCTGGTACTGACCTTTAAAGCCCTTCATGATTTGGGTCCAGGTTATCTGAGCGAGCACCTTCTTCCATGAATTCCAGCCTGCCCTCTTAGGTCATCTGAGGGGCTCTCCTACAGGAGAGGGTAAAGCTACCCCCTCCCTCATGGTCTTTTGGTAAGGTTTCAAAACCTTTATTTGTTTGTCTGGCATTTGAGCAATGATGGTTGTCTGACTTCTGATGTCTGTGTCTCTATAATAATGCTTTGGTCTAAATAGTTGTCTCCTCCATGGTTTTATTGTTCTTATTATGACTTTATTTATTTTACATACAGGCATGCTCTGATATCCGTTGGGGTTTGGTTCCAGACCACCCCACGGATACCTGGTACTGGGGACTCCTTTTTAAAGATAGGGGGACATCAATGGTTCTGCTGCAACAAGGTAAAAAAAAGAGATTTGTTTTCTGTTGCCCTGTCTCTTTAAAGGTGTCTCAGCATCCATGGTATCCGTGGATAACTGAAACTGTGGATACCAAACAGTGGCTACCAGGGTGGATTTGATTTAAATCAAGTCAATTTAAATCACAGTTTAAATAATGATTTAAATCACTAGTAAAAAAAGGCTTGATTTAAACCAACTTGATTTAAATCATAATTTTTAAAGAGCAGCTGTCATCTCTGTCCCACAGCGGCTCCTCCTCTGACCCGCTGTTGACTCACCGACAGTCCCATTCACTTTAATGAAACGGCTGGTGATGCGGCAGTGACACAACGAGGTGAGGGGTGTGGCGGGCAGCAGGTGAGTGGATGCCCGCTAACAGGCGCTGCCATGATGGATCTGAAATGACAGGTGCTCTTTAAATGTAAGCATTCATTCTTGCAGGTAGTAGAATCTTTAATATTATTTGCAAACAAAATGAAGGTTTCCTTTTTAGAATAATAAGCTGTCAGGTTAGTAGAACAGTGATATCTGAACCGATTTTAGGAACCAATCAATAGGTTAATCACACATAGTTACAGTTTGTAGTGTATACAGATTTGTAAAACAATGGGATAAAGGAATATTCCTTTATGAACTTTGGTTTTTTATTTATCTCATGGTTACTGTGAAATTGTGTGAATGCATCAGTGCAGTGCATGTTATCTCAGCTTGCAGAACTTGGATTCATTGAATGAGTTTACCAAAAATGTAAATATTGCAGAATATACAGCCTCGTACTACATAAGTAAGCTCCATTTCATGCTGAATAAACTAAATTATTAATGTATCTTAAATAGAAAGCTATCTTTAGATAGATTTTTACTCCAAAAGCATTTTATTAAAATAAATTTGATAAAAATAAAAAAATTGTATTTTTTTAATTTTTTTTTAAATCATCGATTTTTATCCACCCTGGTGGCTACTGAGACACACCTGTAGTGTACATTTTAGTGTGGTATTTGTAAGCTGCCTTGGGCATTTGTTTTGACATGGGAAGGGCGGGATCTAACTCTTTTAAAAACAAAAATAAATCATTCCATTGAGTCCTGCATGTATCCACATATAATATGTACCTGGGTCCTAAGCTGGGCATAATCCTTTGTGGAGGATTATGAAACTCAAATGTGAACTATTGTGATGAGTCCCATGTTCATGGTTTTGTGATCTGTGGCTGAATGCAGAAGCTTTTGTGGCTTGAGAAGAGATCTGACACGTAAAAGAAGTTGCTTTTCATTGGTAAAACTCTTCAGAGAAACTGTGATGGAGTCCTGGGAATAGCCTTGTTTTCCTCCTACTGATGATATAACAAGTTTTCTTCCCCAAATAAATACCAGTTTTATCTTCCACACTGTGCTCAGATGACTTAGTATGGGACAATATTTAGTGTTGACCTGGTGCCATGCAGAACAGCTATTTCTGGAGAAACTTCCATTGTCCCAAACTTGACAGCTGGCGTGTGTTTAAAAACTTTATGGATGCTTTTCTAAACTTGTTAAATCCTTGAAGCTGATCATATTAGCTTCATACTAGCTTTATGGATCTTTCCTCCTTGTTGTGTGAAGCTTTGTCCAATGAGCATTTGCTGTCATACTTGCTTTTCTAGAGCGGTTTAATTTGTATATTCTCCTGTGTGTTTTTCTGATGACTAGAGTAGTGTAGCTTTCTCTCTGGTGTATAGCTTTGTATGCGATTCAGAAATTGTGTTGCATAGAAACCACAGTGTACTTTGAAACATTGGTGTTGACTAGCCTGAGGCAGTTGTTATGTGGATTGTTGCTGAATCTGGCTCTTCTAGTCACAAAAGAAACCAGAGTGCGGGGCGTGTGAGCTTGAGCATACAGACCTGGATGACGTGAGAGCGTTGGGTGACAGATGCAACTTTACGTGGGGAAAACGGCTCTAATGAACAGATTCTTTTTGTCCTGATGAGGAAGTGGAGCTCTAGTCCTGTTAGGAAACCTGCAGGGAGAGACCGCCAAGGGGCCAGAGGCCAACTCGGCTCTCCAGAGCTTCCCCACCTGGCCCTCACTCACCTTCCACACAGGTGACATGATGGCGCCTTCAGCCACTTCCTCCCAAATTAAAGGGCTCTGTTGGGGATCCCGCTGGGAGAAGGCAGGCTGTGCCAGGGGAGTGGTGCCCAGCGGTTGGCATCCACACACCCTTCTCTGCTCCCCACTTGACAGGATCGGCGGCTGAGGAGGGAGCGGCCACCTAAGGCTGAAGAGGTCCGGCGGGGGTGGTGGAATCCCTGCACAGGTTCTTAATCAGTGCCACTGCACATCTGAACAGCAGGTTGATGGAGAATGAGTGACCTAGCTGGGTGGATCAAAGGAAAGGAACGAGAATGGCCAGCAGGGGGAGCTGGGCAGCTACTCAAGAGCAAAGCGCAGCGAGGCTCATTGCCAAGCTGCCAAAGTCTGTAGGTGAGCTTGGAGTGGAAACGGAAACGGGACAGATTCCTGGCTGCGTCTGCAACGAACGCTCCCCGTGAGGTTTTTCTCTTTACTTCCCCTTGCGGTGTGAGTGGAGCTTCCCAGTAAACTGGCTGCTTCTTTCATGTCTCTGACTCCTCTGTGTGAGGCTTCCGGTGAGGAGGAACGGGCTGAGTGGGAGGCTGGTGAACCCAGTGAGAGAGCAGGATGAGGCCTTGGTGTTTTGGGGGTGGGGAGAAAAGGTTCCTGAGAGAGTGTTTGGGGTGCGTGGGGTGAAGGCGTCCCTGCAGGGGAGGGGTGCTCCTGGCGGCCTCCTCTGGGCTTTTCCCCTTCTTCAGGGCTGCATTGTGGTTGCGCAGACACGGGAAAGTGGGGCAGGACTGGGCCCTTGTTGTTAAACTGTGCAACGTGCAAGATGACGCGTATCAGAGCGAGGGAGGAATTTTAAATTGATGAGCATAAAATGGATGAGTGTGAGGGGAAACGTCCTGCCTAACGAACCTTTCCAAATTCTTTGAAGAGGTCAACAGTTGTGTGCATATAGGTGAGCCTGTGGATATTGTATACCAGCTTTGCCAGATGCTGCAGGGGCCGGATGCCAAGCCTGTCCTGGCAGAGCAACATGGGTGTGGCCCTCTCCAGCAGCAGCCCCACCCCAGCACAGCCCGTTTTCCATCGAGCAGCATCCATGACATGGGCATGTTGTCGCAGTGACACGGGCTCATCCTGCGTGAGGCTTCTGCGTGTTGTGGTTGTAACGAGGGCCGGTCACCTGTGTTGGGTCTTCACCCTGAGGTTGGTGCTGAGATTGGAGCAACTCACAGCAGGTGGAACTGAGCAGAGGCAGGTCCAATGAGCAGCCAGAGTGCTGGGGACACGCCCAGCTGCCTGCCGGCCACTAGGAATGAGCAGCACAGCCTCCTGGGCAGCCCCACTTCCTGCATGAGTTATAGTGGCTCACCCCGCCTGCAGCAAGGGTCCACTTCCCTCATCCCATCACCCCCAACGCACACAAACCAGGAGTAGCTTTTTGAGCAGAGCAGCCATGTGAGAGTAGTACACCAGTCCCTCCCTTTGAGTCCGGGGGGGGGCACCTGCCCACTCAAAGGAGTCCTTTTGCCAAGGGAGAGAATGGAGCAAATTGTAGGCAGGGTGGGGTTGCTGGGTGCTGCACCAGCCAGGCAAGATGGGGCTGAGCCCAGCAAGGGGGATCCGGGGGGCTCGGTGTCGGTACGCCTCCAGCAGGTGCCACGACCCCACCCCCACAGCCTCACACGGCTCCTCCCAAGAGCCGCCCAGCCCGCCAGGAAGGGGCGAGCGGTGCTTGGTCGCTTCAGGAAGCAGCCATGAAATCCACTTGCCCGAGGGGCGGAGGGTGGCCAGCGCCACTGCCCCCCAGCCCAGTGCTCCCCATGGGCTGCCCCGGAACCCAGCCAAACGGCTTGTCCCATAACCGGCAAGATGCTGTCTCTGACTGGAAACAGAAGCAGTCCTGGCAGTGGTGAGAAGAGCGGGAGGCCGGCCCAGAACCCTCCACAGCGACTCCACAAAGCTGCTGTCAGCCCCCACCCCACCCCCCAGCGAAGAGCACCTCATCCCACACTGAACGCCTGGCCTCATGGCACAGAGGCTTGTCTGGGTGGGAGGCAATGGCCCCGGCCCTCTCGGAGGGAGCCCTGCTGGGCTGGCATGGGGCGCCGGGCACCTCCCACAGTGGCCTGCACAGCTGCCTGCACCCCTGCCCACACACACCCTCTCCTTGGCATCACTGTCGGCCTGCTGCCTGCACCCCGCCACTGCCCACCACACGCTGTCATGGCAGCCAAGAACAGGCGTCGTGGCCATGGGTGGTCATGATGGCTGCACCGGCCTTGGAGCCCAAGGAGCCAGGAAGGAGGGAGGGTGCTGTGGACTTGGGGAGCAGAGCGATCCCTCTCCCCTGAGGCCAGCTGGCGCACGGCTCAGCCAAGTCTGAGGAAGGGACCCCTGCCTGCCAGTAAAGGGACGCGAAGTGTGATCCAGCCAGAACGGCATCGGAACGGGGAACGCACGGGTGGGGCAGCCAACCGGGTCCTCCCAGCAGAGCGGTTGTGCGTAGAGGGGGGAACTCGGCAGCAGTGCAGCCCACTGTGAGGCTGAAAGACAAGAGGGCAGCTGAGGACTGCTTGGCCAGCAGCAGCAGTGGTTGGAGTTCCTGGCTCTACTCCGTGGAGGAACGGAAGCTGCCACCTCTTAGCTGTTGCAGGAGGGCGGGATGTTTAGGGACACAGGGGTGGGGGCAGAGATGCGTGGGAGAATCCTGGGGGGTCAGAATGGGGGTGGAGCAATGTGAGGGAGCTGCAGCAGCAGTACTTTGCAACACGGGATCCCCTCCCACCCACCCCCACCCCACTGCTTTCCTGGTTGGGGCGCATTGCTCTTCCCCTGCTGGAGGGTTCCTCCTGCCGCGCCAGCACTGTGGTTGCAGCGGCCGTTGCCTGGCACCCAGGGCTGCTGCTGTCGGCAAGGAGGGCAGGACGTGGGGGACGTGGACTCCCCTCCTCCCCTCCCGCCCCAGGCCCTCCCGTCCTCCCTGCTCTGGCCCCTCTGCCATCAGCGTGGCACTGGGGCTCGAGCGACCCCGAGCTGTGCTCTCCAGTGGGCCCCAGCCTCCTGGGCGTGCCTGTTGGCAGGCGGACTCCTGCCCCAGGGGGCTGTGGCTGCATCGGTGCCTGTGAAGACGCACCGGCTCCTCTCGAGGGCAGGGGCTGGCCTGGAGGGCGAGGGGCTGTCAGCGCCAAAGGTCTGAGATGTAGAGATGTGGTGAAAGTTTGTGGCAAATGTGAACTGAGTTCACTGCGACGCAGCAGGGAGTAGTGGGGGGGGGGGTCCCCTTCCTTCCCTTTCCTTCCAGCGTAAAACCTGGTCAGGCAGGAAGCTGCAGTTGTCCCAGGTACTGTTTACTTGTGCCTGAGATGTGGCGTCACTGTCGTGAATACTTACTGTCTGATAATAATCAATTCTGGCAAGGACGACCAGTAGGAATGATGAGAGCAGCAAGGATAATATTCAGTTGCACTAGTTAAGTGTGGTTATGTCTCTGCCCTTAGAGATTCACTCCTTATCCTGGAGCATCTTGAATGGAATTAGTGAAAAGAAACACTTAAAAATCATGCTTACAGACTGAGATGCAAATAGAAAGTATGCACGAGCCAATACTTCCTAACATTGCATAGCAACTGGGTAATTAACCCAAGGGCGCACTAGCTTATAGAAGAGACTCTGACCAGCCACCACTCTCTGATTTCTCTCTCCCTCTCTCTCCCCTTCCTTGTAACACCTGCTGCAAAAAAACGTGTGATCACACATCATTGTGCCGTGCCGTTTTCCGCCATGCGTGGTTGGCTGATGGAGTTGGGAGAGCACAGCGTGATGACTTAATACGGAGCGTTGTTTGTGTTGGACTTTAACAAGGAAGAGAGTGTGATGGCAGCTCTGGATCTCTAAGGACACCTCGCTTGGCTTTGAACTGCACAGCGTGCATAGATTACGCCAACTTTGAAATGACAGTGTTGTTCTCTGAGCATCTGCAGTGCCCGAGGCAAGATGCGACAGGCTCCAAAGCTAAAAATAGTGGTTCTTGGGTGTTGCTGCCGCCGCCTTTAATTAGGACGTTCACATTATTGCGGCCTGATTTCTGAAGTGGCGCATATATGCTTCAGCTGTAAAAGCTGACTCCTCTGGAAATCTGACACGCAACCTGTGTGTGTGGCATCTTGGTGGTAAATGGTGTGTCCTGAAAAATGCACACTGAGCCATGAAGTTAGCTACATGTACATCGTTCTTGGGTCTATGTGTGTCAAGTGTGACTGTTCCTGAGTCGGAACCAGTTAAACAAGTGGCAGCCCACTTGCCTAGTAGTTTTCTTGTAGCCACGTGTTCTGCTGTTCCAGGTAACGCTTATGACTAGATGTTAGCTTTAATGCCAGTTGTGGAATAGGCCACTGGCCTCGTTACTTAGAGATGTAAAAATTGCCTTCTAATGACCATACCTGGGGTGGGGGTGGTGGATTGCAAACCAGAAGAAATTGGGGCGCTCGTTCCTTTTTGGCCACCATTTTTGTCTCAGATAAGTCACAAGGTCTGTGACTGGAGGGACAGACAAGTGGAGCAGGACAGTAAGAAATGCAGGTGACACTGGAGTCAGGCAAAGGTTCATCGGCCAAAATTTGACTTAAATAGGGTTTTTTCCTGAACGGTTGTACTCAGTGGTGGGATTCAGGGGGTTCGCCCAGGTTCTATAGAACTGGTTGTTAAATGGCCGGGCCCCGCCCACTCGCTTACCTCAGCTGGCTTCGGGTTTTTTTTGGCTCTGGCTATGACGTCATAGAACCGGTTGTTAATTTATTTGAATCCCACCACTGCTTGTACTCCTTTCCCAAAGCACCTCTTTTCCATTGGCCTTCCATTCAGATTTCGCCAGTCAGTTTAGCTGACAGCAATCTTGGGTAGGACTGCTGCTTTTGGTCTCCTTCGTTGTGTTCTGTAAAGATAAAATATGAGACTGCTTATCCTGCCCCCCTCCTGGGACCCAATCCATGCACCCTGTTTTCCCCTACTTGCGAAGTAGCAGCCTGAGCAGGGCCAGCCTTTGAAGCTCTGTGGTAATACATCGCGGAGAGTCTGTGCAGGATTATAGCATAGCAGGCTTTGATAAGGCAGTGCCAGTAATGGATTGGATCCAAACCTTCTCTTAATATAAGAAGAGCCCAGCTGGATCAGGCTACAGGCCCATCTAGTCCAGCTTCCTGTCTCTCACAGTGGCCCACCAGGTGCCTCAGGGAGCACAGAAGACAACAAAATGCCTGCATCCTGGTGCCATTCCCTTACACCTGGCATTCTGAAGTAGCCTACTATTAACATAAGGAGCTTGCACAACCCATCATTGCCTATAGCCCACGATGGACTTTTCCTCCAGAAATCTGTCCAGTCCCCTTTTAAAGGCATCTAGGCCAGATGCCATCACCACCTCCTGTCGAAAGGAGTTCCATAGCTTAATTACCCACTGAGTAAAAAAGTATATCCTTTTATCTGTTTCAACTCTCCCAACGCTCAATTTCAGTGGCTGTCCCCTGGTTCTGGAATTGTGAGAGAGGGAAAAGAACATCCCTGTATCGACTCTATCCCTCCCATGCATAATTTTGCCTCTTGCACAGGCTTGGAAAGAATCACAGATTTGGAAGGGACTTGCAAGATCATCTAGTCCAACCCCCTGTAGCAGGAAATCCTCAGAGCAGCTCCAGCAGGTGCCTGTCGAGCCTCTGCTTGAAGGTCTCCAGTGAGGGAGAATCTACCACCTCCCTTGGCAATCTGTTCCACTGTCAAACAGCCCTTCAAGAAATTTTTCCTGCTGGCCAGCTGGAATCTCCTCTCTTGCAGTTTGTACCCTTTGACCAAGTTCTACTGTCAAAGGCAGATGAGAACGAATTTGTCCCTTCTTCCTTATGACAGCACTTCAGGTTTTTGAAGAGTGCCATCATATCCCCTCCCAGCCTTCTCTTCTCCAAACTAAACATACCCAGTTCCCTCCACCTTTCCTCCCAGGACTTGTTTTCCAGCCCCCTGATCATCTTTGCTGCTCTTCTCTGAACCTGCTCCAGTTTGGCTGCATCTTTCTTGAACTGAGGTGCCCAGAACTGAACACAGGGCTCCAGGTGAGGTCGCACCAATGCGGAATAAAGCGGAGCCACAACTTCTTGTGACTTGGAAGCTATGGCTCTATTAATGCAGGCTAAAATTGCATTAGCCTTCTTTGCAGCTGTATCACACTGCTGACTCATGTTCATCTTGTGATCCACTGCAAGATCCCTCTCACATGTTGTGCTGCCAAGCCAGGTCTCTCCCATTCTATACCTGCGTCTTGGGTTATTTTTGCCTAAGTGCAGAACCTTGCATTTGTCCCTGTTGAACGTTGTCTCATTCATTTCAGCCCAGTATTCCATTTATTCCAAGTCATTGGATGAAAGTTGCTGCAACCCCCCAAATGAAGCTTTGCGACCCCATTAGGGTCACAACCCACAGGTTGAAGAACACTGTTGCAGAGGATCCTGTTCAAGAGCTTCTAGGTAGAGATTAGCCAAAGCATTGTGTTCATGTGATGAAGCATTGTGTTCATGTGTGTTCATGTGATTATCAAAATCACCACCCAAGATAGCAACTAGGTTTGTTGTATTGTCACAGTTCAACTGTTGTCCGTTTCTGAGTGGAGTGTGAAGTTGTACCCTATCATGGAGCTCTGGCCCTAGGTTGGGGGGGGGGGACTCTCGAGCCTCTTGCATAGCGGTTCCCAGTCTTCCCGTCCTGCAGTGCTCTTGGGGCCAAGTGAATGATGTTGACGTGAAACGTACCACGCAGTGGGGTCACCCCCGTCCTCTTCCTGCCTCCAAGGCCTGGCACGAGCCTCTAAGCGGTGGCCAGAGGGTCAGGTGGGCAGGAGGGCCGCTCGCACTGAGCCGCTCCTGTGTGCTGCAGCTCTGCCCACCACGCTGAGCCTCCTACCGCTGTCTGGAGGTCTGCACGTAATCTTGCTGCTGGGATGCGGGTGGCCCGCCATGCCCCAGGATGCTGCAATACACAAATTGGGAACTGCTGGGGGGGGCGGACCACAATTCACATCCCATTCACCCCTCCCCCACCATCTGCCGCTGACGCAACCCACATCACCACCTGCTGGTGGTCGCATTTTCCGTCTCCAATGCCTGCATCTTCATCCCCAATGCCAATGCATTTCTGCATCTGTAGTGGCTCCTAGCTGGGAATGCAAAGCTCGAGCTGCGTGTTCCGTTGTGTTGCCTCTGCCTTAACCGAGCCTTTTCCTTACAAACAGGAATCTCCAGAAGTTAAGTCTCTTCGGTGACATAAGCATTCTGCAGCAACATGGAAGTATATCGAGCACATACCTCAGCAAAGTGGACCCAGATGGCAAAAAGATTAAGCAGTAAGTGGCGTGGAAGATAACTGAATCTTATCCAATGAGTATTGTCATTTGAAGAGAGGGATGTGTGTTTTTCAGCTCAGTGCGGGGCTTGCCAAGGCTACTAGCCGTGAGGCTGGTGCCGTCCTGATCACAGCGTGCCGAAAGCAGAGCGGGTGCTTGGAGATGGTCATCCTGACCAGCCAGAGAGGCCTGCGCACTCAAGAGGCCCCTGTACACGCTCCTGTACACCTGCCTGCCTCTCGTGCCGCAAGGCTGAGTGCACCTTGCAGCATGAGTAGTTCCTATGCACCGCTTGTTCCTATGCAGACCTAGTTGAGTGTGATTACAGCTTGATCCGGACTCCAGTGTTTAAACACCAAGCGAGGGTTTAATTGCCGTGGCGCTTGCTTGGCTACTGGGTGTTATTTTTCCTTCATACTTTTAATTTTATTTAACTAATAAAAACAAAAAATCTAAATAATGCATCTATACTTCACAAGAGTGAAGCAGTATAATTGGTTACTGGATGTTACTGTTTTGTGGTTGTCTCTTTGAATTTGCAAAAAAAAATTTGAACGGATCCTTTAGCCCAGTGCCTTTTCTGAACCAAGTTGCAAGTGGCCAAGAATTGCCAACTAAAACAAGTCACGAGCATTCTCAACCCAAACTGAGAGCTGTGGCCCGCGGAGTGCTGCAGAATCCTCACGAAAACCTCACTGGCCTATGCAATGTACAGGATTGTAGCCCTAATTGAGGGGGGAGCCGCAGCCAATGGCCTAGGAGCTCAGGGGTGGCCAGTCAGAAGAAGCCTCTGAGAGTTACCCCGCCTTAGAGTTACCGGTTTATTCCAGCGTACCTTTTTGTGAGTTATTGTCCACTTCATCAAATGCATGAAGCGAAATCTCAGTAGGGGTGCTGTACCTACCTGGCGAAGAGGAAAAGAAACACAATTTGTAAGAGCCTGGGCCAAAGGGCTAAGGAATAGCAGAGACAGGGGGTGGGGGTGGTTGGTGACCATTGTTCTGGGAAGTGCAGTGGCAATTCAAGATACAAGTACATAAATTCTTATGCCTTTCATTATTTTTTATATAAAGCTAAATGGAAGAGACACAGGGCCCAATCCTACCCAGCTTTTCAGTACTGATGCAGCTGCAGTGCAGCAATGAGGTAAGGGAACAAATGTTATTTTGCCTTGAGGAGGCCTCCATGACTGCCCCCTCACTGAAGGATGCAGTGTACATTGCATGAGCACAACTGCATCAGCGCTGGAAAGTGGGATGGGATTTGGCCCCCAGTGACCCCCGACATTTCTCACATTCCCTGGCAATTTGGTTCCTTGCTCTGTCCATCCACTGGACCTGCCCTTCTAGGCTCTAATAAAGGATTGTTCTTGCCCAGATAATTTCACCACCTCACCATGGCCTAAAAGACAGTTCCCCACTTCTCCCACTGTATTTTACACAAAAATGGTCACTGAACACACCTCTTCTATCCTTTAGTAGCGCTTTGGACCTTTTGCGCCCCCCCCCCCCGTGCGTGTAAAGCATAAAATAAATAATACAATCCTCCCCCAATTGTGCATGACTGTTCAAAATATAGTCACATATGCCCTTCTGTGGCCACAGTAAGAGGTCGTGACCTGCACGCGGGGAGTAGCGTTGTAGAGCTGACCACAGACGCTTTCATGTCCTCAACCATCCACTTGCTTCTTGAGCTCCAAGCTCGAGCTGATGATGTGGCAGTGTCCTGTCCTTGCACACAGGAACCCATCCTGACTCTCACTTGGGCGTGTCATTTGAGATGTGCAACATGTTAACACAGGGAATGGATGTCAGCATGTCTCAGTTCCTTATTCCTTATATTCCAAGGATTTCTAGCCATGAGGACAGCTTGGCTGAACACAGGCTAATTACAAAAGAGCAGAAACAAGACAAGTTGTCATGCATAAGCAGCTCCAAAATGGCTTTTTTATTTTATTTGTTTGAAAACAAATAAATTAAGGACTGCTGTAGAATATGAGGATCTTTGCACAAACTAGAGATATATTTCTATATTTCCCACCCCCTTTGAACCAGCAACTGGTGTTGCACTGTTTTGTCGGTGTGCAGTTGGTGTTTAATTCTATAAGCAGCTCTTGCTGACGAGAGTAGAAGCTTCTTGTTTGTCTGCTGATCTGGACTCTGGATTAAAAATCTGTGCGACAGTTGAAACTGCATTTACTGAAATGTTGCTTGTGTTTCTTCTTGCAGAATACAGCAGCTGTTTGAAGAGATATTGGGCAACAGCAGGCAATTGAAATGGCTGTCCTGTGGCTTTATGCTGCAGATTGTCACCCCCACGTCATTGCCATCTCTCTCCAACCCTATTGCCAGCACGATGGAACACCTGAGCTTACTGGACAACCACATCCCTGGCAATACCACGCTGATCACTGCAGTGGAACTGGAGCGCTTCGTCAGTCTCCGCTCGCTCGCCTTGGACTTCTGTGACTTTACGGCAGAGATGGCAAAAGTCCTGGCCGACAGTCACCACGTGCCTTTGCATCGACTGTCTCTTCTGGTCCACAATATTTCTGTCGTGCACAAGTCCCTGGAGAGCATGCCGGAAGATGGCGATTGGAAGGCGCTGACACGCAGCAGCGCCACTCTCCGGGTCTATATCATGGCTTTTGACATCAAGAGTGACGACATGTTAAGGATTCTCAAGCCCAGCATCCCGCTGGAGAGGATTCACTTCGACAGCTACGTCACTTGTGTGTCAGGAGCTGTGGTTGATCTCATATCCAGGCAGTACGATAAGTTCCTCACCCACTTCATACTAATGAATGACGTGATAGATATGTCTGGCTTCCCAGATCTCAGTGACAACCGGACCGAAGATCCGTTGGTTTTATTGGCCTGGAGGTGCACAAGGCTCTCTCTTCTAGCAGTGCATGGTAGGCATACATCCTAGGTAGTTTGGAAACCTATGCATCGTGTGTGTGTGCGTGTGTGCGCGCGAGTGCGAGTGCGCACACATCTAGAATCAGATGAGGTGTCTCACCTCCAAGGGTTTTTTTCCCGAGTGGAGGAGAAAAGGGTATTAGGGCAGGGTAGGCTTCAGTGTGGTGCCGGGCATGTTATGCTATGCTTATGTATTTCTGATAGTGGTGGGGAAATCATCACTACACTCTACACACAAGACTTTTGAACAGTTGCAGAAACTGGAAGAAAGGAAAACAAAATTCTAAAACTGATTGTCTTTCCTTTACTCATACTTTATTGATTTCTTCAGAGATCTATTGTTCTCTGGGAAGAGAAGTAGGGGGGCGATTCGAGACCTCTGGGGAATGCCCTTCCTACTCCAGGACGCAGGGCCGGCAAACTTTGAGGCGTCTCCCTGTAGGGGGCATCCCATCCCCAGTCCGGCCCTGCCTCCTTAAGGGACTAGACGGTTGGTTGCTGAGCTCCGCAGAGCCCAGCGTTTTCAATTGAGGCAACTTAGTTTTTTCTAGTCTGTTTTCCTCCCTGTGCTGTCCTCTGCCTGTCTTACCTGTGCTTCCTCGTGTGTCTGTGTCTCCCTGCTGCCGGAGGATCGTCGGGGGGGGGGGAACAGGTCGGGTAAGGCCTAGCCGGCCTCCTGAGGCAGCTTCACCCTGCAGTGCTTTTAGCGCGAGGGCTCTTTCAGGCGCCAGCAGGCCTGGTCGCAGGGACCCCGAGCGGCTTCAGCCCAGGGTCTTGCCCGCCTCCCGGCAAATTGCCAGAGACGCGTCCGTGCCCCTGCGGGAGGGCAGCGGAGCGTCTACCATTATCGCCGCAGCAGCGGCAAGGGAGAGGGCGGCATGCACGAACCCAGGGAGTGAGCGCACACCGCTGGGTTTCAAGCGGCCTACGGCCCAGGACCCATTCTCTCTTGCGGGACGTGTTCGCACACCCCGGGGAGGGCAGCAACACGTCCACAGCAGCAGCATGGCAGCAGCAACAGTGGCAGGCTCCAGCAACACAAAGAGACCTGCCCAGCTGCCTGCCGCCTAAGGAGCTGCATTTCCCGCGTTTTTTGCCCATGTGTGCAGCGCAACAATGAGTATTATGGCGGAGGGCCAAGTGGGGGGGGGACTTCCCCCAGTCAAGTTCAGGGCGAGTGGGGGTGTCCTCCCCGGGTCAGACCTCAGCCCCATTCACCCAGGATCAATTCAACAAGATGTTCAGGGTGGCTATGGAGGCAGTGGGAGCAAAAGGGGGCCCACTCGGGGGGACAAGGCAAGAAAGAGGGGGGTCCTGAGCCCAAACCTAGTAAGGCTAAGCGCAAGCATTAGTTTAGTCCACCCAGTTTGTCTGAATCTGACCTGATCCCGTCCTCCCAGTCAGAGGAGGAGGTGAGACGCTCTGCTAAGAGGGCCAAAAAGTGGCAGTGACGCAAGGGCCTCAAGCCAAGCAAAAAGTCCCGCAAGAGAAAGCACAGAGAGGCCTTCTCCTCATCAGAATCTGTGCAGTCCCTGTCCCCCAGACAGCGCCAGCAAGGAGGATGGAGAACTGTCTGAGGATACGGAACAGGAGGAACAAGTACAGAAGGTTGATCGGCTTTTTCCGGCCGACCTCTTTCCACGCATGGTCTCCAAAGCGGCCAAGGCTCTCAAGTTACAGCTTCTCCAAGACCAGAGTTCTTGGCCTTCCACGAGCGCACTGTTCCCCATGGGTCCACCCAAGCCAATGGCTGCCCCCTTTCCAGATGAATTTAAAGAAGCCTTGGAGTGGAGGAATCCTGGGTCCACCAAGCATCCTTCCCGCGTGGTCAACAAACTCTACTCCCTCCCAGAATAGGTCATGTCGCTACTGCAGGTTCCTTCGGTTGACCCCCCAGTGGTGGCCCTCTCCTCATTGGCAATCCGTCTTGAGGAGGGACTTCCAGTTCGCCGCAGGAGCCTTCCGTGCCTCCACCGCCAACTCCGTGATGGCCTGGTCGGCCTACCTTTGGACAGAAGAACTGGCAAATGAACCAAAGCTGCCCAGCAAGCTCAGGTCTACCTTGAGAAAGATTTCCCTCACAGCTGCCTTCTCGGCATATGCCTCCTTCGATGCCCTCCAGATGAACGCAAGGGCCATGGCATCCAGCATGGTGGCCCAAAGAAACGTGTGGCTGCACAGCTGGGATGTGGACACCAGTTCACAGGCCCGCCTAGTTTCAGTCCCTTTCCAGGGCACAAAGCTGTTTGGACAGGTGCTAGAGCCTGTCCTCATCGAGAACATGTGCAAGGTACTTTCATCCTCTAAGAAGGAAACCCCCAGGAACAAAACACAGTCCTTTCGGACCTACAAGGGAGACAACCAACCCAGAGATCGCGACAGGCCCAAATCCAAGTGGACCAAGCCACGTTTCCAGCCCAAAGGACTCCAGTCCGGACCGGGATCCGGCTCTTCCAAGCCCACCAAGGACAACCAGACCGCATGACGCCAGGCCCAACGCGTCATCGCCAAGTATAAGAGGTCGCTTGTCTGGTTTTGCTCCTCAGTGGTGCGCGATCATGTGGTGCGCGATCAGTGGTGCGCGATCATGAATGCTTGGGTCATAGAGACTGTTGCTCAGGGCTATGCGCTCGAGCTTGCCCGCAAACCTCGCAACTGCGTCTGGAAGGTGCCAGTCTCCAAGGATCTGCAGAAACATCGGCTGAAGTGCCAAGCCATCCAACACCTCCTCGGCATCAGGGCCATAGAACCAGTCCCCAAGAGCCAGAGGGGAACCAGGGTCTACTCGGTCCTCTTCTTAGTTCCAAATAAGAATGGCGACTGGAGAGCCATTTTAGATTTGAAGTGGCTAAATCGCTTCATAAAGAGGAAGAAGTTCAGGATGGAATCCTGGAGAGCCATCACAGCTGCACTGGAGCAAGGAGATTTGATGGTGTTCCTGGAGCTGTCCGAAGTGTATCTTCATGTGCCAATCCACCAGAGTCAATGGCGTTTCCTGTGCTTCACGTATGGGAAGGAACACTACCAGTATCGGGCCCTCCCATTTGGTCTGTCGGCCGCCGCAAGGGTGTATACCAAGTTGGTGATTGCCCCGGTGGCCTTCCTGAGACAGCAGGGAATCCAGGTCTTCCCGTATTTAGACGACAACCTGGTGAAGTCTCCTTCATTCCAACAGGCCCAGGAGGATGTACACAAGACCATGGACTGCTTCAGGGACCTGGGGTTCATTATCAACCTGGAAAAGAGTTCCCTGACCCCAACTCACATCTGGGCTTGCAGATCAACACCCAGAGCTGCAGGGCAGCAATATCAGCAGACCGCAGAACAACACTCACCAGTGCACTCCGGAGGACACTCGGAGCCCAGAGTCGGGATCTGATGGACCTGGCATCCCTCCTTGGCCTGAGTATCCTGCCAGGATCTCGCCGACTGGGCCCAGTTCCACATGCATCCCTTGAGTGGATGCTGATGCCTTTTCAAAAGCTCATAGAGCGTCAGCGCCATCGCGAGTTGAAGATCCCAAGAGAGCTAAGGAACGCTTGGCCGCAGGAGTCAGCCTGAGCTTGCCCCAATGCCTGGTCCTCACCACCGATGCCCTGGCTGCAGGGGCTCCTGTATGCCTTTCCTCCCATCGCCCTCATTCCCCAACTCCTGCGCAAGCTCCGGTCCCTGGGGGCTCAAATAATTTTGATAGCACCACGATGGCCACGGAGACCGTGGTTTCTGGACCTCATCTGGTTGTCAGTCAGGGAACCCTGGACCCTTCCAGTTCGGGTGGACCTTCTCAAGCAAGGGCCCCTGGTTCACCCGAGACCCCAGTTCTACCATCTCACTGCGTGAAGGTTGAATGGGAGGCCTTAAGCAAGCAGGGGTATTCAGAGGGGGTGTTGAGCATCCAGGAGGTTATGCTGTTAGCATCCAGGAGAGGTTCCACCAGGAGGGTTTATAACCTGATATGGAGGAAATACTCTTTTTGGTACAGGGCAAAAGGGTATTCGGAAATGAAACCCAGGATTAGGCAGATTCTTGAGTTCCTGCAGGATGGGTTGGAGAAGGGGTTGGTAACCAACACACTCAAGCGTCAGGTAGCCACCTTGAACAGCATTTTGGGGGCTGGGAAGAGTAGGGGGATCTCTTCTCACCCCCACATTAAGAGATTTTTGAAGCTCCTGAACCCCCCAATGGTTCACAATTTCCCGTCATGGGACCTGAATTTGGTTCTCAACGCCTTGAGAGGGGCGACCTTTGAGCCCTTGGCTACAGTTTCCCTGCGGATGCTCACACTGAAGGTGGTCTTTCTGGTAGCAGTCACATCGGCCCGGAGGGTGTCTGAGCTGGGATCCCTGTCCGCCAATTCCAATCTCTGCGCATTTCACAAGGACAGAGTGGTCTCAGACCCAACCCGGCCTCCATGCCCAAGGTAAGCTCCATCTTCCATAGGTCCCAGGAGATAGTGCTGCCATCCTTCTGTCCAAACCCTAGTCATAGGAGGGGAAAGGTGTGGCACACATTGGATGTCCGGAGGGCGCTCCGTTTCTACACAGAGCGCACCAAGCCCTTTCGGAAATCGGAGGCTCTTTTCATCAACTTCAGGGGGGCTTCCCTGGGGAAAAGGGCCTCGGTCTCTGCCTTGTCCCGCTGGATCAGAGAGGCCATCGGAGTGGCCTACTCTGCAGTGGGGAAGGTGGTTCCGGAGGGCATCATGGCACACTCTGTAAGGGGAGCAGCTGCGTCAGCAGCTTTCGACGGGGTCAGCTCCCTTGTGGAGATTTGCAGGGCTGCCACCTGGTCCTCGGTACACACCTTCACGAGGCACTATGAGGTGGATCTGGCAGCATCTGCAGAGGCCAACTTCGGCAGGCGAGTGCTGCAGGAGATGGTGGGAGTTTAGGCGTCATCTTCGCCTGGTCCTGCCCTCTCTTTTACTGCTCTGGCAAATCCCAGAGGTCTTGAAGGGCCCCCCCCCCACTCCTCTTCCCAGAGAAAAGCGGAATTTCTCACCTGAGAATTCCTGTTCTGGGATGAGGAGAGGGGGGGACCGTTCGACCCCCCTCTCACCAGGCTCCAGATGGGGACTGGTGGTTGGGAAGTGACAGGGGTGGGGATGGCGATCATCCTTCCCCTCCCTCTTCTGTTTTCTGCCTGTTTATTGCTGGTGCAGTTCGGCCCCATTTTGGGGGGCGGGCCGTTACATGTTTTTCCAGTTTTTCTCAGAGGGGGTTTTCCTGCTCGTCAGTCCGGACTGGGGATGGGATGCCCCCTACAGGGAGACGCCTCAAAGTTCCCCGGCCCTGCCTCCTGGAGTAGGAGGGGCATTCCCCCGAGGTCTCGAATGGCCCCCCTCTGCTCATCCCAGAACAGGAATTCTCAGGTACGAAATTCCGCTTTTCCACAATACAGATGTTACTTTATCTTGAGTACTTCCTTCTAATATCTGCAGGGCATGAAACATTTGCTTCCCCAGCTACCCAGAAATCTTGGGGAAGGACAAAAAAGGCAGCTCCCTGGAAGTTAAATAATGGAACGATTGGTTGGTGTCAGATTTTTATAGGCTTGGGAAATAACTCCATTATGGGAGAGGGTTCTTATGAGAAACTCTTCACTGAAGCCCCTGGGTGGACAGAGTGGCAGGTGGAGCCACGTTCCCCGTGCAGTGGCATCCCCTGGGGTGGGCAGGAAATCTGGGGTGCCTCACTAATGCTCGGCTCTGTGTTTCAGGCTACACGGTTTGGGCCCACAACCTGATTGCCATTGCTCGTCTTCGTGGGGCTGACCTGAAAGTGCTTGAAGTCACGGAAGAAAGCATTGATTTTGACCAGGGCGAACTGGCCGACCAGGATGTGGACCCCGTGCACAACCTCATTGAGCAGGTGTCCCTCGGGCTGGGCCGGCCGTGGCACGCGGTGATGGACATCGAACTCCTCGGAGTCTTCACTGAGCCAACTCGTCACTTTTACCGAGAAATGCAAAGCTTCAGCGAAGGCCTTTAGCTCCCTGGAGTTACCGTTCCTGTGGTTACATATGCAAGTAGGGTCCTATTATGTTTTTCGGTAGTGTGAATTAACCCCTCTTGTGCTGTGTTTAATCAGTATTAGATATATAGAATTATATATGTACATTCTACTTCTTGATCAAAGAACGTAGTCGGGTATTGGTTTAGAAGCTGAAAGTGGCAACGTTTAGGGCTTTCACGGTTAATGGACTTGTCTTTAGAAAACAAAAAACAAAACTCAGTTGTGGCTGAAGGTTGCCTGAGGTTGCCGGCTAACTTTCTTTTTGTACTGAGTAACTCTGCAACTTCACTGATTTTACTATTGTCGGAGTTCTTGTGCTCAGGAGCCAATAATCCTTTTACTATCCATAGCCCAGTGAATCTGAATGCAGTCATTGTCATGTAATCTGGTAGCATGCTACTTAGGCTTTAAAAAGAAATCAAGATTATCCAATACCATTTATTGTAAACCTTTTGCTTTTCTTTTGCGTCCAATATCTGAAGCATGGAATTTCATCACTCTGCAGTCTCCTTAAATATGAAGCTGTAGCCTCTTGCACTGTGTAGCTTCCTCAGACGTTTACCCAGCTCTGGAAGCTGTAAGCTGTAGCTTCATTGTAAATGAATTGTAGCTTCTTTTTCTTGTGCTCTGTCAGCTTCTCTGTACAAGTTAGCTTTGGGCCCAGAGTAAAAAGGAAATGCTAAGTCTATACACTCCGATGGGGTAAAACCGTAACAATCTAGATTTATAAGTTTATAAGTCTGCTTTGCTTGCAAACAGACGTTAGTCGTGAAATCCCTAGCAGCCAAGTCACTGGATTTTCTCTGTCAGCGCCTGCGTCAGCTGCCAAAGAATAGATTAAGACGAAGAAGTGCCCACATGCTGGCAGGGGGCGGCCGATTCTGGCCGGCCAGGTACTGCTGGATTGTAATATATAAGGTCGAGTTTCGACCTGCGGTACACAGCTGTGCTGTGGCTCAGTCAGCAACCTCAGAACTCTTACTCCACGTGCGCCTGTTTCACTGTGAATAGTGAATGCAAAGGAAGGAAAGGAGAACAGATGCAAACCTGGTTCTGTCACAGGTATGAGCTGCTACGAGGCATGAAGAACATTCCATGAAGTAGGTTTTAAAATCTCGTTATATCTGAGAGGCTTTACAAGCCGACTTAAACTGTTTCAGGGCAACCGCGGTACAGACGTGGTCTCTGTGAGACTTCCACCTGACCCAAGTTTTAAGTGGTACGAATGTTGTGCATTTAACGTTAACGGACAGTCTGCAATAATAAAAGTGCGTGGCCAACGCGGGTGCCCAGCGGTGCTGAGACCTGGCTGCCATACTGTGAGCTTTGGAAGACACAACTTATGCAACAGATGTCCAGATATGATTCTATTTATGGAAAAGTTTATATGTGTTTTACAAATGGTTTTACCATCTTATATTAAAATGACCTTTTGACAGGTGTGCACTGTTTTGTCTCCAGTGAGCACATACCATGCGGATTTTATATGTACATCAGTAGAGTGAATCCACTGGCACAGTGTGTGTGTAGATGCCAGATGTGGTGAGATTTTATCTTATAAATGTGATCAGACTAAAGTAACTCCTGACAGAAAGTGTAAGGAAACCAGCTGAGTGTTTGACTTGATGACTGATGTTGTATGGTTTATGTTAAATGTATATTCTTTTAATCAATGAATAAAGCATTAAAATTGATCATTGTTAAAATATTTTATCATATCAGCACAATAGTTTTTGTATCGGAGAAATCAGGTGTGGTGTTGTAACCAAACTGCTCGTTTCCGTAGTTCTTTTAAGTCCAGCAAGCCCTGGAGTCTAACATAAGTCCCGCAAGCCACTTTTTTGGCTAGTGCTTTGTGAGCATTTTAGGAAAATAATTTAAGCAAAAGACTAGGCAAGCTAATATAACTTGATGGCGCTTGATTAAACAAGCAGGAGAACTCTTTAAGTTAGACTAGGTAAGAGTACATAGCAGCACACTCTAGCGAGTGCCTTCACAAGCAGCGAGTGCTGTCCGCGACAAAGTGCAGCATCTGCGACAAAGTGCCTGGTGAGACACGCGGGTTTAGCATCTGGGCTAGTTCAGCAGCCGGGTGAGGAAGCCAGGGCCCCGGACTCTTTAAGAACGTTAGAACTTAAAAACAAACATAGCCATGTAGTCAGGACAGGTACGGCTGCCCGAATGGCCCCTCTGGACTAAGGAATTAAGTCAGATAGAGGTTTTAGACTAGTGGTTCCCAGCCTTTCATGAAGGTAGAGAACCCTGTCAGTCCTTGCAGGGGAGGGTGGTGACAGCAAGGATAGCCTCACAAGGATTGCACCACTGCTGCCACAAAGAGCTCTGTTAAGGTACCCGCGGGTAGCGTGGCCCGCAGAGGGGATTGCCACCCCCTGCCCCCTCTGGATTGCCGTGCTTGTTGTCTTATGTGCTCCCTGAGGCATCTGGTGGGACACTGTGAGATGCAGGAAGCTGGACTAGGTGGGCCATTGGCCTGATCCAGCAGGGCTCTTCTTATGTTCTTAACATAGCTGCATTTTTAAAATTCTGCAGTAGTAAAAGTTACAAGTTGATTCTGGGATGGAAAATCATCAGGTACATTCAGCATGCTTTTCTGCTGCTTTTCCCTGCTTCTGAAAGCAGCTTGTCATTAAAAAAAACAAACTGGCATGTGCACTCAGTTACTGCTCAGTTACATGTAGTGACAAGACAGGGCACATTTGCCTGAAGGTTACCTGGGCAGATAGCGCAGCCCCAACAGCCCTTTCTAAGTAAGGAATTAAATCAGATAATGGTTAATAAATATGTTTTAGATCAAATTGATAAACTACATATAAATAAGTCACCAGGTCCAGATGGTATACACCCAAGAGTTATTAAGGCACTAAAGAACGAAGTTGCTGAATAACTAGAGTATGCAACTTGTCCCTTCAAACAGCCACGGTGCCAGAGGATTGGAGGATAGCCAATGTCACACCAATCCTTAAGAAAGGGAGAAGGGGGGACCCTGGAAACTACAGGCCTGTCAGCCTAACGTCTGTTCCGGGTAAGATGGTGGAAAGCCTCATCAAAGATAAAATCCTAAAACACGTAGAGGAATAAGTACTGCTGAAGGAATGTCAGCATGGCTTCTGTAAGGGTAAATCTTGCCTCATGAACCTTTTGGAATTCTTTGAAAAGGTCAACAGGCATGTGGATGTGGGTGAACCTGTGGATATCATATACCTGGATTTTCAGAAGGCATTTATCACAGTCGCCCACCAAAGGCTGCTGAAGAAACTTCACAGTCAGGGAATAAGAGGGCAGGTCCTCTTATGGATTCAGAATTGGTTGAGGGCCAGGAAACAGAGAGTGGGGGTCAATGGGCAATGTTCACAGTGGAGAGAGGTGAAAAGCGGAGTGCCCCAGGGATCTGTCTCGGGGCCCGTGCTTTTCAACTTGTTCATAAATGACCTCGAGACAGGGATAAGCAGCGAGGTGGCCAAGTTTGCAGATGACACAAAACGTTTCTGGGTGGTGAAGACCAGAAGGGATTGTGAAGAGCTCCAGAAGGATCTCTCCAAGTTGGGGGAATGGGCGGCAAAATAGCAGATGTGTTTCAACGTAGACAAGTGTAAAGTGATGCACATTGGGGCCAAAAACCAAAACTTCCCCTATAGGCTTATGGGTTCTGAGCTGTCTGTGACAGCTCAAGAGAGAGATCTTGGGGTGCTGGTGGACAATTCAATGAAGGTATCGACCCAGTGTGCGTCAGCAATTAAGAAGGCCAATTCCATGCTTGGGGTCATTAAAAAAGGGGTTGAGAATAAAACAGCCAATATTATCATGCCATTGTACAAATCGATGGTAAGGCCACACCTGGAATATTGTGTCCAGTTCTGGTCATCGCATCTCAAAAAGGACATAGTGGAGCTGGAAAAATTTCAGAAGAGAGCGATGAAAATGATTACAGTGCTGGGGCACCTCCCTTATGAAGAAAGACTGCAGCATTTGGGGCTCTTCAGCCTAGAAAAAAGGTGCCTGAGGGGGGACATGATTGAGACATACAAAATTATGCACGGAAGGGATAGAATCGATAGAGGGATGTTCTTTTCCCTCTCAAAACACCAGAACCAGGGGGCATCTGCTAAAACTGAGGGTTGGGAGAGTTAAAACAGATAAAAGGAAGCACTTTTTTACCCAGCGGGTAGTTAATCTGTGGAACTCTTTACCACAGGAGGTGGTAATGACATCTGGTCTGGATGCCTTTAAAAGGGGATTGGACGGATTTCTGGAAGAAAAGTCCATCGTGGGCTACAGGCCATGATGGGTGGTGCCACCTCCTTATATCAGTAGTAGGCTACTTCAGAGTACGGGTGCAAGGGAGTGGCAACAGGATCCAAGCATCTTGTTGTCTCATGCCTCCCTGGGGCACCTGGTGGGCCGCTGTGAGATCAGGAAGCTGGACTAGATGGACCTTAGGCCTGATCCAGCAGGGCTCTTCTTACGTTCTTACGATTGATCCTGGAAAGAAGATTGTGAGATGAACAACAAAGTGCTGAGTCTTCTTCCAGAGAACAGTGACACGCGCATTAAGCATCTTGAAAGCCTACCAGAGTACAGAACTGTAAAACCTACATCCCTAAACTTGTATCAGCGTTGCGTGTCTTAATGGTTAATAGAGGGGAGCTAACCCTACATCCCAGAAAACTATGGGAAAGTCTGGTTGACAGCAATAATCACAGAGTTGGGAGGAACCTACAGTATGAGTCCAACTCCTCCCACTGCTAATGAAGTTCAGATTGCCTAGTTAGGTTACAGTACAAGAAATGAGCTTTCCCGCTGAACAAGCTGTAGAAGGTGGTACCTTAGCAGTTAAGCACGAATTACAGCTGGGGCTGGAGTGAAGGCAGAAGGGAAGGGCGTGACAGTTACGGAACTGGGTGTTGTAATGGGGCTTTTGGCAGTAGAGCTGCAACACACACTGCATAGCAATACTAATTTCCCCATTTATTTATTTTTGCGTTTTTATCCCACCCTTCCTCCAAGCTGTGCACTGTCCCTTCCCTCCTTTGGGTCTCACAACAATCCTGTGAGGCAGGTGAGGCTGCAAGTGGGACTGGCCCCAGATGGCTCAGGGGCACAGCAGGAGAAGCACTGAGCAAGGCAAGAGGAAGGCTGCAGAAAACTATGTCTCACTCCTGTTTTACCGCGTGGAGCAAATGAGCTCCAAGCAGGCGGCACTTTGGGTCTCTCTTTACGGCGTGAGCGGAAGGTCCAGCGTGCAAAGCAGGCTCTGACTCTTCAGCAGCGTGAAGCCTCCAGTGCTCAGTCCTGCGCTGTCCCTGAGCGTCGCTGGGATCATCACCCTAAAATTCTGTTTGGGGTGCTCTAAAATGATTTTACTGTAACATTGTTTAACAATTCTTAGAAAAGGAAACTGGTAAGGAAATAAAGCTGTGTAAGTAACAAACACTTTGAGATTGCAAACATGAAACATGAAACAAAATTAATAGCTATCTACAGAGTCTGTCCTTAAAGGGTCTATTAAAAAAAGGTTGCCTGCCGACTTCAAGATGAAATCCAAATCCAGCCCACACTCAGTGTGCCAACCGAACCCTACCCAAGCCAGTGGACTTGCACACCTGTGTTTGGCTCCAGGGCACAATCCAGCCAAAGCTTCTCCTAACTGTGTCCCTTTGTGGTGTGGAGGAGAATCGCTCCGCGGGAGGGTTTCCCCGGGTCTCCAGTCTCCTTCAGAAAGGAGCCGCTGACCCGCCAGTTGCCAGGACTCCGTTCCCCCCGGCGTGCGTTATTCCTGCGGGAAGGAAGCAGTGTCTTCAACCCCGAAACGCACTCCCACCCCGATGGATCCCTCTGAGAGAGCTCACCAAAAGGAAAGGAGGAGACGTTGACGGAAAGAATGCCAGCTGGATGCCTTTATTAATAAAGGACGCCATTGGCCGCAAAATGCGCGTGCAAAAAAAGGCACCCAAAATTGCATGCCAAATGGACAAATACACATACATTTATATCTTCGAGCATGTGAAAGAGGAGAAAAATAAACAACCAATCAAATGTGTTTGATAGTTCTGCAATCAATTATTGGTAACCTGGGAAGTGGGGGAAACCCTGGTTGTTTGTTTGGCACTTTTCTGGTTGGAGGGCTTCCCCCCCCCCACCTGAGTTGAGATTATTTCCCTGAGGAGGGTTGGGTAAGAGCAATTTGCCATGCGATAAGGGGGGAAGGTTTGGTGCCTTAGCTGATAAGGGCTGATTGGGGTGACATGATTGTGGTGGAAAAGTGGGACAATAGACAAGGGTTGGGAAATGGATTTTGGAATGGGTGACACTGGGAGAGGACAAGGGGTCGCCCAAAGGGCAGGGGAGATAGGTGGGGTGCTCAAGGGACAAAGGGCAGTCAGTATGTAATCTGGTACAGACATTTCAGCGCAATACATTTCATTTACATCCCACCTCCAAATTCTATGGCTTGATTGTGCAACTGTCATGGGGGTCTGTGCGTCCTTTCCCATCCTTCTGCATATCCTTCTTCTTTGCAGCTTCGTTTTCCAACATCCATTTTGTCCTTTCCCATCAGCCCCTTTTTTGGGGGGGGGTGAGGAGCCCCTTTGTCTTGTTGCTTCATTCCCCCCCTCACATACCAAGCAGACACAAGTCTCAACCTCTAACACAGCCCAACGTTCTAGTTCCATCATAACACTTTCCATTCGTAAAACCCTAATTTCATTCACAAAAACCCTGACTTCATTCATAAAACAAACACAAGTCCTCTTTGTGCTTTCCCTTTGACAGTTCGTGAGTCCTTACAACCATGAATCTGACAGCAAGGCCGATCTTGGTGGCTGGGGATTCCCTCGTTGACCTGGTATGAACTCCGATTAGTCCAGGTTTCTGCCGTTTCACAGTTTGTTTAAGGCAGTACGCCGGGTCAAACCACAGGTTAACGGGGCTCTGGCAAGATGAGGAAGGGCTGGCGGTTCATGGAGGTCCCGAGTTCGAGACCCGAGAGCTACCAGGCTGGAATTCATAACGGTTGCGTGGAAAGGGGGGGGTCACGGCGGGTGCAAATCTCACCAGTCAGAGTTCATATTGGTTGCAGTGGGGAACGGGGAAAGGTCATGGCGGGCTCGCGACCCAGCAGGCTCAGTACTCATGACAGACGCTTGTGATGGAGGGAGAGTTGGGGAGGGCGACCAATTTGGACCTGGTTGCCTCTTACGTCACCTCTGAAAACAAGGGAGCAAAATTTTTCTTGATCCTTCTCATGCCTCCCTGTTCTTACAGAACGTCCTGCCTCGAGTAGTCTTTTTTTTCTTTGCTTTTAAAGATGTGTTCAATGTACCCCTGTTCCACTGGACTGTGGTTGTGAAGCTGATCTACTGCTGGAATATTGTGTTTGTCTCCTTTAGGAATATTTTAAACTGTTGAATCTTTTGTTAAGCATTAGTACTGTTAGCTGCCGCAATACTACTTAGTGAAAGGTGGGATAGAAATAACATTCCAGGGGGCTTAGCTGTGACTGGCACTTAATGGGTTGTATATAGTATGTTAGGCTCCTACTGCAGTGAGTGGTACACCACCACCACTCCAGTGTGCTTACACAGCAGTAGGAGATGATCCGAGGACTGAAATACCAATAGAAAATTAGCCTGGTGAGCTGACTTTTCTGTTTGCAATCGTTTCACGTATGTGTGTTTTACCTGGGAGCATTCAAAAGTTGTGTCCTTCACCTCAGTCAGAAGGGGTACAATCTACTCTCCTAGTTAATCATCCTACTGACCTGTTCTAGCAGTTACCCATGAAGTATTTCATACTGTAATTATTGAAAATGCTTCACAGGCTACACATTTCCAACTCCAAGGTGAGCTCACTGCTTTCTTTACCAGAAGGGAGAACCAATGGCACATAAATAGTCAAATGAAAGCGTGAAGGACCGTGCAGGCTTGTCTCCCAGATTCAAGGCCACGTCTTCATCTATGCCATTATATTCAGTGCTGACAGTTCGCTACAGTAGGTCCTATCAGTCGAAGGTCACTCACAGGAACTCACTGGATGCTGTTGCAGGTGCCACCAAGTACCACTTTCCACTAGGCAAATCCCAACTTTAACAGTGTAACTGAGAACACACTTCACAGGCCCTCTCTGACTTTTGACACGTTGCTCTTTCCAGTTGGAGCCGCATTTCAAACTGCACCTGTGTCCTTTGCTCTTCCGTCTGGAGCACCTTCTGGGCTTTGCACACAAGCTGACTGAGGCGAGCAAGGGAACATCAGTGCAGGCGCATGCGAGCGCACCGTTAGTCGGCTCAGCGGACAGGCGCTTCAGGTGGTGGACTGAGGCCTCCAGCCCACCTTCCCATGAAGGCGTCTCCAGCAGCAGCCGACCCAGGAAGGCAGCAGTCCTAAGTATGCACTTTGGCCTCTTCTAGCCAATCAGAAGCCTCTCTGGCTCGCCAGCCTTTCACTGCCCCTTTCTGCCCGGCTGGAATGTATCCAGTGCTAACGGGAAATCTCGCAATGAGCTCGGAAAAGGGCTGAGGACAGCTGCACTGCAAAGCTGAATCACAGCCTCCCCCAAAGAGCCCGCTGCTGCTATTTTTTGACTTGCTAATTTTTTTATTATCAGTTTTATTCTCATGTTAATTTTTCTTCTGTTTATTAGTTTTGGTTTAGCAGACAGTCACATGCACTATAGCTATTTGTTTTTCATTAACCAAAATATATTTGCATGCTAAGTAAGGCATCCATCCATTGGATCCATCCATTTTTGACTTTCACTCATGCTCACCAGAGGAGAGCGCCGGGAATTCCTGTGTTTCAAAAACCACAGACCCACCACACATTATGCTTCTCTTGCAGCTAATTGTTTCAAGACCATACAGTGCCCACCACCTTCTGTCTGGCGCAGTCAAGGCATCAAAGCAGCACATCCTGGATTCCACAATATTGTCTGGGCATTCTGTTTTTGTCTAATTTTATACTACGACTTCACATTCTCTTCATTCTATTGTTGATAGGACTGGAAAATGCAACACAGATACTGTTACTCTTACTTGTAATGTCTTACCTTAAATTCCATTTTAAGGTCTTTCGTAGTTGGATTTTAAAGAGTATTTCAGCTCCAAGTCAGACCATTTGTCCAGCTAGTCTAGCACTGCCTATTTTCCTGCCAGGCAGCTGATGTCAGAGGCAAAAGCATTTTCCTAGCCTTCTAACCAAGACCTTCTAACTGGTGATTGAACCCATTATAGCTAGGCTAAATGCTTATCTTAGGCTTTCTTAAGATACCTTTCTTAAGACACCACAATGGGCTTACTTCTGAGTAAACACCTCTAATTACAGGCCCACCATTAGCTCGCACTCAGCGTGGTTCTAAGAGCACTTAATTCCATGAAATGCAATCACTCGTATGTCACTGCAATTGGCCAGACGAGGTTTTCCCTAACTGGTGCACAGGCACACAGGCGGCAGTGGTGGAGAGGGGAGCACAGATGACAAAGCAGGGACAAGTGGCAGGCAGTGCTCCAGTGCAGCTTTCCAGAAAACTAGAGGCACAGCAGCAGTCACTTGCTTGGGAGCCGTCTTCTCTCCCAAGAATGGAACACGCCCACTGAAGAGACGCAAGAGGAGAATCGCAGAGCAAGTCCTGCAGGGTCACAGATGTCCGCAGAAGCCACGCGTGGGAAGCCACTGTGCACACCGTCTACTCCACACGCTCACCAGCCCCTCAGGTCTCTCTAAACATTCCCTTTCCAGAAAGATTGGCGTGCGGAGGCACACCAGGACAGCAGGTGTCACCTTAGACATCACACTCAGCAGTCCCTGAGCAGAGGTGTTTGCAGTGAGTAAGGTAGGCCTACAGCCTCAGTCTTACTCAACACAACGAGCTTAACTTCTGAGTAAAATAACACAATTTTCAAACTAAATGAGAAAATGCAGAACTTCTTAACCAGAGCCACGAGGCCTACTTCTTCAATTGACAGAGGCATTAAACGTAGTCAGTGTTCCACAAAATATTAAACCTTTTAATTTTTCACATTTGCCTTATATTAGGTATTCTCTTCACAGGCTACGACTTCCAATCAGATGCAGCCAAACACACCTGGGCAGTTCTTACATGGGACCAATTTTTACATCTGTAAAATGTAAATTTTTACATTTGATTTATGCAAATTAAAAATAATTTAAAATTGCTACTATACAATGAAAGTCAACTTATTCACAGTTAAATCATTATTTACAAAACACTCTCCTGAGAATTATTCTGGGAAGTTCAATCTGAGTAATAATACAAAGTTAATTAAGTAACAATTGTTACTTAGCAGCAAACAATTGAGATGACTGAAAGGACACCAAATTACTGCAAGAGAGTGTTAAGTGTCCTTGTGGGATTCTTGGTTATCTGTAGAGGACACAGTGGGTGGCTGTGTGAACTCAGAAGGCAGCTCATTTCTGTTATCAGGTGGTGGTGGTGGAGGAGGAAAAAAGCCAGCCCTGGGAGGTGGATGATGAGAGAACGGCCTCACCGGAGCGGGACCTCGCACTGCTGAAAGAAAAGGACCCTTAATCAATCAGTTACTCCTATTTGGAACAAAAGAGCCTTTTTAAACACACACACACACACACACACACACACACACACACACACACACACACCCCTTACATGCAGGCATGCCCCAGTATCTGCTGGGGATCAGTTCCAGAACCCCCCCCCCCCCGTGGATACTGGGGATGCCTTTTAAAAGATAGGGGACAGGAGCGGTTTTGCTGCAACCAGGTAAAAAGAGGTTTGTTTAATGTTCCCCTCTCTTTTCAATAGGCACCCCAGTATCCCTGCTATCTGTGGTTAACTGAAACAATGGATACCAGGGCAAGCCTGTACAATATATTTCATTAAAATCAATGGTAGCTACAGTCAGAAACAAGAGGAAGAACAATGTTTTATGACCAGAAACCAATAGATATTCGGTGTAAAGTTTAGTCCTCTCCTACACCAAAAAATAGTTTCGTTTCTGCAGTGCTGTGAATAGCGTGCCTGTTCGCAGCTACGGGATGAGCAGCGGCCCAGGCTGCTGGGGGTCAGGTCCCACTGGGGGCACTGAAGGGGGCCTCGGCCGCGCTCCCCCCTGAGCCGTGTGGTGAGCAGCACAGCCCGGGCAGCTTCTGCCATCGCACTCCAGAAACGCCACCCACAGCCAAGCGCTCCAGTCGTCCTCTGGCCTTGCGCTTAGCTGGATCAGGCCCAGGGCTTCCTGACACCTCACAGTGGCCCATCAGAGGCCTCAAGGAGCACACAAGGCAACAACTACCATCCACACTTGCACATAGGTCCACCTCACAGTGAAGTCGAGGGCAAGCCAAAGATCATGAACATGGCTATGACCCATGGATAAGCCGAGGGTAAAACTTAGGGGGTACGTGACATTTATTTTGTCTGTTAACTTTTGTCCTGAAAAATGACCTGCTGATAATTTCCCAAGAATTGTACTGTCTACCTAATAAGTAAAAAACCCGGAAATCCGAAAAGGTGCATTTTCATCCATTACCTCAACACCCAACCATAAAACAAACCTGAGCACCAGAATCAAACTGCCTTCTTGCTCATGGCTAAAACATACGAGATACTCCAAGTGGCTCTGAACGTCTGCCGGAAATCCTTCTGAGCTGGACTCTTTAACAATGTCTCCAAATAAATGGGGGGGGGGGGCACCCCGGGGGGAGTTGGTATACTTGCTCCCCCCCCCCTGCTTGGCCTGCTGGAAAGGTTTTCTTTGTGAGGGGCTTCCAGGAAGAGGCGGGAGAAGACGAGCTCCTGGGACGGGCGGGGAGGCGAGCCCTTCCCCTCCCCCCTCCCCCTCCCCCCCCCTCAGAGGCAGCCCAGCCCAGGGGCCAACCCAGCCAGCCTTCTCTCAAGCAAGCAGACGCTGCCGGCTCCTCCCACCCCTCCACTTCCAGGCAGCACGAGGTCTTCCTTGGACGGGCTTCTCAGCCCAGCACCTGCCCAAACAGCCGGGCAGCCGAGAGGCCTGGCTGGTGCGTTCAGGAGTCCTTGGGAGCCCGTCTGCAGTGGTCCTTCCTGGCAGCACAGGGCTGAGCAGCTCACGGGGGCAACGAGCCTGTTCTGCAGGCTGCCTCTGCTCTGCCCACCTGCAAGGCGACTCCCGGCATTTACCGTATTAGCCTGTGTACAAGTCGACTCAAGTTTTCTGGGTCAATTTTAGGGTTTTTTTTGTCAACTTATACACGGATCTATACGGTAAGTTACCATATATAAGTCAAGAAATTTAACTACCTTAAAAACCTGATACAGACTTATATTCGGGGGAACTTATATTCAAGGAAAGGTGGGTAGAGCAAAGCTTACGCTGTGTTCTGAGTCACGCCTGCCTGTCACGTGGCTCCTTGTAAGCCATTCAGCTGCAGAGCCTTCTGAGCATGATCAGAAGCAGCTCAGTAAAATGAATGGAGTCCTATGGAAAATGAAACTGAGCCACACTGCTGGTGTGGCTGTTTACTGGTGAGTAGGCAGACGTGCCATGGTGCATCAGAAAGGGCAGGCCGAGAGGAATGCAACACCACCAGAATGGTCCCGATCCAATGAACATAGGCTCAAAAAACACTCAAGAAGGAAACCCCTCCCTCTGAGCTATTGAGCATTATGGAAAGCAAAACAGAGCTACATGTTTACATTTACTCATGAGTAAGCAAGTGTTACTGCAACGTGTGAGTTGACTTCAGCAGGTCTCTGCAACCTCAAGGTGTGGGGATTGTGCTCTCTTTTGTTTCAGACGGCTGTGGTGCTGAGGTGCTGTGCAAACTATGTGGGGGTGGGGTGGGAAGAAACAGGCTCTTTTTTATTACTTCTGAGTTGTTGCAGGTATGCCTAATCAGTCCTAGCCTTGAGCATTTTAATGGGTAGCTTCTATGTCAGTGTATCTCCTCTCAAACTTAAGTTGATAGGACCATGCAAGCTGCTACTTTCAGCTTTTCCCCCTCCTTTTTTGCCCCTTCCTTGCAAGAACATAACAAATCAACTTAGGGGGGGAGGGATTATCTCTGCAGAAGCCAGCCCAAGCAGGTAAACTGGGCTAGGCAGGGTGACATCCATTCCTTTATTAGTTGATCCAGACAGATATGCTTAATCGGGGTTACCAGATACAACCTGGGACAGAGTGCCTGTTGTGGGGAGAGTGGTTTTCGCTAAGGACTATGGGATTGGGGGAA
>JAJKFI010000107.1:2038410-2183264 GCA_029204185.1 Lerista edwardsae | reverse complement strand
TGATCATATTGGTCTGTGTGAGTTCTCCCTCGCTTCGGTACACGGCAGTGCCTATACCTTCAACCACTGTACAGAAGAGGGAATTTGGGCAGATGTAGTTTTCGAAACCTTTCCATGATGAGCAGCACCTGCCAAATTCCTTCTTCTACACAATGGTTAAAGGTACAGGCACTCTGTCCCAGGTTGTATCTGGTAACCCTAGGCTTAATCAGTTCTAGCCTTGACTAATTCTGTGAGCCTTATTTCCTAATTCCAGCATTATTCCTTGTCCTTTGTCTCTAATGACATCACTTCTGTCTAATTACATCCTTCTGGTGAGTCCCCATAGGCTGTCATTTCAAAAGTGGGTCTCAGTGCTTAAAGGTTTGGGAGCAACTGGTTTGATAGTTGCTTGCTAGGTTGCTGTTTTACTGTTTTCCCCTGCACTTCAATAAGTAGATAGATTGTACAGTTCTTAGGTAACAATTACTGGTAGATCATTTGTCAGAATCTGGTGTTGGGTAAAATCAGACAAAATTATCTAATTCTAAGAATTGCGGATACACCTAAGTTTTACCCTCAACTTATCCACAGGGCAAGGCAAATTCCATGATTTTTGGCTTAAAACTTCCCCTCGACTTATCCATGACGTCAACTTATACACGATGATATACGGTACACTGAAATGAACAACCCTCTCCAAGTTACTCCTCTTTCCATACCTATTTCTAGTAATACATTTAGCAGTGTTTAGGCTTAAACACATGAAATACATACCTGGCAGTGGAGGGTGTGCCACACTGGCAAAATCTCTTGGGAAATAGTCACGAGGTCCGTACAGCGTACAAGGAGGCACTGGCGGGAAGGGGGGCCCTCGCCGCAGGAGAGGCCCCCGCGGGTCCACTGGCATCAGAGGCGCTCTCAGCAAGGGGAGGGGTGGCGGCACAACCCCGGGGCCAAAGCTCTCATTTTCAGGCGGGAGGGGCTGGTCTGACACAGGGAGCAGGTTCTGGGGGAACACGGAATGAGGAGAGTGTTTTGCAAGCTACTCAGAACTTTCAAGAGGGCAGATCAAAGCAAGGGCCTCATCCAGACCAGGAAAGTGAGCCAACAGGAATGAGCTGGACTCAGGTGAATGGAAACCAGGGAAGCCCACAGTGCGGCAAGAGACACGGTCACTCCTCACCTGAGGCCACCTGGACCAGGTCCTTCGTCCTCCTGGCTCCTTCCAGTCTGCAGCCTCACAGCGCAATCCTACCCCACGCCGGTCTGCCAGGCTGCGTGGCCTGCACTGTGCCCAACGCAGGGCTGGAGCTCACCCCAGGGCAAGGAGGCATTTCCTCCCTCACCCCCGTGCCAAGCTCAGCCTGCCCCATGGGGCCACTCAGATCTGCATCAGCTATCTAGTTGGCCCAAATGTGAGATGCCCGTGGAGGCCCGGAAGCTGGGCTAGGACTTGACGTGCGCTGCCACCCTGACCCCTCCGCTCCCAGGCGCAACCTGCCCCTCGGCCTCAACCCCCTCGCCCAGGCACGCGTCTCGCTGCCCTCCTGCCACCCTCTCCCACCAACGCTGACCGTGCTGGCCAACGCAAGGAGAGAAGCTGGCACCGGCAGGCTGGCGCGCATCATGGTGCCTGCACTGCCAGCTCTCGAGGCAGCACAAGTGTGCCCGACGGCACCTCTGTGACACTCAGGCGCTGGCCCAGGGGCCTGCCCCCGTGACGCTCCACGCAGGACTGGGCTGCCCACCAGGCACAGGACTGGTTAACACTTCCATGAATCTGAGGGGCACTCAAGCAGGGCTCCCCCAGCCCAGGGCCAGGGCGGCACGTGCCAAGTCCGCGAGCAGCGCAGGCTGTTCCTCTGCTGCAGTCTGCAGCTGGCCTGGACAGGGGGACACAACTGCCCACAGTGTCCTCATGCCCAGGTTGGGCGACGACTGCAGCAATGGAGTGGAATGGGCTGCTCAGGGTGTGTGTGTGTGTGTGTCCGTCTCCAGGTTGTACAATACAGAGCGGTGAGGCAGATACAAGTCAGTTTACAAATGTCAGCAGGAATTTGATAATCTGATTTTGCAATATGTTCTTCCGTCTTTTGATCAGCTACTCACACTCTCATCCAGATGATCTTTTATTCCATTTCCGCTCAAGTCCAACCTGGCGTTATTCTCAGATACTCGTCCATCTACATGTGAGGAAAAAGCCCAATTTGCATTTTATGAGAAATCTCATTTGTTAAGAAACCTCCTTTACCCCAAGGAATAGGTGGGTGTAGGAAGAAAAACATGGTAAAACGCCATGTTTTTGCTACATTTTATCAACAGAACTGCTTTGCGAGCATGAACTGATCCTTCCACCTGCTTTGAAAATGGTCCTGATCACAAATGCCGTCCTTCCTACTGGAGCTGCGTTTTAAGGCCACTGTGAACTACTGCAGAAAGCACTTCCCTGATCTGGTCCAAGCCATTCCTCCTGTCAAACGACCAGGACGGGAGCACAGGCACTGCTGCTCACATGCCACGGCGGCTGCCCAGCAGAAGCCCCACCATCACCACCACTCTCTGCAGAGCTCAGGTGGGCTCCCAGCATCCTCCCCTCCCCCCTGCAGGTCCTGACCGGCCCCCGGCTCCAGCCTCATCTCGTGCGCCTCCAGACCTCACCTGCGGCTACTCGAGTCTGTGAGGTTCGCTGCGCAGCCTGACTCAATGGCTCGGCTCCTGCGACAAGAACGTGCCCTGGGGGGCTCAGGCTCCTGCGCTCCCCCCCTCCACGTGACGGGCAAAGGGCACGCGGCACTCGCGCAGCCAGGCTGGAGGCCCAGGGCCACACCGAGCCCCCGGCCAGGTTTCATCTGGCCCACAACCCTTTTTTTTTGGTCAGAGCATTTGCTAATGTTCAATGTTTTACTCATTATATATCATTTCTCAGCTTGAGCTCAGCATTGTTTCTTTGTAACTGTCACATTTCACTTTTCTTCTGAATCAAGTCATGCTGATTACAAAAAAGGTCCAAGAAAAACTTACTCATCCATTTAAATTTCATTAATTCATAAACCTGGTATTTTTGGCCTGCAAAAATGCCCAACACACGTGCAATGCGGCCCTCGTAGTGAAAAGGGTGGAGAGCCCTGGCCAGGCCACAACGTCCCAGGACAGCCAACTGCAGTGGCGGATCCTGAGGAAGGAGCCACAGCTCAGCAGTGCAGGCAGGCAGGCAGGCAGGCAGGCAGGCGGCTCCAGGCTCAACCCTGGCCAGCTCCCGCCTGACGCCCGCAACAGCAGCTGCCGGTCAGTGCAGACCACCCAGCCCTGGGCAGCCCGAGGGACTCGCGCGGCTTGTGGCAGACTCACACTGCACACGCTGGCAACTGGCGGGGGGGGGGGGAGAGCGTGGACCTGCAGTTCTTGGAGGCTCCTTCCTGTAGCAAGACACTGAAGTGCCCGCTGCACGTGACCAGAGCCGTGTCCAGGCATTGTGGGTCAAGGGCTCTGTGGCATAAATGCAGGGTGACCCTTATGCCGTCCCTTAAGCGTGGCCACAGCAGACATACAGATGAACTGATGGTGTTCCCTACATTACGTACAACATAATAGTCTGATTAAATACCAAAAGGACCAAACTTCAATTTTTTTCTTTCCAATATTTTACTTTCATTACAATAACTAGTAATTTTCTAAACTTTTCTTGTGGCATCACAAGAACAGATTACTGCTTCCATCACAAAGAACATTCACAGCAAAAATACCAGTGACACTGGCTGGCATTGCTCACGATGCTGCTAGCCAGGAATTTCACGTTCTCTGGGCTTCAGCCCTGACAAATCTGAAAGATTACTCACTGCTATAGCCAATTTCGCAGTAGCTGCCTTCACTCACACATGAAAAAGGCGGCAATTCCCACCTGCTTTCTCAAAGGAATGCCTGCTGTAACCTCTGAGGTCTGCTGGTCCTGAAAGCCGGCCAGAGTGAGGAGGGTTGGAATAGAGTCTTCGAAGAGGAGGCTCATCATAAGGCTGCCCTGCCAAGTAACAGAGGTGCAAATCAGTCCCTCTCCTCTTGCGTTCCTCATGATGTTACAGATCGATACAGACATATGTAGGTGCCTCCTAGTATCTGTGGATCCAGCTATCCACAGAGGTGGGAGAAAATGGTTTTGTGCTTTTCAGATTTCGATGTTTTCCAAAAGTTAGAAGCGCAGAATGAGGCGTTGTGTCTTATTCAACATTTACATTATAATTATAATCATTTTAAAGGTAGACTAGGTGGTGATACAGGTGATAAAGTGCCAGCAGTTGCAGCCACAGTCGTTACCGTGCCCCCCCCCCGGCCTTAAATAAATACAAACCAAATAAAATTGGTTTCGTTTCTGTACACGAATTTGGGTTTCTCTTCACAAAAACGGGAAGTGTAGAAAGCAGTGCTGTGCTTTCGTCTTGTTATCGACTGTCCCCCCCGCCCCACCACCTTCGTCTGTGCGACTGCAGCCCCCGAAGTGACTGTCAATGCGATCTGCACGAATCAACCGTGCGCACAAAAAAACGCTGACGGCCAGACGAGCCGCCTGAGAGACGGAGAGGGGCACTCGCTTCCTGCGGCTCTCGGGCTCCCTTCCAGGCTGCAAGACGCCTCGTCGCTCTGGGGGAATGCAAACACCACAAACCAAGCTTGTGAGGCACGGGTGTGTGTGTGTGTGCAGAAATAGGGCTGCCCCTTATCCACGGTTTCCACTATCTGCAGAGAGGGACGGACGTCTGAGCTACCCTAATTGGATAACGGAAGTCAAGTTCCCCTTTCTGGACGCCTTGTGCCAGCCGCGCTCCGCAGGGCAGGGGTCTGGGAGTGGAGTGGCGGGAACGGGCTGCGGGCTCACGCACAGCCTCCCCCCTGCCGCCAGTGCCGCCCCCCTGCAGCAGCCCCCACCCTGCAGCCACGTCCAGCTCCCAAGAGCAGGTCTTCCAGAGGCGGCAGGACTGGGGGTGGTGTCCGAGAAGTCCCGGCAGGGGATCCGGGGGCCACCAGCACCGCTCTCCGCCCCTCCCGTGACCACCTGCACCCTCGGCTGCTTTTCCAGCCTCTCTCATCCTCGGCATTTGAATCTGAGCACAGCTGGGGAACGGAGCTGCCAGCAAGGTCAGAGGAGCCGGAGCACCGGGACAACTGCTCGAGGGAACGGGGGGGGGGGAGGAGACGAGCGCCACCAGATCGCGCTGCTACGAGGGCGGGTCCTTTTGGACTTACTCAATGCAGTGCCGGCCTCATTGCAGACCCCTCTGCAGGGCTCCCCAAGCCTCCGAGCAGCTGAGCAAGCAAAAACTGCCCACTTCTAGTTTTGAACTGAAAACCGAAAGTGGCTGTTTAAAAAAAACTGCTGGCTTGAGCAGCCCTGCAGAAGGGTCTCAGACAGCCCGGCCCCCCAGGAGGCTGACACTGCAGGGGCCACGCTCCAAATGCCCCTCCCCTCACGGCACGGTTGCCTCGGCCCCCCCCCCCCGTCCCGGGGCAGAGACGGGAAGCTGTCGTGCCCCAGCCTGAGAACCTCTGAGCCACCGTGAGCGAGAGCAGGGCGACACAGCGCTCAGGAACCAGCATTTCAGAAAACAGACGTGTGCTTGCCAAGAGACGGCCCACGCTTAGTTACCTGCAGGAGGGGGAAGGATCCTGCGATCTCTGTCCCAAGGGGGCGACAAGGATCCTGTGTCCGAAGGTGGTCGGTGCGGGTCGGGCAGCCTGTCGGAGTCCAGCTCGCCCCTTTCGCTGCCGGCCCCCCCTGGCCCTCTGGACCCTGAAGGCACAAAGCAGCACCAGCCCATCAGCAGAGACATCACGGCACCCGCGGGCAGCAGAACCAGGACAGTCCCACACGGGGGGGGGGGGGAGACCAGCACGCACGTCTCAGAAGCCCCTGCCCCGGGCTCCCTGCACTGCTGCGCTCTTGCCGGGAGGGGCAGCCACTCAGGCAGGGTGGGAGGGGGGAGAAGAGGAAGAGACAGACAAAGACCCCCCGACCCCGTATATCGTATTCCGTTTCCTCTCAATAGAAAAAGGACAGCGAACTCAGGTCAACGGCTCCTCATCACCCTGACTATGCTGGCAACGCTCTGGCAGAAGAACAGTTTCCTCTGAGGCTTCACTCCTCCCTCCCCAGCAGCCGAGAGATGCACCATCCAATCCAGCCATTTCCCCCTAAAACCAGACAAGCCGGTCCTGCCATCCACCGAGGGTCCGCTCCAGACCCCATCGGGGACACCTGGAACTGCAGGGAATGGGACGTCTCTGAAAGGACAGGGGGACACCAGTGGTTTTGCGGCAAGAAGGTAAAGAAGGGATTTGCGGAATCTCTCCTTCTAACAGGTGGCCCCAGAATCCGTGGACAGCGGGAACCGCCCGCGTGCGCGGAGGAGGCGGAGACTGGGGCAGGCCTGCCCCCTTTCATCCCACTTCAAAGGAAGCAGACGGCGGAGAGGTCCAACTTAAGTGTTTCTTCTCCCCTTTCAAAAATGTTTCACATTTTAAAGAATAAAGAATTTAAACAACCTGCCAAAGACAGTGACTGGGTGACCTCCGAGGCACACTAGAAATGTTTTGTTTTAGCCCCTGACTCAGGCCCGGGTGGGCCTGACACCTGGCCATTGACACCTGGCCCTGGACGCCTCTCGCGCCAGCCCTCCCGAAGCAGCCCCTCCTCAGCAGCCCGGAAGTAACCAGCAACCTCCTCACAGCGCCACCCTGCCCGGAGAGCCGGCAGCCTGAGTCGGGGCAGGCCCGTTTCGGCTGCCAAGGGGGCCCGGGGGTGTGGCTGCCCTGCCCTGGCTCTCCTGTCAAGGGCGGCTCCTTCTTCAGCCCCCAGCAGGGGCCTGCTGGCCTCACTTATGTGGCTGTGCTTGTGCCAGCTCAGACCTGGACCACAGCAGTTCTCCGCTATCTTCTCGGGCAAAAGGCAGAAAAAAAAACCCTGAATCACCCCTCAGGCTATTCACCATGTGGTCAACCGTCATCAGTTGAAACCAACGCGCTTCTGGGCCTCCCATTCGAACCTCAGCCTGCTGATCTCAACCGAAGGCCAAGAAGCGTATCGACTCCAAGAAGAGAGGAGTCCGGCATTCCTACGACAAACAGGCAAAAGACCTGGGCTGCTTTCTCTCTCGTTTTAAAGAGGTGCCGTGTGATTCTGTTATAATCAGTCAAATTAATAGCCAGGGCTGGCTTTCAAAAACCAAAGTCGAAGCAGCTCTGGGTCAATTTTTTCTTGTTTTGTTTTTATTTAGTTGCCCATTGAATGTGCTTTCGTTCTAAGCCTTCAAAGTCACTGTTAATGAAATAAGCTGTAGAAATTCATCCTGCTAGCGAAGAACCCACCGCACACCAGCCACGGCACGCCCGTCCGTCCAGACACGGAGTCAGAGCCAAGTGTCCTGAGCAAGAGCAGAACAGCTACTCGTGCTGCTCCACACAGGCCTGCACTGGCGGAAGAGCTGGCCCTGGGCGGTTAGCAGGCAGGTCCAGCAGCAGCCTCCTGCCTCGACAGGTTCTTGCACACCTGGAAGAAGCAGCAGCCCCCCCCCTTGGACCCTGTTCCTTTTCTCACAAAAAGCTGCAGCACAAGCTGGGAATCACCTTCCCCATGAGCAGAGGACATCACCCACGTGCAGAAGGGCATCTCGGTCTCCAAATCACTCAACAGCAGGAGGAATTTATTGATTTGTTTTGCAAACCCCTTTGTGCACTACTGTGTTGAAAAGTAAGAGAGAGAGAGTGTGTGTGTGTGTGTGTGTGTGTGTGTGTGTGCGCGCGTGCGTGTGTTCTTAATAATGTTAGCACAACCCCTATCTATCACCAATAACACCTCTAAGTTATATATTGGAGAGCATAAGATTACATTTAAACTTCAAAGGGTTCTTTTTAAAACTCTTTCCCAGGTCATTACCAAGCAGGAGGGACAGACTAAGAGGAGAGAGAAGTCGTGATAGTTAAGGTGTCAAACTTGAGAGTTGTACCTCTTCCTCCTCCACCTAGAAGCACAGGTGAGAATCTTAAGGGACCCTCCAATAAGGTTGGGGGGGAAAGAAAAGCTCTCGTTTCAGATGAAGGTCTGCCCATGGCTGAGGGTCCGTATGGGGAATGCTCTGGAATAATTAAAACAAAATACTGAAATTCACAAGATTAGCATTTGTTGGCATCTACGCATATGTTTACTTCTTGCCTCATAGCCCCATGTTTAACACAAACTTGGGACAAAAGAAAGTCATTCTGCTGACTTTGTCATCCATTCTACAACAAAAACAGCTACACAAGTCTTTTTTTAGAAGTTTGAAAATAGAGAATTTGTTTAGAGAACAATGTTTGGATTTGGTGCTGGAATTGTACTAAGGGGCAATTGCATCAAGCGCCAGATATGCTTCATTCTGGGGATTTAGATGCACACGTACCTCTGACGAACGGTCTAACTGGAACATCGAGAGCGTGAGGGTCCTTTTCCAAAAGGTCGTATTTGAATTCTGCTTCTGTCAGTCTAAAGAACAGACAAAATGCCATCAGTTCTTAAAATGCCACCTCCATCATTCATGCTACACCCCAAAGCTGCTTCTGGAACTCACATTTTTCAATGGCAGGAACATGCAAAATCTAATGAGGCAGACGATAAAGATTAGTTGTTTTAATTATAAACTGTCTGTCTAAGTAAAACCCCGCTCTCGTTCTCATCTTTGCAGGGTCAAGAAACACTGAAAGCACCGAGGATGTGACGAGGCTTCCCACGCCAGGACACTGCGAGGCTGGAGAAGAGCTGTGCACGCTGCCCCCAGCCCCCACCTCCCAGAAAACTGCTGCTCCGGGCCAGGGGACTGCCAGGATGACCCAGGACGTGGGGACTGCGGGGGGGGGGGCTGCAGGCGGGCCAGGGCCTCCACTCGCAGACGGGGACTGTTCCGGGTCCCAGCCGTTGCGCCTGCTCCACAGCGACTCCGCGCTTAAGCTCAGAACGGCTGGGGATGGGAGGACTTGCACCGTAGCGCACTCGGCATGCAGCGAGCGGGAGATCAACGAACATCCGGAGACAAGCGGATGCCACTGAGCAGCCTCACCAAAGCACTCCTCTGAGCACCCAACCCTCCGAGGCAGTCACTGCTGTGCCGCAACCCCCCCCATCCGTAGAGGGTCCTGCAGCCACTCCCCTGCAAGCCCCAAGGGCCCACCGCACAGCTCACATCGGCCGTGCTCACCCCCACGTGGGCAAGGATGTTGTCGTGGTTCGGGAGCCAGACCCGGAAGACCCAGGTTCAAATCCTGCTCAGCCACGAAGCTTCCCCAGTGACCCTGGGCCAGCCACTCTCCTTCAGCCTCAGCCACCTCACAGGGCTGTTGTACGGACAAAAAGGAGGGGAGGAACCCGCTGCTTGGAGGAAGGGCCATATAAAAATGGGAATAAGTGAACACAGGCGTGACGGTGGCGTCCCCGGACAGAGCCCCATCCTGAAGGACTGCTGGCCCACCCCCTCAGAGCCCGTCACACGGTCACTCGGACTGGGCAGAGCCAGGCCGACGCGGCTGGAAGACGCCACCAGAGCAGCACGTGGGGGGGGGGACAATCCTGATGCAGACCCCACGTAGTGACCGGGCTGTTTTTCCGATCTGAGCACTGCGATACTTACTTTTGCCGGTTGTTTGAGTTTTCCTTTCGCATATCACTGAGGAATCTTTCAGCTGCCCGGGCTGTGAGCTTTAAAAATAAAACCCACATTCAATACCCCAGTTCCTCAAAATACAAAACCTTCACATTTGTGTCCTCAAAAAACCTCCAGCAGCAGCTGACAGGCGCATTTCCGGGCAGTGGGCGAGGGGCGCACTGCAGAGCTCCGAGGAGCTGGACTCCCGCGACTGAGTTCAGGGTCAAGAGGCGAGGCGGGCCTCGGTCCCCTTGCCTGACCTCTGGAAAATACACGCAACGAAACACCAAGCCTCAGTGCCGTCTTCCTCAGCACACTGGCCAAGGGACTCCTTACAAGCAAAGGAACTCGGAAGGTCACACCCGGCTCTGCTAAGTACTTCCCCGCTAACCTTGGTGGAAGAACTGAACCTGCAGACTCAGCCACAGACAGGGTCCCCTGCACTGAAACTAGCAGGGGGGCCACTGAACAAGGACCTCTGGAGCAGGGCAACAACCTCTGCAATGCAGCATCAGAACCGCCCTTGAGCACTGCGGCAAGTCAACCTGCACACAGCCTGTGGAGTTAAAGGCACAGACAGGGTAATATCCAACAGCATATTTTAAACGGCAAATCGTATGCGCCTAGAAATCGAAGTGTGCCTGCCTGTGTGTTCCTTGCCCAACAGCGGCAGACCACCCACGGACAACGTCACTGTTGCTACGGAGACAGCAGGCTCAGGCCCATCAGGATCCGTGCAGCTGCTGCTGCTTGCAGAGGAGCCCCCCGCAGGGACAGCGGCAGAGGACCCCGAGCTGAAGGGGGGGCCCTCTCCCCACTGCCAGGCTGAACTCAGCCGCAAACCCACCACGCGGGCAGTCTGAGGTGCAAACGGCGAGTCCTCGAAGGGTGCAGGTCTCGGCCTTCACTGAAACGCTAATTCTGCACCTGCATTTTGCTCCACTCGCTGCCACAGGATCAAAGGACAGTTTACTGTTCAATAAAAAGCAGCCGAGAAGAGCCAAAACATTTAGTCATGCGGCACTGAAACAAGGCCAGAAAGATGGGAAAATCTGGTTCAAGTGACCTTTTTCCTGTTTAAGGAGATCATTCCTCTGAAAGAACGACTGTGCGAGTGTCACAGTTCAGAAGAAAGTACGCACCACAGCTACAGGCACAGACTCCTTAGGAGCCTGCCCTCTGCACACAGCCGTTTGCACCTGCAGCCGTCTTCTCCGGGAGTCAGTGAGGCAGAGATGGGGAACTCCCTGCTCTTTAGCTTCTGGCACCGGAGAAACCGGGCTGCTCCCTGAAGTCCTCTGCCCGGCCCAAGAGCGCCTGGAGGCCTGAGCTCCCTCCCCAGCCCCGCACCCGGAGGGTGCACAAGGGCTCTTCCCAGGCAGGACTGCCTCCCCCCACCACGGGTGGAGCCCCGCAGGGAGTCCTCTGGGCTGGTCCAGGGGGCAGCCGGGGAGGAAGGCGGGCGGCAGCAGCAGCAACCACAGGCCCAGATGGTCCCACAAACGACGTCTTCGCACACGGTCAAGGCCACCGACCAGAGGGATGAGTAACATCCATATATGCATCGAGACTTGCAGCAGGTTCCACAGAACCCTTAAAACTACTTTTAAGGTATCTATGTATAATACGGATGAGATGCAATGCCTAAAGAGGGATGTCCTGACACGGCGACTCACCACGGCCCAGCCCAAACCACCGGACCCCGGAAGACAAAATCCGGAGAATGCGCTCCTTCCGTGACGCCAGCACCCATACCACCCGGAAGGGGCCCCTGAAACTTTGCCTCCCGAGGGGCTGGGATGGGGCCAGCTGGGTTCTCAGCGATTCCTCAACGGGAACCTCAGCAGGGCTGGAAGTCCTGAAGTTCAGCAAAGGGCTATTAACTACCGTGAGGGCCGGGCAGTGGCAGTCAGCAGCAGTCAGCTGGCCCGACATTACCTCGCCCCGAGGTGACCCGCGCCTGCCCCTGCCCTCGAGACCCTCCCTCCCAGGGGCCCTGCCCCACGCGCCCCAGCCGCGGCCGCACCTTCCTGGGCCGGGTGGAGCTGGGCAGACGGAGGCCGTGGCAGGCCCAGCGGCGACTGAGCGCAGGAACGGCGCTGGGGGGTGGGGCAATCCCAGCCAGGCAGACCCCCACACACACACACCAGTCTCCCCAACATGAGTGTACAGGTGTCAAAACTGATTCAAACGGGCCAAGTGCATTTTCACACATTCCTCAATGTCTCGTAGGCCCCATCAGATATCAGCTCGGTTCCATACAAATGCTTAAAAACATAATTCAGGACTGCCCTAATCAACCCTCACAGGTGCAAATCCAGATCCAGAGGCGAATTATAGAGCCCCTTGTGTCACTTGGGCCCGGCTGGCTTTTGGCTCTGAGAGAGGCCGGCGGCCACATGGCAACTGCAGCCAGGCCGGCCCTTTCTCCTGGGCTCCTGTGCGAGGGGGGTCTGGGGCTTACAGGCCAACTTAAGCCTTGACAGAGGCTTTGCTTCTTTTTTTGGCATAGATACTTGTCTTTTTAGTAATCATTATAGTTTATTGCCAGACACGGGGTAGTTGTGCTAAATTTAAACTGCTCACTGCAATCAAAGGAAGGTTCGTGGGTGTCAAAAGGGTTTAAAGCGGTTCAATGCCGTGGCGGAGCAGAGAGGGCGAGCCGTGCCAGTCCTGCCCCGAAAGCCAAAGGCTGCCCCTTCGGGGAGCGCTGTGAGGACTGAGGCAGCGAGGTGCGCCCCGCCTGGCGGGACGCGCCCTGCAGGAGTGGGCACAGCACTTCCTGGGAAGACGGAGGGGTTCTGGGACTGGCATCTTACCCAATTGTCATGGGCTTTCTTCTCGTGCGACATGATCTGTGGAAGACAAGGACCAACAGTCAGGAGCATCCGGCAGAAATCACCCCAGCGGCAGGGAGGGCAAACTGCTGCGTCCGTCACGGCGAGGCCCTTTGTGGCAACCTCACGCCGGGGTCTGGAGCCAGCCCCGCCTCTTGCCTCCCGCGTGTTCGTTCCTCTCTCCGACTCCCGCCCGCTTCACCAGAGCGCCCAACACTGCACCCCCCGCAGGCCCCCATGCTCACCCCCCAGGGCTGCAGGTGCCCCTCGGCCTCCCCTTTCCCTTGGGGCCCAAGGGCGCTCCCGTGTCTCCCTGCACAGGTCGCCCCTCCCACTGTCTCTTCTACGCTCCGCCTTTCTTTGCTCGACTTCTTCCCACCCACCTCATCGCTGCCTCCCCCTGCCAGGTTCGGCTGCAGCGGCACGGAAGAGGTTTGCTTGCCCGGGAACTCCCGCCCGGGAGCCTCCCGCCATGGAGGGATGAGGAGGGCAGCCGGGCAGGCGCAGGGCCACAGGCAGCCTCCTGTCCCAGCCTGCTCTGGACGGCCTCCGGTGGGCGCGGGATGTTCCTGCCAAGAGCGGGGGAGGGGCTACGAGCCGGGGGTGCCTGGCGCCCCCTGACAGGGCTGCCACAAGCCTGGTGCTGGACATCCACAGCAGGCTGTGCTCCAGCCAGTGCCCTGCAGGGTCAATGAGCCCTTAAAACCGAGAGAGACGCTGCATCGTTAATCTGAGCTCTGCTGTTTGTAAAAAGGTAAAGGTTTCCCCATGACCGAACGGTCTAGTCGTGACCGACTGAAGGGGGCGGTGCACATCTCTGTTTCTAAGCCGAAGAGCCGGCGTTTGTCCAAGGACAAGCTTCCGCGGTCCTGTGGCCAGTATGACTATACATCAAAGCGCACAGAATGCCGTTACCTTCCCACCAGAGTGGTCCCTATTTATCTACTCGGATTTTTAAGTGCTTTCAAACTGCTAGGTTGGCAGGAGCTGGGACAAGCAATGGGAGCTCACCCCACTGCGCGGTCTCGAACGGCCAAACGTCTGGTCAAGAACCTTCTGGTCAGCAAGCTCACAGCTCAGCAGTTTAACCCGCTGCGCCACCATGCCCCTTTATGGTTTAGTAACCATAACTAAAAATACTGTGATTAGAATCGTTTGCAACATTCCTGGGCGCAAGTCAAACCCGCCACATTTTACTTTGGACTAAGCAAGCTTAGGATCAGGCCGCCATCCCAAGCCTGCATACTTTGAAGCAGGTCCAGCTGATGTCAGCGGGGCCCAGCGGGGTTTGGACTAGGCTGCAAGCGCAGCGGGCCGCGTTGTCAAAGGCAGCCCAGCCGCGACATCCACAGCACAGGGAGGGACCGTTAAGCCAAGAAAACAGGCGTACCTGACTCTGGTAAGAGCGGACCGTCCTTTCCAGCTCCTCTTCCAGATCTTTTGCCCGCTCTCTGTAAAAGGATCGTTACACGAATTACAGGGGTAATTTTGCACCATGAGGGCTTTGTACAAAAGAACACTATCCCCAAGGAACGACCATGGGCAGCCAGTTGTTGATGCAAGAATAGAAGTCCGCCCGTGCTGAGGGAGAGGGCGGCAGGCCACAGGCGCAGCCGCCAACAGCACAGGGCCCCCCACTCCACGCGTGTGGTCACGCTCAGTGCAGAGTTTCAACCGCTAACTATAAAAACATTAGGCTGTCTATGACAATGTCTTTCCCGTGACTGTTACACTTCACTTGCATTTTGCCTCGTGGAGCTGGAAGGGCCCACAACGTCCGCTCAGGCCCTGCAAGAGCAGGCAGCCCACAAGCACAGCGTTCCGAAGCAGGCCTACGCAGCCTCCAACTGAGAGTCCGACTCTCTGCCAGGGCAGGCTGCGACTTCACAGGCTTCAAGCAGCTTGGCCTACTTTGACATGTTGTGAACTCAAGAGAAGAGATACAAAATCCATCATTACCGATAAGCATTCAGTTCTTCAGCGGCATGACTAATCTTTTCATCAGCTTTTGACAGCTTTTCTTCTTTTTGCAAACGCTCTTTTTCTTCTACAGTCAACTTCCTTAAAAAACAATCCTTTAATCAGTCACAATTCTATTTTCTTAGGAAAATGACAAAAATTTGAAGTTACTATTTGAACACTGCAATTTACAATATTTTACAGATGTTCATATAAGCAACAGTAAACAAGCAGTGTTAAAATTCTCAGTCCAAGTGTTCTCCACTTATTCGACAGGCTAGAAACCGGAACACTGTAGAAAAACTGTAGAAATCCTCAAAAAGCTGAATCTGATCTATATTTAGCCTATAAATACATTTTTGCAGCCAAAAAACAAGGTACTATTTATCACTTGCAAGTGCGCACCGCACACTATATATGCGCAAGAGTACAGTAAAATGAACAAGCGGAGCGTAGTTGCAGAGGCCCGTGGCAGGTCAGGGAAACGGGGTGACAGAGTCTGAGAGCGGAGGGTGGTTCGGAATGTAGGACTTCAGGTCATAAGTTGAAATATGCTGGAGGAACAGAACGTTGAGAAGTGAGGGACGGCTCTGTGCTGCCAAGCAAAAGCGCTTAGGAGTGCGTGAGCCTTTCTGAGTAAGTGTGCAGATCAGTGACCAACTGTAGGAGACCTGGCCGTTGCCCGTATCCATTTTCAAGGAATGGATTTAGAAATTTTGAAAAACAGATCGGCAAGGAACGGGGCCTTCTCAGTTGTGCACCACTTTTATGGAATTATTTACATGGAAGTTTAAAATCTGTGACCTAGGGAAGAGTTTTCAGAGGCCTAAAAACAATTTATGTTAGTGCTTTGGGTGCGATATCCCCACCCGCCTTCATCTGGCCTGCGTTTCTGAGTTGTGTCGCTCTATGTCCCTGCTGCTTCAATATTTTTTAGTTGGTTACGTGTCTTTACCTGCCCATGGGTTTTTTATTGAAATGCTGCTGTAATTTCCCTGCTCTGGTTCTTATGTATGTTTCAGATTTTAAATCTCTTCTTTGAATGTGTATACATTAAGTTTTTATTTTGTATATGTTCTGATTTTATTTACTGTAAGCCACCTTGAGCTTCTGGAGAGGCAAGGTACATATAAATGCTTTAAATACATAAGAATATGTAACATACATATCCTCAAAACAACACATAGGCTAAGTTCACAAGCTCCTGGGCAAGCAGAGCAGCTCAGAGAATTTAGCAGGAAGTGGACAGACTTGGCTGACAGAGCAATACAGCAGGTTCACGTTATGTACAAAATTCTAACACAAAAATTTGTGGTGCTTGAACCAAAAATCCTTTTGCCCAGGACAGTTAAGCATTAAGAGAAGACTCCTCTGCCACAGTACCTGTGAAGATTCATTTCGTTCTCCTGATACAGCTCCGTCATAACCTTAAGCTTCTGCTGAAGCTTCTGAACTTCTCTTTCAGAGTGAGCATTCTCAGACTGCAGTGTCGCGTGTTCCTTTTTCAGATTCTCAATGCGTCCTGCCAGAATTAGAGTTAAAAAGCAATATAAATTAAAGTCATGCAAAAAAAAAGAACTATTACCTGTGCATACTATTCACGTCTAATCCTGAAAAGAAATATACTAGATTTCTGAATTTCAGCATTTGTCTAAGTCTACGGGATGTTCCTGCATTGTACAACTCCAAGCTGCTCGTTCAGAATAATTTCACCTCACGAATTATACATTAGTGCCTTAAAAAAACCATGATTAGCTCTTGCAAATGAGCAGGCTTAGAATCACCATGTCCAGTCTTATTTTTAGGCTAGCGTGCAATATTCTCTACATAGCACAGCAGCTGTAACAATATTCATCTCTCCAAGTGGACAATGTATCAAGCTGTAGTTACCACAAACCGTGGTGTGGGAGTGAGGAAACACCCTCCTGAGGCATCACGTTGCGTTAAGGCTGCAATCCTATACAAAGGGAGTAAGTCCAACTCAAGGAGTTTACTTCTGAGTAGTCATGCATAGTAAATTCAATTAGCTCTGTGTAAAAGTTGAGATTTTGTTTCTTGTGAGCACATAACCCATAACACTCTTACTTTAGTGAATAATTGCCACTCATTGAAAGGATTACTAGATTAACAGACTCAAACTTCTTGACCCAGCGCATTTTTTAAAAGAATCTGACCTAACAAGCAGCACAGCACATGCAAGGTTCCTTCGTTGTTCGGCTTTCTGAATATTCCCTCCCACCCACCTTCCTTGTTTAGTTCCCTTTCACTTTCTCCGAGTGCCACGGCTTCACTCACGCTGCTCTGATTTTGACTACTAGCTCTGGTTATTTTGTCTGGTTATTTAGTCTAAAATGGTTTTACTGAATGTTGCCAGCCATCCTAAAAGGCTCCCGTAAATGGTATTGAAACGGGAAACACAAGTTTTTAAAATTAACAAATACTGGGCTTGGGTTTTTTTTAAATCATTTGGCAACTGCATCCCTTGGGCTCACCTGCCAGCTCCTTTTTGGCTTGGTTTTCATCAGTCAGCTTTGAATGTATTTGACCCCGCTCCGTTTCCAAGGACTTCAGGCAAGCGCTCAGCTACAGTGAAGAGAAGAGACACACGCTTTAAAGACCGACTCAGAGGGAGACTCCTGGAGGACGTCTGCCCTGGCAGGGTAAATCCCCATTTAGCGCTGGGCTCATGCCAAGAGAAAGGCAGGCAGCATTCTATGACGCAGGCCTGCAAAGCGGAGGGTTGGAAAAACGTTTTTTCAAAATTTATGATCCTCATGAGGAAGCTGCCTGAACCACTCACTAATGAGGTTATGCCGTATCTCCACAACTAGATGTGATGAAGCAAAACTGAAGCCATTTTTTGAATCAGCACCCCAAATATATAGACCCAGGAGCAGGTCTAACTTTTAAGACAGCAAAATGCATGTTGAACTCATTCCCACTCTCTTTTAGAAATACACATCACTTTAAACACACACACACACACACACACCATCCTGTGCAATGCAGTCCAAGACATTTCTGCTCAGAAGGAAGTGCCATTGAGCTCAGTGGGGCTCATGGCCCAGGAAACTGCAGCTCCCCCGCAACTTTAAAAGCGGCTTGTATAAAAATACACCATATTAACGTACTCCTGTCATTCCCATAAGATATAAAAGATGGCAAGACTGTACACACTGAACACGCTTTTGCTTATCTTTCATTTAAAAAAAATCACAGTATTGTTGCATTACCTTAGCAGCATGAATCAGCTTCCGTACAGTTCGTTTTTCCTGATCATCTGTTAAAGGGATAGTGGGGAAACACAGAAGATCACTGAACAAAGAGGCAAGCTTTGTTTCACAGACTACTACTACTTTTTAGGTACTGAAGGTCTATTTTGCCAATTAAACGTTAGCTGTTTTCTGGGGTTCAAGAATAGAAGTAATTAAGGGGGTGGGGTGGGAAGAGAGAGGACATTACTCAGCTGAGTAAGCTCGATATAAACAGTGGCATTTTTGAAACAGGCTTGGCAGGCTAAAAGCCCAGTCCTTTGCATGTCTACACAGAAGTGGCTCTCATTATAGTCAGGGGGACTTATTCCCACACAAGTGCACCGAGGTTTGCAGTCTTAATCCATTAAACGTGATAGGTTGGGTGTCCCCAAGTGAAGTGACAAGGGGAGTTCTGGCAGTTTTGCCAGTCTGCATGTTGAAAAGTGGGGCTCTCAAGGACCTGACAGTCACGCATCGGAGGCCGATGGTGAGAACAGCCACTGTGAACTCATCTTAGGAATGTGCAGTCCTGCCGATGTCCAGGGGCACCGACACAAAGCGCTGATCAAAATCTACCTTTTGCATTGAACAAAAGAGACCCCTGCCCTCCCTCAGTCTTTTTGTGTTGTTGCTACGAAGCAACATTTACAGACTCTGCTCGTCTAGAACCGGAATGCAAAAATCTCCTCCTTTCTTCTCCCTCTGCCTGGAAGAGATCGGCTCACCCACGCGCTCCCCGTTTTCCGATTCCGCATTTCTATCGTGATGATAACTGTTGCCTTCAGCAGCGTCATGCTCCCCTGTGGCACTGCTCCAGTCTTTCATCTTCAACAAGCATTCAGTCAGTGACTAGACAGTATTTAAAAACAAGAACACACAAACACCAGGTATGAGCCTTTGACTCCACCTAGGCAAGCTCAACTCTTGGTCTATTTTACAAGCAACGCAGGGTCACTGCAGCAGACTGACGAAAGGGGTGGTGCTGCTGCAACAACACACACTGCTGACCTTGAGCTGACTCTCCTTGTTCTTGAGTGCTTCCTCCAGATCCCCTTTCGAAGACTCAAACATTTTTTTCTGTTCACTTAGTTCACCAAATCGCTCACCCCACCCTTCTGCTTCCTGTAACAGCTGGAAGAAAAAAATGTGTAAGGTTAGTATTTAAATGGACAACAAAAAGTTATTACACTAACATTTAACTGCAAAAGACCTGATTTGTATCCTTAAGACCAAGTCAGTGTTATCCCAGCAACAGCCTCCCCAAGCGTCCCGTAATTTTATCTTCAGCCAATATACTTTACATGGTGCCTGAGAAGTCTGGATTACGGGATCTGTCAAGCCAGAGTTTTGCTGAATGCTTTATATTAAGCCAGTGAGCAGAGCGGCAGGACCACGGCAGACAGAGGGTCACAAACGCACTAAGACGCCCTGAGGCTGGAAGCAGGACACACACGCAGGACGAGACGCAGGTCCCACGGCTGTGCCTCCTGCAGCAGCAGGCAGCCCGCGCCCGGCCACACCGCCAGCCCACCGCTGGCGCAACAGTTTAAGAAGCGGCAGTGCCAAGGGGCACTTGAAACGGAGGCACTGTATGCCAGTACTCTGCCAATATAGTGCCCTACGAATACAAGGATATAAGCAAATATTCCTGCATGAACAAACACTCTGTGAAAAGAAGGTACCTGTTTCTCCCTTTCCTGAAGGTGGCCGTTCTCTGCAGCGGCATCTTGGACAGACTTCGCCAGCCTCTCTCTGTTAATTTCATACACTTTTAATGTGGTCTTAGCCTAAGTGAAACGGGAAAAAGTGAACCTGCTTATCTAATTGGCATCTTCAAAGATAATCAAGGTGTCACTTCTATGCATTGCAGAACTCGACTGTCTCCATTCTGGAGGGATGCTCTCTTGACTGCTGTGTGACAATCCAGCCCTGATGCCGTACGGTGCACTTATGAAGGGTTGAGTGCTACGTGCTGGGCCACACATTGCTGCCTCGATCCCTAAACACACCCAGCGCGGGTGTGTTCATGGAGCCCATATTCCCCCACTCAGACAGAGGATGCTCTGCTGGGCCAACAGCCTCGGGCCCAAACTGCAGATGTGGGGAGCGAATGCGTCCACTCGCAGAGGCAGGAAGTGCTGGGTTTGGCATTCATGGAAACAGCATTATGCACACCGTGTGGTCTATGCACAGAGACCTTTTGCAGTCCCATTGCGTCACGCCACACACAGCAGGGCTCTTCCACTGGTACACATGGACACTGCTTTTCCACTGCTCTCCAATTCACACAGTGAAGAGAGGTGAAAAGCAAAGTGCCCCAAGAATCTGTTCTGGGACCAGTGCTTTTCAACTTGTTCATAAATGACCTGGAGTTAGGGATAAAAAGTAAGGCAGCCAAATTTGCAGATGACACTCAACTTTTCTGGGTGGTGAAGACCAGGAAGAATTGGGAAGAGCTCCAGAGGGACCTCTCCAAACTGGGAGCCTGGGCAGCAAGATGGCAGGTGTGCTCCAATTTAAGTGTAAAGAAATGCACGTTGGGGCAAAAAACCCCAAACCTTCACATATAGGTTGATGGGTTCTGAGCTGTCTGTGAAACAGCAGGAGGGAGCTTTTGGGGTGCTGGTGGACAGCTTGATGAAAGGCTCGACGCAGTGTTCAGCAGTGGGGAGGAAAGTGAATTCGATGCTCGAGACCGTTAGAAAGAGATTAGGAATAAAACAGCCAATATTACAATGCCATTGTACTATTCAACGGCAACGCCACATCTGGAGTATTGCATTCCGTTCTGGTCACCACTTTGAAAAAAAAGATATACAGGGGGCTGCATTACAAGATCCCCACTGGATCAGGCCAAAGGCCCACCAGATGCCACCCACAAGGCAACAATAAACCTGCATCTCGCTGCCACTCCCCTTCACCTGGCATTCTGTGGTAGCCTTCCTCTACTACTTCATCCTGCGGGTAATTAACCTGTGGAACTCCTTGCCACAGGATGTGGTGATGGCATCTGGCCTAGGTGCCTGTAAAGGGGGATTGGACAGATTTCTGGAGGAAAAGTCCACTGTGGACTTAACCTCCACTGTGGAGTAACCTCCTTACATTATAAGTAGGCTACTTCAGAACGCCAGGTGCAAGGAAGCGGCAACAGGATGCTGGCGTGCTCCCTGAGGCATCAGGTGGGCCACTGTGAGATACAAGAAGGTGGACTGGATGGGCCTTTGGCCTGATCCAGCAGGGCTCTTCCTATGCTTCTTCACCCAACATGGAATTAGTCTGCGGAACTCCTTGTCACAGGATGTGGTGAAGGCATCTAGACTAGATGTCTCTAAGGTCCATCGTGGGCTACAAGCCATGATGGGTGGTGGGGGGGGGGCAGCTGGCTGGCTGAGCCCCCAATGGCACACCCTTCAGGAACACCCCTGGCGAAAAGATATGCCCAGAACCATGAAACGTTTTGATCAAGAGGCCCAGGACGTTCCTACAGCGTATAGTAGACTATTATTTCTATCCCATCTTCCTTGCCTATATGTCATTCAATGCTGCTCTTGGTCAACAACATACACAAAAAAGATACAAAAATGCAGCTCAGTCAAACCTCAATACACAAGGCAAAAACCACAAAAAGTAACACCCAACAAGCACTGACCCCCAAAGTCAACCCTGACCTTCCACTGAAAGCAACACACAAAGAGAGAGCTGGTCTATCTGAGGGAGGGCCAGGCCTCGTCCCCCCCACCCCCCCCCCCACGTTCTGCTGACGCTGCCACACTGCGACTGAAGGCGGGAGCACTTTTACAGGATGGTTCACGTGATGGGTCTGGATGCTGGCTTACCTCTGCTACTTGCAACTCGATGGCGCGTACTTCATTTTCTAAAGATTCCGTTCTTTTCTGTATTTCACCCAACTACAAGAGTGTTAGAAATAATTTTATACAATAGTTACTTGGAGGCTGATTAAGTCCACCTAGTCTAAAACATGCAAACAAGGATTACAGTGAAAAATATTAAAATGTTACCAACCTGATCTTTCTCAGGAGATTCTCTCCGCAAAATACTATTTTAAACCATAATTTCAGCTGTTAAGCCAGCACCTAAGACGGCACACTCATGCTCCTGATGTCTCTCCATCTTACGCTCTTGGTTTTATGTACTTATAGTACCTATAAGTAGTGCGGTGGGTTTTACAACTAGCCACACACCCACTGATCTGGGTCAGGGAAAAATCCCTTCCAACCACAGAGCCGGCTCAATCCACCTGCAAGCACAACATGGGTGTTTGACAAATTGAAAAAGTGCTTTGTGGTTGTTTTAACTGAGCACAGCCTTAGAATGTTGTGGAACATATTTTCTGATGGCAAACAGAGGCGGCTGAGAGACCATCGACAGGGTTTATAAACAGAGGGAACCTTTTCACCTACAAAGGTTCTGTGCCAAGGGGGCCCTCAGGCCAACACATCTGCCTGTCTACGGCCGACACAGCCCTGTCACTTGCAAAGCCAGAGGATTGTTACTGCTCAGGATATCTGGCCCTGCTCAGAACCTTCCTGCGTCCTGTTTCCTACAGCTTCACTCTGAGTGTTCCACACGTGTTTTCTGTAAGAGGGATGCTTCTTGGTGGCGCTGCCTTCCTTTTAAAATAAGAAAACCTGTTTTTTCCTTATAAATTCAACAGAAATTAAGTTTTTCAAATGGGTGGCATACCATCAGGTCCGTGGGATGTAGCATAGGGGCTGCTATGGAACAAGAAAATGGCTAGAAATTGTGGGGGAGCAGAGCTCCACTCTGAAAAGCCAACCTGGCCCAAGCTTCGGCCTTGCCCCGAACAGTCTCCTGCCACACCCCACGCAATACACAGAGGTCTCCAGAACCTTGGGAGTTTTTTTCCAGGGGGCTCAGAGGTGTTCCATAGGGAGAAGGAGTTCGGGAAAGACACCTGATAGCCTTAAAACACAATCCCATGTAGAGGATGCTGCTATTACCACCATAACATGCAGCAAGATCAGCAAAGAGAGGAAAAGGCTGCAAAGAAAACACAAAGCTGAATTTGTACACAGTCTTTCTCGGTAGCAGTTCACACGAGACTCAGGAGAACTCACTTTGTAGTTAGTGTGTACAGCAAAGAGCTAGAAGTTAATTAAGAAGGGCACGGACTTGGAGCATAATCCTAACCGGCCCACACAAGTGGAACTTGCACGCGAACTGTAGCAAACATGCCACAAAGCACATTCCAACAGTGCAGATGCTCCAAGGCCTGCACTGCCTGCCGCTGCCAGATCCAAGTGGGGTGCCCTACAGAGCAGGGGAGCCCCCGCCAGGCAGCAGAGGGGCAGTAGGAGGGCATCCTGGAGGCTAGCAATCGGGGTGGATCAGGCCTAGGAGGGGCCTCGCGCTGTGTCCTATCCCCCTTCCCAGGCCTGACTTCCCAACACGGGGCTGCTGGGACTCGCATCAGTGATTTTCCCGATGCCAATCCGAGTAGCCCCATAGAAGCTGCTGGGACGGACACCCAGAGAAGGGGACAAATGTCCCCTCCTGAAGCCTCTCTTCCAGTGCTGGATACAGCAGACGCAATTTCAGTGACATCACAACAAGAAAAGTCAGGCACGCAAAATACACAACAAGCTGACAGCAGTTCTCAAATGCTTTAGCACCAGGACAGACTTTCTGAGTGACTGTCTGCTGGGATTTGTCGTCTGTGTAATGACCAAGTGATGTCATCAACCTGGAAGTGACATCAACAAGCAGGAAAAAATTTTAACACCCGCCCCTCTCCAATGCGGCCAAATCAAATCCATGCAAGCTTTATACTTAGTGTAAGTATTCTTAAATATAAGTTTTTAAATCCTCCTAATCCTCCTAAGCAGTTGCTGATCTGGCTTAAAAAATTTCCCAAACATCCCAAAGGCTGCATTACCTGAGAGAAGCCCTACTGACTATCACTGCTGAAATCACATACATAGTAGCCTGTTGGAAGCACAAATCTGTAACATTTCCCCAAATACAATCACAAACCATGGCTGCATCAAGGCTAATATCAAAAATAAATACACACTCAAATGAATGGGGACCCACCTGAAATTGGCTTGTGACCCGACCCACTGAGAACTATTGAGCGAACATATATCCAAATAGTTGCGTATCAAGAACAAATACTCTAACAGCTTTCTCTCTACCACTAAATTCAAATAATTCTTCCACCTGCATATTTTATAAATAGCTGGATGCACTGAAAATCTGAAAAATCAGCTTTGGAGATTGTATCTATTTAACCAGGCATATTTTTAGAACATACTTTTCCACAGAATATAGTTTGAAATGGAAGACAAACCAAATCATCCTGTTCCAATCGTTTCAGCTTCTCTTCTTCCAATTCTTTTTCTAAACATTCTATTTCATTCTTGAGTGCAGAGTTAGCGCTGATTAGTTTCTTGTGCACTGTCTAAAATAAGCACATTGTAAGAGATTACCTGCAGACATTTATAACTTCAGCGCAGAAACCATTATTGACCACATTAATTTTAATTATGAGTTGCAGAAGCATTAGAAGCTGTCCCCCAGGTGAGACTACATTAGGATCTTTTCTCATCAGAATTGGCATGCCCGTAGCAGGGTTGCATCCCAGCTGCCCACCCCCACCTGCCCAAACACCCAAACTCAAGTTCTCAGCTTTAAGAACGTAAAAGGAACCCTACTGGATCAAGCCAAAAGCCCATCTAGTCCAGCTTCCTGTATCTCACACTGGCCCACCAGGTGCCTAAGGGAGTTCAGTAGACAACAAAATGCTTGCATCCTGTGGCCACTCCCTTGCACCTGGCATTCTGAAGTAGCCTACTATTAATGTAAGGAGGTTGCCCAACCCATCATGGCCTATAGCCCACGATGGACTTTTCCTCCAGAATTCCATCCAGTCTCCTTTTAAAGGCATCTAGGCCAGATGCCATCACCACCTCCTGTTTGGGAGACGTTCTTTTGCAGCTTGCACCTCTCTAGGCAACAATTGTTATGCAAAAGCTTCCAGGGGAATGCTTGTGCTATGAACAGGCTAAAGGATGCAGAACACTTCCTCTGAAGTAGCTCCACTAAAATGAAATACTTTGCAAATTGTAACATATATAGAGACATTTTTACCTTATCTTAGGACTGGACCAGGAGTGTAAACGGCAATTTTAACTGATACATTTATTGTGCTTTATTGCACTGTTTGTACTATTTTAAATCAAAAGTTGGATAAAAATCACATAACAGTTTGCTATTTTAATCAAGAAATTTTGGAAAAAATATCACCAAGGATGAATACCACTAGCTATAAGCCAGAAGATGGGGACTTCCTTCTAATTTCCCTTTATTGACAAAATTGACAGCAACATTAGGAACTTGATCAACAATTTAAAACAATTTTACAAAAATAATCATATAAACATGCAGTAGGTCTGCATCATCCGTGGGCCCGACATCCACAGATTTTGACACCCAGAGATGCTGGGATGGCCTTGCCCCCAAGTCCAACCAGAGCTCAGCACGTGTGTCCACCTGTGGCCTCCACGGGCTTCAGAATGAAGCCAAGGCTACAAACAGCTTTCGGGTTTTGGCAAAAACAGGAAGCTGCATTTAAATGAACACTGGCAGCTTCTGGGGCATGTAGAGGCCTTCCACAGACACAAAAAGCCACCCAGAGCCTTTTAGAAGTCCTTTGAAGCCCACAGAGGCCGGGGGTGGACACAGTCTGTGGGCTTTAGAATGCCTCTAAACCCAACCAGAGTTCTGCTCCAGCCATGTTCGGGGGGCGGGGGCGGGGGCGGGGGGGACCCCGGATTTGAACATGTGCAGTTTCCTTATCTGCACATGGAGGGGGAGGTCCTGAAGTGGGCCAGCTGCAGTACCTTTTCCCGCCTTATTCAGTTTACCTTAATATCCGATGTAGTAGTTAACCCTTTCAGAAGGTTGACATCTTTCAGAGAGTTTTCTAAATCTTCAAACTAAAAGACAAACGCCACATTAGAATTAAGCCAAAGCAAAGGAACTAAGAAAACCGACACTTAAGTAGTTGCACAAGCACAAATTCCACCCCTTCCTGCTGATCAGACTGTTCATGGGTGCACGAGACAAGTCTCCAACAGGGGCCCCATTTTAGACATGGGGAAGAAGAGCTAAGTCAGCAAGAAAGGCCCACAGAACATGAGCTGCAGGGGAGCCAGCCCAGGTCCCACCTCGAAGCCCAAGCCCACTTTTGATGGGCCCCCCCAGGCGGGGGCGCCGGAGCCCCAGCAGCAGCAAACCCCCCCACCTCCCCAAGCCAAATTCCCCCAGCAGACGAGCTCAGCTCTCACCACGACCCTTGTACTCCCTGGTACCTGCCTGGCACTATTACAGACAGTGGAGTGTCTGCCCTGGTCAGGTTCCCCCCTCGGCCAAGAAGGGTCTGGCGACACAAGTCTCACTGGCTGAGAAATGCTGCTCTAGTTTTTAAAGGAGAAAATAGCCAAAATTTCTGATGCTTCTGATAAAAACAGTACTCAAAGTTACCTCTTGTTTGCAGAGACTAAGTTTTTCCAGTACTTTACATTTGTCTTCAACTAGCTCAGCAACTCGGCTAGCAAGCTGTTTCTCTCTTCCTAAAAGAGGAAGAGCGATACGTGGTAATTTTTAACTGAAAGAAAACCGTTTCAGCTCAAGTTCTCAGCTAGACACAACAGCAAGCAGAAGCTGAACTTACCAGCATAAAGTCTGCTTCTAACCTGCAAAAGAAGAACAAATGCAGTTTGTTTAAAGTGATACAAGCAACAGAAATTTAGCTATTAATCTAAAACCATAAGGATTCTCAAAAACTACAGCCCAGAGATGCCCAAGCTGTGGGTCCGTGGCCCACGACCCAATTTTTGGTAGTTTGTGGAACTGCCAAGGCAGGTTAGGCTATGTGCAGTAAGGGTTACACAAATTGCTATTGAGGGAGGGGAAGCTCTGCTGCCCAATCACCATTACAGCCACAGAAGCTTGAACAGCTGGTAAACTTTTTTAGGTAGGTGTTTCGGAAGCACTAGACTCTGGCATTGGGGCAGGGTGCAGCTTATGCACTCCCCCTCCCCAGCCACCCCTTCCCTCCCTGTCAAGGGAGACACCACTTCCCAGACACTCCCTGCAGCTCAGGATAACAGAGCTCCCCACTAAAACAGCATTCTGAGAATCTGGAGCCAGTTACCAATTCAGGCAGGAACACATCCTTAGGCGCAAAAGGGTGCAGCCATATACTCTAACCAAAGGCACCACAGCCTCTTCAAAACAGAGAGCCTGTCTGGGAAGGCTCTCTCTCAGCAGGGAACTCACAATCCCAACACCCATCCCCTACAGCTGTATCTTCAATGACCCAGAGTTAAAAAGCTCAAGCTAAATCCTAGGCTTATCTACTCAGAACTGCATCTCACTGTGTTTAGTGGGACTTACTCCCAGGAAAGGGCACACAGGATTGCAGCCTTTCTGAGTTAGCATTTAAACCCATCCAAAATAAATGTTGTCCCCAGGACAGCCTTTCTGTGTTATCTGCTATCGCTCACCCCACCCCCACAAGTCTTTCTATCTTATTTGACCTCCCCACCAAAGATCCCGATATACAGTCTCTAGACAAGGCAATGTTCTGACAAAGGTGATTTAGAAAGGTTAATCATGGAAAAGCAGACATCTTTACCACAAGCTCCTAATTAGGGAAAGCTACAATAATTTGTCATGGTCACTGAAGTCTGACAGGAACACTTTTGTCTTTTCAAAAAAAAATCAATCTGAACTGAAGATAAGAACATAAGAAGAGCCCTGCTGGATCAGGCCAAAGGCCCACCTAGTCCAGCTTCCTGTATCTCACAGTGGCCCACCAGATGCCTCAGGGAGCACACAGGACAACAAGACACAGGACAACTTGTTGCCACTCCTTTGCACCCGGCATTCTGAGGCAGCCTGCTTCTAAAACAAGGACGTTGCACACACTTGCCACAGGAGGAGGTGATGGTGCCTGGCCTAGGTGCCTTTAAAAGTAGAGTAACCAGATACAAACTGGGACACAGTTTCTATACCTTTAAACATTGTACAGAACAGAAATTTTGGCAGGTGCAGGTTTTTAAACCCTTCCATGATGAACTACACCTGCCCAAATTCCCTACTCTAGACAATGGTTAAAGGTATAAGCACTCTGCCCCAGTTTGTATCTAGTGACCCTATTTAAAAGGGGATTTCTGGAGGAAATGTCCATCTCAGGCTGCAGGCCATGATGGGTGGTGTAACCTCCTTACTTTAGAAGTAAACTATCTCAGAATGCCAGGTGCAAGGGAGCAGCAACAGGATAAAGGCATCTTGTTGCCTCGTGTGCAGTGGCGTTTCTACAGGGAGGGCAGAGCTCTAAGTGTTGCAAGAAGCCTTACCCTGTCGTGCAAATCCCTCCTCTCCCTTGCTGCTGTAGCCAGTAAGCAGCGCCAAGATGCTGCTGTTCCCTGTGAGGATTGGCTAAAACGGTGCGGGAGAGGAGGGATTTCCACTGCAAGGTGAGGCTTCTTGCAAAACTTAGAGCTTTGCTCTCCCTGTAGAACCGCCTCTGCTCCATCCAGCGGGGCTCTTCTGGGGCAACTCTGAGCGGGTTCTGCTGCACACCTACCGACCGGAAGCTTCTGCATGTCAGCACCAAGACGGACAGACAGGCGAGGGCTGCGCCGAGCACCGCCATTTCCCACGGGAAGCCGTACAGGTCTGGAGCGGGCCTCATGTTCTCGGGCAGCGCCGCCACGGCCTTTGGAACGGAGACAGAGAGGAGGCGGCTGTCGAGGTCGCTCTGCGAGGACTCTCGGGGGCTGCGGAGCCGCTGGCGGGGCGGGGGCCGGAGGGCCTGCAGGGGCGAAGCGCCGCTCCCGGGCAGGCAAACTCACTCCGCAGAGCCCGGCGCGCTCCAGGCGCCCAAAGGCTCCCGCGGCAGACAAGACGCGCGCTCGGCCCCAGGGCGGGAGCCGGCAGGGCTCGGCCGCCGCAGAAGGCTCGGAGGCCGCGGGAGCGAGCCCCCTCCCGCCGCCCGCCTGGCGGCCGCCCCTGCCCGCAGCCTCCGCCTCCGCCTCCGCCGCCAAGGAGCGGGAAGCCGGCGAGGGAGGCCGCGCAGGCCCCGAGAGGCCGCCGCCCCAGCTCCCCTCCCGCCGCGGAGCCCCGGCACGGACGGACGGATGGACGGCCGCCCGCCTCCGAGGCTGCTCCGGGCAGAGGCCGCGGGGGGGGGGGGAGAAGGAAGTGCGCGCGCCAGACTCACGCTCCGCGCGCGCTCCCAGACCGCTCCGCAGAGGCGCCCCCAGGTCGGCCAGGGCTCCTCCGGGGCGCCGGACATCTTGCAGCGAGCCCGCCCCTTCCGGCCGGAAGAGCCGCCCACGGACGGGAAGGGGCGGGGCTGCCGGAGACGGTCCCGCCCCCCCGGGCAGCCCCCCGCCCAGCCTCCCACGTGACGGGGCCCCGCCCAAGCGCACCCCCCAGGAGGCCCCCTGCAGGCTGCAGCCCCCCCCGCCCGCGCTCACCTGCCTGAGGGGCGTCGTGGCGAGGAGCGCCGCCGCCAGCAGGAGGTCGCGCAGGGCGTCCAGGCGCAGCACTGCCGGAGGGGGGCCGCCGCGGCCTGTGGGGGACACGGAGGGGCTCAGCCGGACGGTCTCCGCGCACCAGCAGCAGCCCCCGCCCGCCCGCCCGCCGTCACCTACCGGGCCCGGCAGTGCCGTTCTCGCGCCCTGAGCGGCTCCTCCGCGGCGCCGCCTCCCGGCCGTCCTCCGCGGCCCCTGCCGGGGGGCGTCCGTGTCCCGCCGAAGGCCCGTCGCAGCGCGGCTCCTCCGGGGCGGCTCCTGCAAAGCGGTCGTCGGGGCCGGTCAGAGGCCGCGAATCCGCCGCCCGGCCCGGCCCGGCCCGGCCGGCTCCCCCCTCCCCGCCTCCCCTCCCCGCGGCCTGTGAAGCCGCCTCTCGGCCTCCTGGGCGGCGCTGGCCACGGGCGGCGGCTGCGGCTGAATCCAGGCCCCCTCCCGCCCCCGAAGGTCCCGCCCGGCACTCGGAGCATCCGCGCCGGCACTGTTGGTGGTGCAGATCCCAGCAGCTCCATCGGGGCTGCCGGGGGGGGGGCAGAAGCACGACAGACGCACAGGGTATAGTACGGGAGTTTCCCGCGCTCCTGCAGGAGGCAGCGCTGGCCATTTCGGTGCCGTTGCAGCAGTTGGCAGGCAAGCAGCGCAGGATCGGGCCCGCAGTATTTCTTTTAAAGCTTGTGGGAGATGGGAGCGATTTCAAGACTGGACTACTGCAGTTCGTTGAACGTGGGGCTTCCCTTGAGAACTGTTCGGAAGCTACAGTTAGTACAAGATGCAGCAGCCCAGTTGGCTACAGTTTGACTCGGCCGGACCACTCCTTCACCAGCTGCACTGGCTGCCCAGTCACTTCTCCGAGTCCTCTTTTATTTCCCCTTTTCCTCCCTCCCCATCTGCAGGCCGACCGCCTCTCTGGCAGGTTTCCTGCTTCTCACGTATTTGAAGAAGCTTTTATTATTCCTTTTTGTGTTGTTGGCTCATAATGCAGGAACTCATTAGCTGCAAATAGAGGAGAAAAATACACAAATCTTGATAATATTCTCAAGATAAGGGAGAGCCCGGTTAACAGGCAGGCTGCCCTTTCACTAGTGACAGCTCAGCTGTTGGGAGAGCCCAAGGGCCGGACAAAGAGCCCCTGTGCCTGATGTTTTACGCCCCGGTCTCTTGTGACCAGATCTGTTGTGATCTATTGGTCTGTTGTGATCCATCTTACCAGCTACCCTGTCCAGCGGTCCACTGGGCTTGAGAGCCTTTATGCCGTGCTGGAGGGGCAAGACATAGTAAGGATTCTGTTGGTGGATCATCCGTCGTGCTGCCCAGCGACTGTCCCTTCCTGAGCTGAGTGTTGTGTCAAACTCCCCTGGCCTGTTGGTGCTGGGGGGCTGATGTCCAGCTGAGGCCCTGGGGACGGCTGCGACTCAGGACAGCCTGACTGCCACAGGAACTGTAGGTCTGTCTCAGAGAACGTCTGCCCAGACACACAGTGTGGGATATGCGCTGGACCTGGTGTTCACTGCTGGGCCGGCTGATGGTGATCTGGATGTGGAGGAGGTTCAGATCATTGTCATGAACAGGTCACTTCCTGATGGGATTTAGGCTAAGTGCGGCTTCTCACCTCTGCAGCAGCAGGCGATTGCATTGTATGGTCTGCCCCCAGAGTATGATGGATCTGGATGGATTCCTGAGAACTGGGGGGGGGGATTTCCCCGTTGCCGGAGCTGGCAATTCACCCAGTGCCCTGGTTGACCTCTGGAGTGGGGACATGACCAGGGCCCTGAATGAGATCGCTCCTGAGCATCCTCTGCCCAGCTGCAGAGCAAGAGTGGCTCCAAGGAGCTGTGGACCGTGAAGCGGCGGGGCAGGCATCTGGAGCGACAGTGGTGAAAGGTGTGCCAAGTCTGACCAGACGCAGGCTGCAGCTCGTTCCATTCTGCGGTGGCAGCAGCAGGCAAGAGAGCACGCTTCTCTCCTTCCATCACGTCCTCGGAGAATTGTCTTGATGAGCTTCTCCACATGGTCTCGCCTACTCCCTCTGGCTCCTCTACTGCTGGGGAGGAGTACACGAAGACTGGCTAGGACGCGTTTGTGAAGCTTGTAGTGGATAAAGTTGATCAGATCTGGCATGGCTTGGACGCCACATCAGGAGTATCTAGTGATGTCCCTGGGGCACCTGTCCATTCTTCCACCTGGGATTCTTTTCAGCCTGTAGAACCTGTGGATGTGGACAGGATGCTCTGGACTGTGAGGCCAGCCGCTCGACCCTTGTCCAACAAGGCTGATCAGATCTGCCTGGGGAGGGCTGGCTGAGTGGACAGGGAGGGTGAAGAATTCATTTCTGAAGGAGGGGGTGCTGCCTCTGAATTTGAAGCACGTGGTGGTTTGCCCCCTCCCTAGATGCCATGAACCTGAACAATATTTGGTTGGTCTCAAATATTCCATTCTTGGGCAAGGTGGTTGAGCAGGTGGTGGCGTAACAGCCTCAGTTGGTCCTGGAGGAAGCTTATTATCTGGATCCTTTCCAGTCTGACGTCCGGCCAAGGTCCAGGACAAAGACTCTTGGTTGCCTTGGTGGATGGCCTGTGCCAGGCCATGGACGGGTGTGTGTGTGTGTCTGTCTGTAAGTCCTGCTGGCTTCTCAGCGGCCTTTGACACTGTCTACCATGGTGTCCTTCTGGGCCAGTTGGCTGAATTGTGGCTTGGGGATGTTGTTTTGCAGTGGTTCTGCTCCCATTTGGCGGACAGATCCCAGAGAGTGGTGCTCGGGGACGCCTGTTCAACACCCTGGCCTTTGAGGTGTGGGGTGCCACAGGGTTCAGTTTTGTCTCCCATGCTATTTAACACACTCTGAATGCGTTTGGAGGGTCCGAGATGGGCCCAAACCTGTGAGTTCGGAACCTGTGGATTCTGAAATCTGTGGATCCCGAATCCACGCATGTAGCGGGCCCTTATTATGGCCAGTTGTTGTCAGCAAACTATCTTCTGCAGCCACTTTCTGTAATGTTACGTCATGTAGCTTTGGTTTTGCATTTGATGTTACAGACTTTGTTGTTTGCTGAAATTTAGCTGTAGTTTGTTCCAGATCCAGGTCCTTAACAGGCCATCTGTTTATTGTTGGGGAGCTGAGATTGTAAGTTCCTGCACTTCCAAAGCTAATGAAAAATAATTTTTGATATCATGTACCATCTGATTCATTTTGTTTAACCTGGATCAAAACTCATAGTTTTGGTATTCTCATAGTTTGATAGCTCAAGGTGGGAAAATATTTGTTCATTTTCTGACTGTTTATGATCTTTGGGAATGGGAGACTTGCAGACATTGGAGGAGAATCCAATGCCTGTCTTAGAAAAAGTGCTTGGAACTAGGACCCATCAACATCATTTGTTGTCAAATGGTCAAAACATGACCATTGGTCTGCTGCTGCTGCAAACAACAACAACAACAACAACAACAAAATGTATAATTTGCCAGCATCAAAAAACAAATGGAGCATCAGATAGAAAAGGTGTTGGAAAACGAGCAGGTCAAAAACAAGCCGGACGACTGATTGACACCTGGAACACAATACCCCAGACAAAACAGTGATCGAAAATCGAGAAGTGTGGATAATTGACATTGCAATTCCAGAAGATGCCAGTGTCAAAGAACAAAAAAAAATGAGCAAATATAGAGACCTGGCAATTAAAACCACCGGGCTGTGGATGAAATAGATCACAGTAGTCCCCATCGTCATCAGGGCACTGGGAACAATATCAAGAAATTTTGCAAAATATCTGGAAAAACTGCAGCTTCCTGCTGTAATACTCCTGGAACTGCAAAAGACGGCTCTGCTCAGAACACCATACAGCCTATGCAGATATTTGGTTGATACCAAGGTGTCCAGTGGAAACCTGTGTCAGACCAACCATGCCAATCCGTGATCTTTTTGTGATTTTTTTGCTCGTTCATTGACTGTGCTTCGAATAAATATTAATAATTATAGTAATGCTCTACCATTGCCAAAATGTTCACCTACTGATTTTGAGCTTTGTTCCTCCACCCCACTCCTGCCACCTAACTGCCCTTGTTGCCCCTGAGGGTGTGGGTCTTCCTTTTGCACACGGATGGTGACAGAGCCATCACTCAGCCCATGGCTGGCAGGCCTGGGCATCTCTTTGTCCCTCTGACACCCTTCCTCAGATGTAGCCAACGGAGAAGGCTTTTGCGTGCTTCAGAGGTCTGGATTGTTTTCATGGCTTCCTTCGTCGTTTGCTTCGTTCCCTGAATCTTGCTCACCATGTCTGTGTTGACCCCAATGTGTTCTGAGACGTGTAATGAAGAAAGAGAAAACTGATTCATACCTTCATCATCAGCGGTTGCACTTTTCTGCTCGTCACCTTCGTAGTCATGAACAAGGAAGTCCTCTTTGGTGGGGTCAAGTAGCCCTTTCTCCTTATTCTTCACATCAAGAGGTTCCTTTTCTTTGTCAGACTCTTCAACATTGTCTTCCTGTGTTTTGCTGTTTATATGGCCTTCTGGAAGCAATTGCAAAAAAATACTGGTAATACCAGTTTCTTCTCTGATGGAGGAGTTCCTTCCCTCCTTTTGTCTTCACAGCAATCCTGTGAGGTAGGTAAGGCTGAGAGAGCCTGACTAACTGGCCCAAGGTCAGCCGGGAAGCGTTGTGGCTGAGCGGGAATTTGAACCTTGGAACTTCCACTTCAGAGTTCCTCCCAAACCCCTACATACACCATCCTGGCTCATTCTTTTTCTGCCGGGGGGGGGGGGGCTGGGATGCGGCACAGGCACAAAGAGCCACAGCGTGCTCTGTGAGCAGAAGGCCTGGGCCGGCCAGTGGGGGTCGCGAGGCCTGCCGGAACAGGTACGTCCAGCACAGGGGCAGGGAGGGGGTGGCAGCAGGGGCTGGGCCTGGGCGTGGGGTGGCATGGCCTTGGTGGCACAGAGTCAAGGAGGCCCGTGTGCGCCCCCCCCCCGTCCCTGCCCCCTGGCCAGGTCCACACACCCCGCTCCATCCTTTTGCCACTGCCAGCGGCCCTCCCACTTGGTGCTGAGGCTGGATGCTGAAGAGAAAAAAGACATCTGGTTTTCTCACAGTATTCTTCCCGTGCCACTTGGATATCTGTTGGATCAGAATCTTGACCAATACTGTGAGAAGGTAGAAACCAGACTAGAACTGGTTCCCTTCAACAGCTGTGGACTGATTGGGTTGATTCTCATATTTAGGGTGCAGTTCTAACCTAGAGTTAGCCTTGTGCCCGCCCAGGAGTGTCGCAGATGCAGCATGAAGCCCTTCTGGACCACTCCTGGAGCCAGGGAGCCTGGCACGTGGACATGCATGTGGCACGTGGTCCTGCGCCCTCCTCCCTGACTCCCAGAGGGGTCCGGAAGCGCTTCGTGCTGCATTTGCGACACTCCTGGGCGGGCACCAGGGACTTGTGTCAGCCTAACTCCAATTTAGGGTTGCGCCCTTAATCGTTAAGATCCCATTAGGCAACTATAGATGCTTCCATACCAACCTGACTGGTCAGTTTTTCCTCCTGACTCCTTCATTACACTTTCCATAACGTGACTGTCTGATGCCGAGTCCTGTTCTGCGAACTGGGACTGGGGCAGTTTGTCGGGGGGCTCAGTGGGAAGGGAGGGGCCTGCTGCCTCCTGGGCGGCGTCTGCCTGTGGCCGTGCGGACGGCTCCTCCGACGCGGGTGCTGGGGCTGCCTCTGGGCCCGGCGCTTCCTGGCCGGCTGTGTGTGGTGCCCCTTGGAGCGCTGGTTCCACGCCTGGTTTTCTTGAGGCTTCCCCCTCTGGTCTGTCAGTGAGCTGTGGACTGAGAGGCCGCAGTTCTTCCTTTGGATCTGCCGCTCCTCTTCCTGCAGCCTTTCCTCCTCTGGCCTCATTGTCTGAGGAGTATCCAAAAGTTAAGACGTCCTGCAAGTCCAAACGGAACCAGTTTTGGTTGGGGGCTTCCGAGTCGCAGGGCTCCTCCTTACCTGTCTCGGAGGCTCCGTCTCGAACCTCTGCGTCGTCTCCTCTGTGCAGCAAGCCAGGTCCTGACGTTTCACTCTCAGGGCTGAGGAAATCAGGCAGGTGCCCCTGCAGCCAGCCAGACTGCCCCGGCCCGGTTCCACCCTCACCGTTCGACATCTTCAGTTCACCGCCATCAGTCATGGCTGACTTCCGACGGCTGAGCAGGGGCTCTGCTGCCTCCGAGGCCTTCCCGGCAGTGCCCTCCCTTTGCCGGCTGCCCAGACCGAGCCAGCCGGCAATGCGGGACACGGTCCAGGCAGGAGGGGTGGGGGCTGCCCCCAGACGCTGACTCCCGGCGTGGCCTGGCCGAGTGGTCTCTTCCTGCGCAGCCTGGCGGGAGCCACGCTCCAAGTCTCCGTAACTGGCTCTTCCCACAGTGCTGTCAACCTCACCCCTGCCAGAAGATGGTTCTTGGAACTCCGTTCTGAAGGGAAGATCTCTCGGCGTCCGGGCCGCAAATTCCGAGCCACCTTCGTCTGTGTCAAGGGGCACCTCCTCATCCTCACCATAGGGACTAAATATGCGGTCCTCATTCTCAAAAATGTGCTCCTCTCCATCCAGGCAAAAGAAGTCAGTTTCCTAAGAATGGGAACATGCATCAGTGCGCCATCATCACAAACACCATCATGGAGAGACCTGGTCCAGTCCTCTGTCACGTGAATAGGACCAGCTCATAAAGAGAGACTTCTTGAGAGGTACGTGGACACTTCAAACAATATTCACAGGACAGCAATTTTACTCACTCTGGGTGAGCTTGGGTGGTTTAATGCTATTTTATACGTTCAGCTGAATAAGCTCTCAAACTCAGACAAAGAATGAAAAAAATACGTGCATCTGATATAGCTGCTAGGGAACCTTAAAGCACGTTTTGTGTATAAGTTTCATAAAGGGTTGTGGAACTGGCCACTCCTATCTAAATTCCGCCACACTGACGGTCGTGGGGCCAGCCCAGCTTGCGCTGCATCCTGCAGGGGAATTTTGGTTGCTGGAGGTCTTGCAGTGCGGGAACATTTGTCTCCTTGCCCCGCGGGGGCGGGGGGGGGGGCGGGAAGCCTCAGCAGCCGCAGTGGGTCGATTCAGACTTGCACCAGTGATACTGCTGGTGCAAGTCTGTGTTAGCTCATGCAGATGGTTCAAGCCTCGGAATAGAATATCTACATAAGAGGAGCCCCTGTGCTGGATCAGGCCAGAGGGGGCCCCTCTAGTCCAGCTTCCTGTGTCTCACAGTGGCCCACCAGGTGCCTCAGGGAGCTCAGTGGACAACAAGATGCTTGCATCCTGTGGCCACTCCCTTGCACCCGGCACTCTGAAGTAGCCTACTACTAATGTCAGGAGGTTGCACAACCCATCATGGCCTATAGCCCACGATGGACTTTATTTCCTCCAGAAATCTGCCCAGTCCCCTTTTCAAGGCATCTAGAGCAGATGCCATCACCTGGTGCTCCCACCCTGCCACACACCTGGGCCTGATCCGCCACATTGCCACACTCCCCTGTGCCATTCCACCCCCTCTCTGCCCTCCACTGTGCCAGACTCGCCTGCTCTGGCAGGTGTTGCCCTGAACGCTGGTGCACATGGGAAGGCTCTGCACTGCAAAGTCTGGTCACTAGCTGGACGTTCCCTTCCTCTGATGGAAGGAGGTTCCTCCAGAGCAGAGACTTAACCGGGGTAAACATGGGGCCCACGAGGTGGGTGTGGCTCTTCATCCGGCCTGTAATGGGGCACTTCCAGGGCCGCCCATTGAGCAGTCCCACTTCTGCTGAGGCTCTGGGGCGGAGGGAGGGAGGGAGGGAGGGAAAGAAAGAGAAGGCACAGGGCGCTGTGGGGAAGGGCAGACCGAGACAGGGAGACGCTGCCAAGGTGCAGGGAGGGCCCAGTCATCTTACGAGCTGCCCTTTCAGCAGCACCGCTTGGCAGACCAACACTCGGCTGCCGGGCTGCCAGGGGACGCCTTGGCAGAGGTGGCGCTGCTGAAAGTGTGATCCGTCTGGCCCCCTTTATCTTGAAAATACGGTCTGGGTTTGCACATTTTCTCTTCCGTCGTTTGCAGCTGATGACAGACAGCTTTCTGTGTGAGAACAAACTGCATAGTCCTGGCCATCATCTGCTTAGTGACATTGCTTCCTGCGTAACGCTGTCACTGTGATGCCTAATGATGTCACCTCGTGGGCTGCAGGCCCTGATGGGTAGTGCAACCTCCATACTTCAGAAGTGAGCTACCTCCTAATGCAGGGGAATGGCAACAAGATGCAGGTAGCTAGTGGTCTTGTGTACCCCCTGAGGCACCTGGTGGGCCACTGAGATACAGGAAGCTGGACTAGATGGGTCTTTGGCCTGATCCAGCAGGGCTCTTCTTATGTTCTTATGTAAATATTCAATACATTAATACCTGAGTAAGTCTCACTGAGGGCCCAGTCCTACCTATGCGTGTTCCACCGGCAGAGTGCCCGTTCTGCTGTCACAAACACGAGTCTGCCGGAGAAAGTGTCCTGCCCACCCTGGAATCAGCGAAGAGCGAGGTCTGTGCAGCGACTGATGCTGGGCGCCCAGCGCCTCAGAGAACACTGCGCAGGGGCCGGGAGGGAGGCCAGGACGGGGGCAGAATGGAATGGGGTGGGCGGAACGGGGTGGCGGTGGGGTGGGGAGGAGCGTGGATCAGGCCTGCTAAGAGGATCAGCCAAATCCTGACCCCCCCTCCTTGGCAGCGAGGAGGCCTCCTGACGCCAGAGCTCCCCACAGGGTTCAGCAGACGCTTGTTGGTTGTGCTGCATCGCCACACGAAGGTAGTCAATCTGAGATGTTCGTTTTAGGGATACTGTCGCTCGTCTGAAGACCATTATTACACAAGGGTCAAGCAGTGGTGTGGTGGACCCTCCCCCCCCGTGACTCCTCCCCCATTGCTTGCAACCAAGTTCCACCATCACTTACGCCACTGTTTGCCAGAGCTGGGCAGGGGGAGACAGATTTGCCCTGGGGCTGCCAATGGCTGGCTGGCTGGCTGATTTATTTAATGAAGCAAATACCCAAGGCGACTTACAGAGCCACGTAATAAAAGTACAATTTAACAAGTAAAAACATTAATGTGTGTGTGTACACACACACACACACACACACACACACACACCAGTTAAAACAGGGCAACCCCCAACACATTTCAGCAAACCAGGGGAGGAAAAGCAAATGCTTTCAAAGCAGTCAAGTCACAGCACTACTCCAAAGGCAGAGAAGCAAAGCCAGGCGGAACTGGTGTCTTTTCTCCAAAAAGCCATATTGTAATAAGCCTGATCTTATTGTAGGATAATTATTTGTAGCATAATTTGATGTTTGTGAATTTCCATCAGCGAAAAAAGAGGCAAAAAGGAGCAAGAAGACAAAATACTAGAAAACAATAAGAAATATTAGCCTGCCTAAGTAAACTGCCATGAATGCTGTGTAAAACCAGAGAAAGGCAGTACAGTATATAAATTCTGTTGCTTGCTTGACATCAAGAGAGCTTCCTGCACACTGGCCACAATGGTGTCCACAAAGAATAGCTTAAAATGGTGTTTCCCAAATTATGGGTTGTGATCCCATAACTGTGTTTTTGAAATGTGATTTTTTGCGTGTGCCACAATGCAAAAAAGAAAAAAGGGAGAAAAGCAATGAAGCCCCCAGCACTAAACAAGAGCAGTGCAGTTTGTCACAGCAAGGCCCCAGCAGCGCGAAACGGGAGGCCCCGGTGGCCGTGTGCCCCCCCCAGGTGTCCTCTGGCCCCCTCGGACCAGGTTTGCGCAGAGGGCTTCGCAGCACGGCCCCCCTCCGGAAGATCCGCATTCGCATAGTTGTCGCTTGCTTATTATATGCATTGAGTAATGAATATACAAGTTTAAGTTGTTGTTTTTCCCCATCTTTGTGCGTGTGTGTAGTAATTGGGTTGTGATATATTATCAGTTTAAAATTGGGTTGCTGCTGCACTAAAACGTTGGGGAAGCGCTGGCTTAAGCTGTCCCTTCTAAGGCACAGAAATTTACCTTGGTTGGCACTTCTACTTCTTTTGCGGTTAAAACTTCTTCAACCCGGATGGCGTCCACTGGGAAATATCCAAAATCCTGACCTTTCTATAAAAGTGGAAGACTCGGTTAGTGTTTAATTACAGACAACTCCGGTGCTTCTTGAGAGCGGCGGTTCAGTACATACGGCAGGGAGAAGGACTGGCTCCAGCTGAGTCTGGGCAGCGAGGCCGTCTCCTGCCCTCAGAAAATCCCCTCCCGTGATAAAAGCAGCGGCTGGTGGCAAAGGCCTGGTTGGAGCCCCAGACGCAGCTCAGCCTCGCAGCCAGCCCCGGTGCTCCCTCACTCGGCTCCTGCGTGTTGCTTTGCACACAATCAGGTTCACGCTTGTGCGTGGCAGCAGGCAGCCTTTGGCCACGGTTTGGCTGCCACGAGCAGTCATGGTGTTTTTCCGTTCTGCAGTGACTGGCAAACGTTTCCATTAGTAGCACAGTCCTATCCAGCTGCATCCTGTGCTGGACTCAAGCAGGATGGAGGTCTCTTCAGAGGAGGGGGCTATTCGTCCCCTTACCCTGGGTAAAGTCCAGCCTGCTCAGTGGGGCTTAACAGAAGAACATAAGAAGAGCCCTGCTGGATCAGTCCCATCTAGTCCAGCTTCCTGTATCTCACAGCGGCCCACCAGGTGCCCCAGGGAGCACATGAGACAACAGGATGCTGGTCATCCAAGGGCAATCAATTATATTTCTGGAGGAAAGGTCCATCAGCAATGATGGATTGTGCAACCTCCTTACAAAGGTGGTGGGCTACTTCAGAGTACCGGGTGCAGGGTAGTGGCAGCATCTTGTTGTCTCATGCCTGCCTGGGGCACCTGGTGGGCCACTGTGAGATACAGGAAGCTGGACTAGATGGGCCTTTGGCCTGATCCAGCAGGGCTCTTATGTTCTTATGTTCAAGAAGGGGCCCAGCTGCGTATGGAACCCGCTCGGCAGCCAAGTTCACAGCCATGCTTTTAAAGCATCATAGTTTTCCATTTGGCAGTGATCATTTTTAAATAAGGTTATTTTATAGAATAACACAGTTTGCCCACCAACTGAACTTGGATGCTTGTAGTAACATCTGTTCTCGATATCACTGAATTCTGTTCCCTCCAGAGAAGTGTTTGCATTTTGAAATACTTACACTTCCTGCCCACAAATCTTCCCTTGTCCTTGAAAGTTTGAAGTGCACCATTATTTCCTCCCCAGTTTTGAAGCTCAGAAAGCGGCAGTCAGGCCCTAGATGGTCTCGAACTGCCTGCACTCTGCTCATTGCAGCTGAAAAGAAAACACACAAGAAACAGAGGCACCATTTGCAGAGTTTTGTGACACAATTTAAGGTATGCAAAACCCAGTTACAATCAGAACCAAGGACTTATCCAGACAATCATCTGACATTTATTCTGGCCGTTGTGCTGGCAGCCTTCTCAGTTCTGACTCAGAAATAACTGGGAATGGTAGTACAGTTGTGCCGCTAAGAGGGGTCACAGGACCCCAGGCAACACTCCCAGCACACTTGGGGGCAGCCGATACAACTGCAGTCCTGCCGCCCACTTGAGCCGCCGGGCAGAAGGGGCTGGCCTCGCTCCGAGCGGCCACAACAAAGCCCAGAGTGACTGCCCCCCCCGCCCGGCCCCATGGTGGACCTTTGGCCAATGTATTATCTCGCGCACTTGTTAGATGGGGAAGCGCAACAATATGGCAAACAGAGACACGAGTGCAGAAAACAAAGCCAGACACTCATGGGGGTATACATTTGGCAATTTATAGACGTAATTAAAAATACATTCTCCAACTATTAATCAGGTAAAATTGAAATATAGGTTTTGGGGGGAAAAACAAACCAAAATGAAGCTGATGGGCAACTGCTGCCAAGCAGTCGTCATGTGTTTTGTTGTTGAACTTTGGCCTTGTACAAAACAGTCCCACCAAGTGACTTCCCAGGAATAAAGCCTTTTCACTGAAAGATATTTTTCAGAAAGCTTGACATTTTTAAAAACATGGTGGTTGTGTCTCTGTTTATCTTAGCAGCTCCTTGGTACACTTTGATTTACTGTTTTGAGTTGCATTTACGTGAGTTTTGAAAAGCATCATTCAGAAAGCATTTTACTTACTTTCACATTCTGGATCGCCACATTTTTTCTGATCTGACAACTTTGTAGTCTCCATGTTTGTTAGCAGGGAAAGAATCAACAGCAAAATTCTCTTGTCTAAAACCTCCAACATCCTAAAAAATTAAATTGGTAATCCTGAGAGTGTGGGGGGGGAAACCAAATTTGATTCGTGTTCTGCCAGCCAAAGTAGCCCACATTATTCAGCTTCTCGTTTAATTAGCTGAAAAATGTGAGCAAAGCCTTGTGAGCCCTCGTCTTTCTTCCTGCACCGGAAATGCCCTTTCATCCATCTGCAGAGTCAGGTACCCTGATTAAGAGGTGCAATGATTAACTAGTGCAATAACAGGACTTGTATTTCGAAACGAAAGAGCTGATCTCTGGCTGCTGAACCCGGCCAGCCCTTCCAGCACAGGGATGAGAGGCTGCAAGTCAGTCACCAGACGCTCCATGGAACACGATGGGCAAAGGTGACAATGCGCTGCGGAAATACTGCGCTCGTGGGGACGCTGCAGTTTTCAGTGTGTGATGATGACGATCCTGTCTGGTTTTTCCCTGGATCTAGAAATAACGCGTTTCTCAAATTAGCAGGCAGTTTAAACAGGAGGTACTGTGTGTGTTTGCATATAAGAGAGCCGAGGAAAGGGAGGACCTCCTTCTGCACAGTCAGGGGTGGCTGGTGAATCTGGCACACACAGGCAGGAAAAGCCACGAGGGGAGCGCGGGGGGGGGGGGCAACACAGGCAGCTGCGCATGCCGCCTCCACGTGCCTCGCCTCTGGCTGCCCACCCCTCCATGGCTGGGCTGGGGGTGGGGGAAGACGCCACAGACGCCATTCAGACCGCTGTATGAAATGGACCTGATTCTCCTGCACTCTGGTTTGAAGAAATGAATGTTTCTATACAGTTTTCCAACCACAACAGAAAGCGACTCACAGTAAACGTTTCAATTCCGGGACAGCCTCCAGAACCTAACCTGCACTTAAGCAGGGGACTGCTGCCTTCTGGACTGTAATGTGGGAAAACCAGACACAGATCTGTGGAAGGAAGGAAGGAAGGAGGCTTGCAGCGCACTGCCTGCTTCTATTCGCTGCAGCGAGTGAACGCGAGAGCCACACTGGACCAGGCTGAAGGGCCTTTCTCCAGAGGCCTCTGCGAAGCCCAGCAGCAGGAGGTTCCTCTTTCCTGCCATTGCTCCTTAGCAACTCGCAGTCCGAAGCAGCAGGCAGCCAACACGTCGCTACCTTTACTCTGCCCAGTAGACCCCCCACAAGGATATTCAGCAATCAGTGCTGGTCAAGGGCCCCACCTGCATCAGACGCATCAGGGTCTCACCTTTCTCTAAAATGGGTGTCATGAACCATGTCAATAAACCACTCACTCCATGTAGTGGGCCAAAAAGCATTCATGGTGTCTGCTGAGGGCCAGAAGTAACATCATTGATCACGGAGTGATGCCACTAAGCAGATGATGGCCAGAAAGCAGCCCTTTGTTCTCACACTGAAACTCATTAGTTTCCGGGGTGGGCGTTTTTGGTGATACTTTTTTCCAAAATTTCTTGACTAAAATAACAAATTGCAGTGTTACGTGTTTTATCCAATTTTTTATTGCAAGTTGTACAAACAGTGCAATAAATAAGGGTGAATGGCCCTACAAAGGCAAGCAACTACTGTCACACACACTCGGCCTGCAATAACCTGCTCAAAAATTCCCAAGCTGCACCCTGGTTGCTTCTTGGAGCATCAAAAAAACTGCTGCTTACTACTTCCACATTCCATTAAATTTGCCCCAGTATGCACTGTGCTCTACGAACAAGTGTGTTTGCTGGCAAGTTTAAGCCAGCTTCCTCCTGTTTCTGCCACTCCTCCTCCTGATCCCTTACTGAAAACTATATGTGGATTCCTCAAAACTGTCAAAAATAAACAAAAGTAGTGTTATTTTTGTGAAATTGATCTAAATTTGTGTCAAACTGTCAAAATAAGTAAAAGTGGTGTTTTTTGCATTTTGACCTAAATTTTGTCATTATGTATCATTTTCAGTCGAAATTATCATTATTTAGTGTTCTGTGTGGATCACTGAAAAAAACCACCCCTACTCATTAGCTGCAAATGACAGAAGAGAAAATGTACAAATCTTGTTCATAACTTCACGAGAAGAGCCCAGTGCTGGGAAAGCCAATTAAAACAGGGGCCAGATAAATTGCTTCCTGGAACCACATGCAGCCTGTGGGCCTTACGTTTGACACACCTGCTCTGAAACAACCCCTTGTGTAGATCATTATTACCCTCCCCGTTCCCTGCAAAAGGGGAAATGAAGATAGCAACTGTCCTAAGGCCTGGACTGAAATCGTGGCTAAGTGGCAGTTCAAAGTGCAGCCGTTCCCCACTCACCTCTCAGCCCCTAAATTCGCTCTCCAGATTCACATTTATGGAGCTTAATTTGCAGTTGCCTGAAACCCATCACCCATGTGTTGCGCCACAGACCTTTGGCGCATGCATAGTGTATGGCCTGGGATCCTTCTCATTTGTTTGTTTGTTCAGAAGAGCTGTAACTGGAAGACCTGCACACCTTGACTGTGTTTCACTAGTGGAACTTTCTGCACTAGTTGTACTTTCAAGCCTCCGTACTGCTGCACATACAAAAGGGCACAAGTAGTCTCAATGCCACATTTGAACAGCCCGTCTGAGCGCCCTTCCCTTGTGATGTACGTGAAGTTATCGCATTTTATCATCACAGCCCAATGAGCCAAAGCAGGTTGGCGGAGAGTGGCTTGGCCAAGGGCACCCAGCCAATCCTCTAGCTGAGCAGGGGTTTAAACCAGCCCAAGGCCACGCTTCCAGCCAATGGCATTTCACATGGTGTCCTTCCTAGTCCTGTGGGCATTTGCCTGGAATGAAATCTGCGTCTGGGGCTTACTTGAAGACGCATCTGGGATGGCTCCAGTTTTCTGACAGGGTGCAGGCGAGTGCTCTGGTTCTGCACTTTCCGGCCAGCTCTTCCCTCTCCGCTGTGGCTGTTACACCTACTCACATGCTCCCAACTGCCTTTTCCCAACTCCTCTTTATCCAAAGTTCCTTTCAACGCTGCTTCCTCATTGGTCAAAGCAAGGGTTCCGGGTCAGAGGCAGAGATGCGCCCAAGTCACTCAGCTTGAGTCGCAGGCTGAGTTGCATGTCACTGACCCTGTGACTTGACTCACGAGTCATAGCGTGCAGCTGTCAGGACTCAACTTGAACAAAATTTCAAGTCTTGTGAGTGGGAGTCATTTTCCTTTTGAGTTCCAGGTCTCAATTCCTTGAGTCAACTTCCACAGAAAAAAGGGAGGGGGTGGTGGTGGGGTCCTATGCTGTTCCCGTCCCATTCGCACTCGTCAGCTGTGTGTTGAAGTCCTTGCCCCAGTTTGCCTGCCCGCCTGCCTCTCTTTGCCCCTCCCTGGCTTGTACAGAAAAAAACAGAAGCCATTTGTCCCTGGACTGCAAAGAGCCCCCCCCCCTCCATCCTGTACCCACCTCCCCCTCCCCTCCCAAAATTAAGCCGTTCTCTAAATGCCAAGAGCCCTCTCTGCTGTGTCCTGGGTGCCCCCCCCATATCGTCCACCATGCAGCCAAAAACCTGAAGCCTTCCCCTGGCCCCTCATCCTGCGACCCCCTGCCCTGCCTTCCAGAACCTCCTCTCCTCCCACCATCTGCTGCCAACGTTCTGGATCACCCATGAGATCTTGCAGTGCAAATAAAAGCAGCAAAGAAAAAAAAGCAAGGACACTCCTCTAACGCGTGCGTCATCCAGTGTCTAAAGACTCAGTCATTCAGTCCATGCTCAGTTTTCTAGTCACTGCCCACGACTTGAGTACGAGTCTTTGAGGGTAGTGACTTGAATGTGACTCTGAGACGTACGTGTCCATCCCACCCCCAACCATGACAGTGGCTGAGCCTGGAAAAACTCTTCACCTGCTCAGAGTGTTAGTTTTCTATCCACTGCGACTCCTCGTTCTCTTCCAACAGGTCCCAGATGCCCAGCTGTCGGTTAAAGTAGCTTGGATGCGGCATCTTCATTGAAGGCAGCTAGTCTGGTCATTTCTCTTCCACACTTACTGAATCCATTTGCTTCCCATTGCCAGTTTACACTGACGGCTGAGCTCTGGGCTGCCCACTCCTGCAATGCCATCCTGGGACAAGAACACACAAGTTGTCTCATAGAACATGAGCATGCACAAGACCCACCGTCCGCACGCCTCTCCACCAGCGAGTGCATCAAGGACAAATTAACCAATGCGTGACGCTGCGTGCCCTGGTTTCTCTCCCACAGTGCTCTGCCAGGCTTTTCCAGATAGCAGCTTTTTTTTTTTTTTTGGCAAGCTCAGACCAGTGTTTCTCAAACTGGGTCAGGACCCACTAGGCGGGTCGCACAGCACCTAGCGTTAGAGCATTAGTCCCACCTAGTCACAGCCATTATTGAAATTATGGGAAGGGGGGACACGGGAAAGGGGGGCTGCGTGATTACTTGCTTGTGTCAAGGTTGTCAATAGGCTTTTTTCCGCTTCATTGTGCTGTTGGAAAATGGCTGAGAAATAACCCAACTTATTGCTGCCATCTCAGGAAAACAGCAGGCTCTGGCGTCACAGCGATGGCACTTCTGGTGGGTCCAGACTCAAGTGCCACTGTAAAAAGCGGGTCCCACTGCTGAAGGGTTTGCAAAGCACCGGCTCAGCCAGTGCTGCTGTGAGAAGACGGCAAGGGACTGCCCAGCCTGACGCCACTGCCTCCAAGACCGGTCCCGCTCCCTGCACCCAGATCCCTCAGGCATCGCTCACACAGACCTTCAGTCCTGCCTCAGTTCCATGAGGCCACCACTGTCACACCCATCGCGAGGACGCCACTCTCTGAGAACCCCTTGATTTCACGGTGCTTAATGTGCCGGGCTGGGCTTCCCTCATGCCCAATACTGCTGCTGAACAGGGACAGCCCACCAAGCACGAATCCCCCCCCCTTGGTCCTCCACAACACCAACCGCTGCTCTGCAAAGATTTCAGCTGTTCAAATTATTTCAATCGGCGCTTTTCAACCAGTCACACCCAGGCCACGGGTGGTTCTTGGGGTGGTGTCCAGTGCCCCCATTGCCTGGCAGCGAGGCTGGCAATGCAGTGCAATTGCCCAGAGCCACTTTCTGGGGTTTTGTGTTGTCTGTTCTCCCAAACCAGAATCAAGCAGCAGCAATGTTCTCGCCAGTTGCTTCTGGTGGTATTTCCAGTAGGGAGACAGCGGGGGACAAACCCTGATTTAAGTGATTTGGGTATTATCTCACTAATCAACTCCTGTGCAGGCAGCTACCTCAAGTCACACTCCTTTGTGTGTGAAAAAGTCAGGCCACATTTCCCCTTCAGTAAAAGAGGGATGAAAATAATCTCTTAAAACCGCATAGAAATATCACAGTACTTTGACTGTAAGGCATTTACAGTTTATTTAAAAGATTTTTACCCCACTTTTCCTCTGCCAGGGCAGATGCCCAATAAAACTCTGGAATGAGGTAATTATAGGAGCTTAAATTAATATACAAAATTCAGAAAATGTTGTTCGTTTATTAAAAGACCGTTGCCAAAATAACCCCTCTCCCTGCATAACCTAGCACCAACTTCAACATCACTCTAAAAATGTTTTATCTTGGAAACCAAAGTAGACATCTCACATCTGTATACAAGAAAGCATCAACCTCTCACACACTCCTCTGTGATTACATGCCATTTACAAATTACCCTACCTGCAAGTATGAGATTAATGGTTAAAGTTTTTTAAGGGGTCATACTAGAAAAGATGGAATGTTAAATCTTAAAATACTTTTATGACTGGAGTGAAGGTTCTAATTCATTTCTTCCAGTGCCAAATTCTCTTGACAGGCATGAAGGAAGAGCATTAGTAACAAAGCAGAATACAGCAAGTAGTATATAAAGCCACCTTTATTTGGACATTATGCAACAGGCCAAGGAATACATTGCAACTTTATAGAAAATTTAAAAACAGTACATCATTTTTTACATCAGCTATACCTCGATCTACATGCTTTAGCTGTCACAGAAACTTCAGGTTTCCCCATTCAACCAGTATTCTTAAACACAACATATATCTAACTCATGAAATGCATGTCACTGGCCTTTGAATGCTCAATCTCTGGCCAATTTAGAAAATTACCTACAGGCTTTCTTCACTATTCAGCAAAGCACAGAGCCTAATAGAAATGTAAATTCAAAAATAAAAACCTCAAAGTATCACCCTGACACAAGAGGAAGGGCAAAGATTATCTGTAGGCAGAAGTTTCTACAGATTTTCATCTGGCCAGGTCTATTTTAACTACTTTGATGTACCTACTTTGCTTCCATGTATGTTCATGAAGAAGTTCATGAAGAAACACGAAGAAAGGGTAGAATAAATTTGTGTAGTGAAAGTGCAGAAAGAACATTTTAAATGCTGAGGCGAGGTGCGCTCCTTCACTTGGGAATTCACCTTCTTGTTAGTAACTGGAGAGAAAACACTCAGAATACTAAAGTAATTAACGCGAGAAGATTTCTACACAGGATGAAGTGTGAACAGGCTCTCAAACCTCTGGAAATGCACATTTATTTCTACAAAAAGAAACTTATAGTACAGAATCACACAAACGTAACCATTTGCCTATTAAAATGTACAGGACTCCTAGGTAAAAGGACATTTTAAAAAAGGAGGTCATCAATCTGTTTATTTGTACACATATGGATCTTCACATAATCTGATAAGCAACCTTTTACAAAACCATGTAAAAAGCACTAGAATTGCCTGGCAAGGAGTCTGCGTTTCTCCAACAGGGTTTTGCACAGCATGCAATTAAGGCAGCCGTCTCTTCCTCCCAAGGACTCCTGGCTCCCAGCCAGCCAGCCAGCCAGCCGTCTTCTGCGGCAGAGGTCGGGCTGAGGGGCCTGGGCTCTTCTGTCAGCGCCTCTTGTCTTTCCTGTCTGATTTACGGTCTCCTCTTTCGCTCCGGGAAGTTCTCTTGCCTGACCGACTACTTTCCGAGAGCGACCGCTTCCTGTCGGGCCTGGAGCTCTTATCCTTCGATCCTTTGGCATCTCTGCTGCTCCCCCCTTTGGAGGACTTGTGACTCCGCTCCACGCCCGAGGGGCCCCCCCTGCGCTTCCGCTCCAGGCTGCTCCTCCTCCGCTTCCTGTCCCTGTTGTGGCCCCGCCCCCTGCTCCGGCTCCTGCTCTCGCTGCTGCTCTCGCTGCTGCTGCTCCCGCTTGAGCTGCTGGAGCTGCTGGAGCTGCTGGAGCTGCTCCGACTGCCGCTGCCACTGGAGCTGGAGCTGCTGGAGCTGCTGCCGCTGCCACTGGAGCTGGAGCTGCTGCTGGAGCTGGAGCTGCGGCTCTTGCCTGCCTTGTGCCTGCCCCTGCCCCTCGCCTCCGGGGTCCCTGCGGGGGCCTGCTCTGCCGGGGCCTCGGGGCCTGCAGCAGCCTCTCCAGGGTCTGCCTGAGGCTCCTGCTCTCGAGTGGCTTCCGAGGACGGTGGAGGCGGAGGCCAGAGCACAGGCGCCGGCGGAGGCCCGGCCTCTGCCTCCAGCCCTGGGGCGGCCTCCTCAGGCTTGCCGCCACCGCCTCCCGCCTCCTCCGCGTCAGCACCGCCTCCGGGCTGGCTGCCCTCCTCTTCCTCCAGGGGCGGAACAGGGGCCCCCTGCTCCTGCCCCTCTCGGCCCTGCCCCTCGGGCTCCAGGTCTTGGCCATGCTCGTTCTCCAACGGCTCCTCATTCCCTGCCTCAGCCGCTCCCGGCACTTCCTGCTCTCCATCTACTGGCAGAGCACTCCCACCACCGCCACCCTCCTCCTCCTCCTCCACTCCGCCCTCGGGACCCCCCTGCTGCTGCTGCTGCTGCCCCCGCCCATCTTCCTCCTTCCCCTCCACCTCCTCCTTCTGCTCCTCCTCCAGTTCTACCTCCCTGTCACTGGGACTGCCGGCTGCCTCCTTTTCCTCCCCGGCCTCCTCCATGTCTACATCATTGCTCTGGTTACCTGTCTCCATCTCTTCCTCTTCTTCTTCCTCTTCTTCCACCACCTGCTGAACCGCCTTACCCTCCTCCTGTTCCTTGCTCTGGTCTTCCTTCTTTTCTTCCTTCTGCGCCTCCTGCTGTTCTTTTTCCTTCAGAGACTGTCTCTTGGGCCTGGCTTCCATTTTGTTAATTTGCTCAGCAAATTCAATGCGCCTACCTTCAAACAGTGCTGGAGAACAAGTGGAGAGCAGGGTGAGTTTCAGGCAGATGGCAGGCGACTGACCAATCCGTTCCGTGAATTAGGCCTATTCCTGTCCTCTTCCAAATGCTCTTATGCCAGTAACGTTATTAGCAAGCGCCCACTTTACTAAGACAAGGAGGGAAGCCAGTCGTGCACCAACGTTACCCCAAACCCCACATTTAACGTTTGCACAAACGTCATTAGAAAGACCAACAGGCCAATGACAAGAGTAGAAATTATGCTTTATGCAAGGAAAGGTTCCTGACATGTGGCAAACGCACGCCCATATCCTGCAATGTGTTCAGTACACGCTCACGTGCCCATCTGTGTGTCAGGCTATAAATTACTGGTGGTAAGAATTCTAAGATGCTGCATGCAAGCCAAGTCAACTAATAATGCTAAATCAGCGTTTGTGTTTTCTTACTAAAATGCAGAACACGTGAACACAAAAGAAGGCATCGATTCCGTGATACAGCATACCGTTCAGTTTTTTCTGGGAATCATCAAACTGCTTCTGTGTAGCAGGACACATTCTGCCAGGTATGTAGAACAGGTGAGGCCTCGTCTTTGTTCTTATGTATTTAATTATTTTGGCATTGTGTTCGTTCCATTCCTCTTGCTGGTAAAATAAAAAAGAAATCCTTACTTCAGAATCATCCACAATGCACAAAAAAGCTGCTGAATTCAACTCACCAACTGAGCAAGCTCCACTTTTTGTTCTAACAGCCGCAGCTCTGTTTGTTTCGCACGTCTTTCCTCAAAGAGTTCTCGCCTTTCATTTTCAACCTGCTTTCTCTCTTCTTCTGCCTGCACTTCCAGTTTCTGCTCAATTTCTTGTCGCCTTTTTTGCTGAAGTCAAGGCAAGAATTGGATTTTCTTAAAACCAGCACAAGAACAGCATTAATTGCAACAGGACCGTTATCACAATGCGAGAGCTCCGTTGTTTTCTTTAAGTAAAGGCCGCACAGCCCCAGTGCTACATTTCATGGCTCCAGCACAGAAGAAGCAGAAATTATGTATGGCTCAACAGGAGTATTTAAACACAGAGTTCCATTCAATATTCCAGCTGCTCTCAAACTTTTCACTGCCGCAACCCACTTCGACACTACGATGGCACTCCGGGGCATGCCTTGCGGTTTCCAGGTTGTGCCAGTCCCACAACCCACAGTTCTCTGGCCTCTGATCCAGGACAAAAGCCACCCCTGGCATTCTGATGAAGGGAAGGCCTTGCCCAAGCCTGCAAACCTAGGCCAGCTTCTGAGGAGTCCACAGATTCCAGCTGGACTTGGTAGCCAACCATTCCTTCCAGGCGCCTGTGAGGCTCCCTGTCCCGACTACTCGTGCCACAGACGTGTCGCACATGGGCTCTTGTTGTGCCCGCCCAGCGAAGGAACCCTTCAGGGGAATGGTGCCAGGCAGGGTGCACGCAGGAGTCCTCCTAACCTGTGAGTCAGGCCAGAGGTTCCATCCCAAACTCTCCGGGAGCTGCAGTGGGGGAGGAGAGGCGGGAGCCCCGCGACCTACAGGACCGGGCTTCTGCCTGGGGCAACGGGCTCACGTGTCCCCCCCCCGAGTGCTGGCCTCCTGCGCGTGTGGGGGCGCCCTGGATGCCCCTGCACGGCTCCCACAGCCTGGGAATGCTGGGAAAACCTGCTGCGACCCACTTCCGGTTCTCGGCCGCCACAACTTGGGCTGCAGCCGTTTTTTAGTATGTGGAGGCTGGGAGAGCCCTGCAGGGGACTGGACTCCCTGCACCCCCAGGAGCCCAGTGCTTCTGTCAGGCAGGTTGAGGCCCTGCCACCCGAGGCCGCTGCGGCACGATCCTGGGGATCGCGCTGCTGTCTCCTCCCGGCCCCTTAAGGGGTCAGGGCCTGAAGTACTCTGGCTGGGGAGTCGCAACACCCTAGTCTGAGAACCTCTGGGCTACCACAGCAAGCCCAACTCCGCCTCTCTCCATTACTGCTGGCTTTCTAAAGACTCCCACAAAGGCCATGCTTATCACGGAGCCTCGTTCTAGCAGAGTTCAGGCTCTGTTCTTACCTGCATTTATACCAAAAAAGTGACTAACGGCTCAGCAGGGGCAGAAAAAAAGCACGCCTGAAAAGGCTACTAGTAGCAAGACCCTCCCCCCCCCCCCGCACAGCAGAGGCCTCCCCCCCCCACAGTTCACCAGCTAGCAGGTGTTAATAAAGTGCGTACCCTCTCCGTAGCAACTGTTGACTCTTGTTTGAATTTCTGAAGCGTGCCCATCAACAGGCCAAATATGCGTCGATTCCTGACAGACAACAGAAAGGGGAGAAAAGGCATGACTACGCCACACGCTCTCAGAGGCCCCGCTCCTTGACAATTCCAGTTAAGCAGAACTAGGAGACTGTCAAGATCTAAATACTCAGCAACGCAGAAATTACAGTGAGAGCTTGGAAGTTCCGTTACGCTTATTTTTCTTGCATTCGTTCTTTGCAGATGACAAATCCTGCCGCTCTGCATATGCTACGCACCAAGCTGCTAGGGCTGGCCGAGAGAACACCAGACTGCTGCCCCTCGGTCAGCGGTACTTGAGCTGGTGTCCAGCACTACTCCTGAGGTCTCCAGACCCCGCCAGCGAGATCAGCAGCACAACAAGCAGCGGGAGGAGGCTCAGTGGGCAGAGCGGCAGCACGCACCGTTTGTATAACCAGGAATGTGCCCCCCCCCGTCCGCCCAGAGCCTCTTACCAGTGCTTGTCACATCATGCCTGGCCTCCCAAACTGGGGAAAACTGGTGATGACATCACTGCCAGTTACTTCTGGTGGTACTTCCCATAGGTGACCATCAAAGTGTTACAGGAGGGGATGAACGTTGAGACCCAGGTGCCATTAGCACATCTTTTCACAGGGCTGTGCATCATCACACAAGTTGCCTGAGCTATTATACCATTACCCACACACGCAATTTTTAAGAAGGCCAGGAGAGCATGAAATTTGAGTCATAAGAATATAGGAAGAGCCCCTATGCGGGATCAGGCCAGAGGCCCACCTAGCCCAGCTTCCTGCGTCTCACAGTGGCATTTCCACATTGGCCCCTGCTCACTGCCTCAAAGAGAGGCCATGCCTGCACCTCACACTTCATGCAGCGTTTGACAGAGCCCCAGCAGGCACCTTTGCTTTCCTTTCTCATCCATGTTCTGATCTTGAATGAGGTCTCGACGCGTTCGCTCTTTGGAGGTAGCAACCACAGAAGACTGCAATGCTGGCTGCAAAAACAGGACAGGCACCCGTGAAGGGAAATGCCAACAGATTTCGCCCTCCTCTTTTCCCCACGCCGACTTTCAGGTATACTTTACCTTTTTAACATCATCATCCTCTGCGTCGCTTTCATGGCGTGATTCTCTCCTTGTCCGACGTTCCCCAGCCAGTCTAGTTTTAGGGCAAAGCATCAAGAACAAGCAGCGGTGAAGATCTTGGAAACAACAAGCGAACAACTCCAAGGACGGCTCTCCCTCCCCAGGCTTCTGCACCAACACGACACACTCACTCTTGGATCTGACCCCCTACTCAAGCGGCAGCTCTCTGGATTCCTGCAATCACACGTGCTGGGTGGGGGGTGCTTCTGCTTAATTTCCTTGGACAGTTACTTGTGGGGAGGGTGCTTGTTAGAGCTGCAGTTGCTTCCCAGAAACAGCCCTACACTGCAGGGCTGAATCACTAAAATTTCACTGGATCCTGCCTTTAACAGAACCCCCACAGCTCACTGACTTCTATTGTATCTGTAGGATATGTTACACTGCAATGCCTGTTCAATGCAACCACAAAACACAGACAGCACTCGGACAGAAGTCCTGATAAGTCCAGAATCAGATTCTGCATTCCTTGAACCCTCACACATTCCTGTTCTCTGTCAATTCAGATATGCCAGACAGAGATAAACCCACCCCACTGCTCTTGCCAGGACCCCTGCCACTGGGCTCCCGCCCTCTGAGAAGCTCACCTCAGGGGACCATTCCATCTGGTTTCCAACTTCCCCTTTTCTCATGTATTTTAGATTTAAATCATTATTTTAAACCACCTCAGGAATTCCAATAGAAAGTCGTTACTACTAAAGAAATGTACCAGATAGCGGGTGCAAAAAATAACCTATTCTAAAATGCAATTTCATTTTTAACCCACCTACTGATTGCCCCTTCCAAGTCCCTCTGCTTGGCTGGGGGTCCTCCTCCGCTATCCGAGAATCCACGCCTGAAACAAATAATCAGATCTGTGAACACAAAACACAGGCCCCAACGCTGCTCCAAGCCCCACAGAGCCCTTCACAGAGGTGAGGTTTTGCTTTAGAACAGCAAGCAGTTTGCCATTCTCCTCCGAAGAGGTGCAACTATTCCAGCCCTCCCCTCTGAGAGGCAACTGCACTTGCCTGTGAAGAACACAGCTGCAATATACTCACACATACCCCACACCTCTCTACACTTGCAGTCCTTAATTTGCTAGGAGAGAGACATCACCACGTGCAGGTGTGTGCTCAGCTCTACCCCCACTTTTGTGTTTGGTGCTGGGAGAAACAGCAGAGATAACCACCCGGCAGCCACCACAATGGGGAAGAAGAGCAGCAACACCAATGAATACACAATTGGACATCTGAACCATAAACCGCTATTTGGAAACCAAAGTCAGAGCACCTGAACTGCCACTAGCTTTAATGCAACTTTATAGTGGCTCTGTTTCGATGTCTAGTTTTATCCACGCAAAGTATTTTCAGAGAGAATCCTTCCTACTGTCCCCCACTCTTGTTGCCATTTTTTCGATCACACAGATGCACGAGCTCTCAGAACAGCACCAAGCAGCCAAACTCAATCTGCAGAACCACTCAAACCAGGTCACAGCGACCCCATCGCCTCCAAGGCTGCAGCTGCCCAAGCCCAAGGTCATCCCCAAGCCCTCCGAGCCCCTGGCCTTGCCCCTTCCTGCACAGTCCTCACACAGGAAGCACAGCTCACGCAGGGAATGCCCACTGCGCCCTGCACCGGCTGCTCTGCTTGCGGGGACCCCCAAGAAGGAGTGAGGTGAGTGCTCCTGCTCCCGCCTCACTGAGTTCACGTTTGAAGAGGCCACGCCAGGAAGGAGCAAAGAGGCAGCTGCAGCCCACGGGGCCTTTCTGGGGAAGGCAGTGGTGATCCGCATCTCTCCCTGCTTACCGTGCCCCCTCCTCCCCAAGCCCCTGTCAACTGAGCAGGCGGGTCTGTCTGTGGCTGGGTGGAGGGAGGCAACAGCAGGCTTGGGGGAAAGGGCGCCCCAAGCTGGGCGCTCTCCCTTGAGCTGCATCTCTTGTGTGGCGGCTGGGCTGGCACTCATCGGGTTGTCACCTCAGGTGAATATGATGCAACACTATTGCAAGACAGGGTGGTCCAACTTCCATCAGCTGGGAGGGGGCAACCCTGGCCTCCCCCCCCCATGCAGAGATAACCGGCATTAACAGGATGATGTCATTGCTAACTACTTCTAGGTTCGGAGCCTCTGAAATCAGGAGGTTCAGGGGACAGGTGTGGCGGGGCCTTTCAATCTCCCCGCTGCACCATTCCAGCTTCCCCTTCCCAAAGAAGACTTAAGAGCTACTGAAACCGTTGGAGGTGAGGAGTGGTGCTTACGGAAGGGCTTCCGAGGGCCGCCGGAAAGGGCCCGCTCTGCCCGGGGCGAGTCATTCCCTTTTTAGGGCAGCCTTGAAACCGCCCTGTGCGTAAAACGAACCTCCCCTGAGCACTGCCCTACCCTGCCCGGCTCTGCAGCAGCCGCACATCCACGTCTCGTGGCAAACGCTCCAGCGCAGAGAAAGCACGAATGTGGGCATCGCGCCGGCGACTCAGCCCAGCCACGAGGCGAAGGCAAAACCCGCCCGGAAGCAGCGGGCTGGGGAAGGCGGCATAGCAGGCGACCCCCGGACCCCCCTTTCTGCAGGCTCGCCAGCCCCCCGCCCCCCAGCCGCGCCTCTGCCCATGTGCGGGAGGGGGCGCGGCGGAGGAGGCGCGGGGCTGCTGCGGGGCCTCGGAGGGAACCGCGTGCAGCGCCCGAGCAGCAGCCGCCTCCCGCCCCGCGGGCGCCCCTTACCTGAGCAGTGCGCCTCCGCGCCCTCTACCTCCACCGGGGCCTGCGAGGGCCAGCAGCCGGCCTTGCCCGGGCCTGCAACAGAGGGAGGCGCCGCCGTCAGTCAGCGCGGGGGTGGGGGGGCAGAAGGGGGGGGACCCCGCCCGCCCCCGCCCCCCACGGACCCCGCAGGACCCCAACGGCCGCCCCTCCCCTCGCCACGTGCAGCGCGACCCGCAGAGGCGGCAGCAGTTGCGGCTGCTCGGAAGCGGCCCCCGCGACGCCCCCCCCCCGCTCGCTCCCCCCCCTCCTGACCGGGCGTCGTTGGGGTCGCGCCCGGTGAGCTTCCGGATGTTCTCGTCGACGTGCTTGAGGCTCTCCTTGGCCTTCTCGAGCTGCTCCTGCAGCGCCCGCACCGCCACCGCCATCGCGCCCGGCAAGAGGCAGGCAAGCGAGGCGAGGCCGGGGTGGCGGGCGGAAGCGGCCCAACCCCTCGCGTCACGCGGCGGGTCCTCCGGAGAGCTGGCCAATCAGAGTTCACAGCACTGAGCGACAACTGTCTTGCCCAATAGCCGTTAGCGAATCACGTCGCGAATCATGTTTAAGCGGCACAAGGTTGATCCAATCACAGGCTCCCTTCTTAGCCTGTCAGCTCTGACGTTCGATTGTCCCGGCCGCTCGATTTTTTTTGGGGGGCCGTGCTTCCCTTACCAATCATTACACGCCAGAATAGATTGACGTCCGAACTGGCCAATGCTGCTTTAACAGTGGCCTTCCACGCTGGCCGAGGGCTTTCGCGCGCTCCGCGGGTCAGTTTGTGGGGGCCGGGCTAACGCTGAGGCCCCGCCTCGCCCCCGAGCAGCCTTGCGCAGCCTGAAGCGCGCCCGGTCGGAGCCCCTCCCCTCGCGCTCCGACGCGTCTCTGAGCATCGCGTACACACGTGACGTCTCCGTCACGGCTGCCCGTCGCGGGGCGCCCCTTCCACCAAGCACAGCGGCGAGGCCACCGCTGCGAGGGCGGGCGACGGTCCGGGCCCCGCTCGCTCCCCGACCCGGGCCCCGCGCGAGGCAGCCCCTCCCCCCCCCCTCCGGAGCGGCCGAGGCGGGCCGGCCTGGCTGGCTGAGTGACTGACAGGCGGGAGCCCCGCCCCTCTTCCTACGCCCCGCCCAGGAGCCGCCGCTGAGGGGCTGCGCGCGCACGCCGGGGAGGAGCTCCGCCCGACTTCCTTCCGGGGCGGCGGCGATGGCGGACGAGTCGCTCTTCCTGCTGCTGCACAGCGAGATGGTGGCCGGGCTGCACCGCGGCGCCGAGCAGGGGGGCGACGGGGTGAGCCGCGAGGGGCGGCTGCGGGGCGGGCGGGCGGGCGGTTCTCCTGCGCAGGCCGTTCGGCGCGTGCGCGGGTCGCACGTGCCGCAGGTCGGCCCCCCCCCCCCGGTCTGCAGCGTGTCCGTTCCCGGAAAGCGCCTCGCCAGGAAAGCCTTAAATGTAAAAAGTTCCAGCGGCCGGACTTGACTCTAGGTCTGCAGAGGCGCCGCTTCAAAGCGAGGGCTGCCAAAGGCTGTGCAAGTTCCCGCGTGTGCTGCAACGTTGTCCTTTCTGTGCCTTCCAGGAAAACGGGCGATGCATCACCAAGCTGGAGACGATGGGCTTCCGGGTGGGGCAGGGCTTGATAGAGAGGTGAGCAGAACGTGCGTGTTGCTCGCTCGGTCCTGATGGATTCTGGCCTTTGGCAGAGCAAATAGTCCAGCAGGTTTCTGAGATGGGAACAGTTGTGAGTTCAGTGCATCACATAAGGCTCGGACGGTGAAAGACGGGAGTGTGAAAAACTAAAGTGTGCTTTAGTGTGCTTCTTGTTTGAGGATAACGGTGGAATCTGAGTCTGAGAAAGTTGGAAATGATTGTTCTGGCGTATTTAATGAATAGGGCAGCCCAATCCCAACCAGCACTGGTGCAGTGAGGCTGAGCGCCCCATGTCGCATCCTGTGCTGTTGAGGAGCAGGCTGAAGGTCCATTTGGGGTAAGGGAACAAAGCCCCATCTGCCCCATGGGGCATCCCAAGCCTTGAGAAACCTGTGTCATGGGAAGAGGCTTGAGCCAGTCTCACACACTCACACCCCCCCCCCCGGCCTCAGCCACCCTATGTTCCACCACCCCCCACCCAGAAATTCCGCGTCCTTGCCTCAGTCCCGCCCTCCTCCCATCTCCGTCTCCATGTGGCGTTGGCCTTCCTGCCTGTGCAGTTGCTCCTGAGTCCTTGCAGACGGCTGGCTGCTGCTGCAGCAGCTGAGCACAAGGTTAGGCCTGTGTTCTGAGTCCTATTCTGTGTGTGTGGTTGGAAATTCTGAGGAGCCCCTTTCTGTGGCCGTAGTTGCTTGCTTGCTTGCGTAGCTGTTTTTACCCTGCCCTTCTACCGCCATGGCAGCTTTTTTTGTCTGGTCACCCTGGTTCTTTTTCTCTTTAGGAACATGCATGGTCTGTATGGTTCATATTTACTGTTGAAGAATTATTGTAGGAGCCAGGGTGGTGGTCCCTATCCGCTCCTGAAATGAGTAGCAGTGGAGGCGAAGGGGGCCTTGTCACTGAACCGGGGAAGGGCTTGCAACACTCTGCTGTGGGCCTGACTGCCCTCCTCCACTCCGCGGTTGCGCTGTAATAAATGACCATGCAGACACCGAGGATGGGACTGGCACGTCTGAGCGCTAGGCAAAAACAAAAAATGAACCTGTGCTGTTCGCATTCGCTTTGGTGAATGAAGCGCACACATCTTTTTCTTCCATTATCTCATGATAATACTGCGAGTACAAGCCTGTGCATGTCTACTCAGAAGTAAGTTCCAATGTCTTCAGTGGGGCTTACTCTCAGGAAAACTTGTATAGGATTGCAGCCTGTGTTTGTGTAAAACATATAATGAAAGTCAAATGGGTGTAATAATAACCAGAGAGTTATAGTTTCAAGTTCCCTCAAGTTTTAACAGAAGAGTTAAGCAAGTATTTAACTCTGTTCCTGAAACTATTACATCTGCACTTTTTGGGGGTTGGCAAGATTGTCTTAGGCTGCAATCTTATACACACTTTTTGGGGGAGTAAGCCCCACTGCACACAATGGGGCTTTCTTCTGAACAGACATACCTAGGATTGCACTGTGAGTTTTCTTACTTACCAATGGCCAGATGTTTTTATTTAACTTGCACAAAATTTGTTACCTAAATGCGTTACTGAATGATTATTCACTTGAAGGTTATCAACAAATGCCACTACTGTGTGGGTTGTTTTGTCCTAGGTTTACAAAAGATACTGCCAGATTCAAGGACGAATTAGATATAATGAAGTTTATCTGCAAAGATTTTTGGACTACTGTATTCAAAAAACAAATTGATAACCTCAGGACCAACCATCAGGTATTGATCTTACAAAAGTATAAGCACTTCGAATTGCCAAGATTAGCACTGTACTGTTCTTAACCGGTGTTTCCGAGCTTTTTGGCACAAGGCTGCATTATATATAAGGGCATTTAAATGGTGACCCCAGTATCCGTGGGGGGCTCTGGAGCAGGACCCCAGCGGATACCCAGCAGGGGGTACTTATACCCTCTCAGCAGGTTGCTGTGGGCCGGCCCCACCCCTTGCCAAGGGCTGGATGAAAATTATCCAGTGGGCCAATTTGACCCTTCATTGCCCCCCCTGGGACCCCGTCCGCCCACTCTCTGCCCACTCTTGTGCCCACCCAGCGCTGTTCACAGTAACCAAACAAGTTATTAGCGATTGCATAAAACGTTACCCTGAAGTCTGGCACTAGTGAGAGCTATTTTGGCCCAACTGCTAAGAACCTGAGCAGGGCTGGAACACCATCTGCTGGTACCGGAAGGGGCACACACAAACCTCCCCCTTTATCTGGCGGTGCTCTAGTCCCGCAGTCTTCCAACCTTTCTCATTCCTGTAAGTTGACGCGACCCCACAACTGAGTCTTGGCGACCCCATTGGGGCCCCAAACCCAAGGTTGAAGAACACTGTTCTAAACACTCAATAAAGGCACTGTGTAGAACTCAGGGTGATGTAACTCATGGATCTTTCTGTGGAAATATTGTGCTGCTGTCTGAATGATTGGGGTAGATCCTCCCAACCCTGCTAATTAGGGCCAGTTCATGGATGCATGGAAACTGCGTGGCGTTTTGTTTATTTGCTTAAAGAATGATAAGAGGCACTGTGTCATGTAGAAGTCATCTGGTAATCAAATTTTCATGTATAAAATAGCCCTAGTGGTTCCTAAACTGTGGATTGCGCTCTAGTGAGTGGGCCACAGTCTGATCTTTGGTGGGTCGTGAAACTGACAAGCTGAGAGGTGACAAAAGAATGTATGGAGCTCCGTGCACATGGAAACTGAGTTGCACATGTGCGCTTATCAATCAATCAACAGGTACTTATATACTGCTTTTCAACAAAAGTTCACAAAGCGGTTTACAGGCAAATTAAATAGTAATAATTAATTCTCTGGAGGAGGAAGGGTTCCATTCCTTACTTCTGGGAAGCCCCTCTCCGAAGGCTGGTCTGGTCTCAAACGAACAGACTCCTGTAGGGGGCGCTCCCCTGTTCCCCAGACCGGCCCCCTGTCCCAAAGGGCTCACAATCTTAAAAAAAAATGCCGAACACCAGCAGCCATACGCATGAGTAGGCAACCATCTAGTTCAAAGGGCAGGCCAAGAGGAGCTTAAAGCCACCAGAATGGTCTCAATCCAGTGAACACAGCCCCCGCCCCCCCCGCCCCCGTCAAAAAAAATTCTCAGTTCCCCCCTCCAAGCTAACAAGGAAAACGTGTGGACCCTCCTAGAAAGTGCAGCTGTGCTACATGTGCATAAGTTGGCAAACGTGCCTTGGCTGTTATCGAGGGCCAGGCAAGGGAATGGTTCCGATACGATGAACGTAGAGCTCCAAACACACTCCAGAAGGCAGCCCCACCCATAGTGCAAAGGGTGTAAGCAGAGGCTTGAGCAAGTGGTGAAATGAAACGAAGGAGCCAGTCCTGCCCCACTTTCCAGCACCGAGGTACCCCCAAGGCAGTCCTGATGGTAAGGGGACAGGTGTGTCTTCACCTTGGAGGGGCTTCCGTGGCTCCTCCCGTGTCGCAGGATGCGGTGCACAACCCACTGGCACAGTTGCATCAGCACTGGAAATTAGGACAGGATTGGGCCCCAAGTCTCCTAAAGCGAGATGGATCCCAATAGAGCCACCAGAGGGTTGCAGGCTGATTTCAGGTGGGCGGCGAAACACCTGGGGCAGCCATGTCGAAAACATGGGAATGTGGGATGCTGAAAGGGGGAGGGGCGTGTGGTTGTTTTGCTTGAGTCAAGGTTGTAAACAGGCTTTTTTCTTTGATTCACTTTGCAATTGGAACATGGCTGAGAAATAACCCAACTTATTGCTCCATTCTCAAGAAAGCAGCAGGTCCTGGCATCACAATGATAGCAGTTCCAGCCGTGACATAACTTCTGGCGGGTCCCAGATAGACTGTCGTTCTAAAAAGTGGGTCTCAGTGCTTTAAAAAGTGGGTCCCAAGTTTGAGAACCCCTGCAGTAGAGTTGTTTTTAAAGTGGGTCTCAGCGCTAAGAAGTGGGAGGACCACGGTGCTAACCCTGCCTCACGGTGGCCCACCAGATGCCTCAGGGAGGACTCAAGGTAACAAGATGCCTGCATCTCGTTGTCACTCCTTTGCACCTGGCATTCTGAAGTAACTTCCACAGTAAGGAGGCTTACTACCCATCATGGCTTGTTGCCTGCAATTGACTTTTCCTTCCCTTTTAAAGGTACATAAGTTAGATGCCATCACCACCTCCTGTGGCAAGAAGTTCCACAGATTACCGTAGTTACCCACTGGGTAAAAAAGTATTTAAATTTATCTGTTCTCTCAACACTCAATTTTAGTGGATGTCCCTTGGTTCTGGTATTGTGAGAGAGGGAAAGGAACATTCCTGTATCTACTCTATCCCCTGCATAATTTTGTACGTCTCAATCGTGTCCCCCCTTAGGCGCCTTTTTTCTAGGCTGAAGATCCCCAAACCCTGCAGTCTTTCCTCATAAGGAAGGTGTCCCTGCCCAGTAATCATTTTGGTTGTTCTATTCTGCACCTTCTCTAGATCCACTATATCTTTTTTGAGACGTGGCGACCTAAACTGTATACAATACTCCTGTTGTGGCCTTACCATCAACTTGTAAAATGGCAATATAATATTGGCTGTTTTATTCTCAGTCCTCTAGTCTTCACCACCCGGAAAAGTTTTGTGTCATCCGCAAACTTGGCCACCTCGATACTTATGCCAGTCTCCAGGTCATTTATGAACAAGTTGAAAAGCACGGGCCCCTAGACAGATCCCTGGGGCACTCCACTTTTCACCTCTCTCCATTGTGAACATTGCTCTTTGACCCCCACTCTCTGTTTCCTGGCCCTCAACCAATTCTGAATCCATAAGAGGACCTGCCCTTTTATTCCCTGACTGTGAAGTTTCTTCAGCAGCCTTTGGTGGGGGACTGTATCAAACGCCTTCTGAAAATCCAGGTATAGGATATCCACAGGTTCGCCCACATCCACGTGCCTGTTGACCTTTTCAAAGAATTCCAAAAGGTTTGTGAGGCAAGACTTACCCTTACAGAAGCCATGCTGACGTTCCTTCAGCAGTACTTGTTCCTCTACGTGTTTTAGGATTTTATCTTTGATGAGGCTTTCCACCATCTTACCCGGAACAGACGTTAGGCTGACAGGCCTGTAGTTTCCAGGGTCCCCCCTTCTCCCTTTCTTAAAGATTTAATTGGTTTAAAAGTTTACTGTCAGCTTATGTGACCTTCGGACACAGGTGAGACATCTGGTGAGATGGGAGGTGTCTAATCATGAGTCTGCTTTGCCCCCCCCCTTCCTGCTCAAGGCCGAAGTCGTTTCATTCACGGTTCCATGAATCACCAGTCACAAGCCCCCTTGTGTGCTGTCATCTAGCGTGCTGTGTTGTGTTCCGTGGGAGGGGAGGCAGGACATGCGCATAATGCAAGCGGGCTGCGTTCAACATTGGTGTCGGTTTCTGCAGGGCATTTACGTGCTTCAAGACAACAAATTCCGCCTCCTGATTCAGATGTCTGCTGGAAAGCAGTACTTGGAACATGCACCTAAGGTACGTACTGCAAACTATGCGGGATATGAAGTAATAGCTTAAAAACAAACAATCCTGTGCAGGTTGCCCAGAAACAAGCCTGACTGAGTGTAATGAGACTTACTCCCAAGTCGGTATAGAATTTCTTCCCAAGATTCCTCACCAAATTCCAGTCCAAGCCCCCTGTGCCTCTCTGGGCGTGTGGCAGGGTGGGGGGCAGGAGGCCCCCCTCTCTAGACACTCAAGGTCCACATCCCACCCGGCCCATATGCAGGCTGAATGATCCATGTGCGCATGTATGACGAAAGGTGGCATTTTTGCTCCATGAATTATTGCAAGGGACAGATAAAATGAGATGGGGAGCATACTTGTACTCAGTTCCATATTTTTGTGTGCGTGGTGGTAATAATATCTAACTTCATTTTACTATGTTCTCTTTTCAGAATGTATGCTCAGTGATTACTTTTTATTGATTTTGATTCTGTGGTTTACTGCTGTAAATATCTATTTATTGTACTTGTTCTTGTGCATTTTAACGTTTTATATCACGTATTTTAATATTGTAAGCGGCTTTGATCTTATTAGGAAAAGTGAAATATAGATCTTTTATAAAGTTAAATAGACTTGGGCACTTAAACTTAATCTGCCATCATGAGAGTCAGTGCACCCTTTAGGAGCTTGTCTGCACATCGGGCATGCTCTTTCCCTGCACAAGTAAGAGGTAATGCAGTCCTGTTGAAGCATTATTTTCATGTGGGCTAGGTAAAGTAATTTACAGGCATCCCGCCGTATCCACGGTTTCACTTATCCATGGTTCACAAATTTCGCATTGCACAAATGACTTACTTGCCGTTGTAACCCCCCCCCCCCGGTCTGTTGCTGTCTCCTTTGTCTTGCTGTCTTTGCTGCCGCAAACATCAGCAGGAAGCACTAACAGGGAGGGGCTGCAGGGCTGGAAACCTGACATGTAGCTTTACGCTTCCAGCCTTCCAACCTTCTTCCTGTCAAGGCTTCCTGTAGCGTTCACAGCAGCAGAGAGAACAATTGGGGGCTGTAATTGCAGACAGACAAATCTTTTCTGTGTTGGGAGAAATTTGTGAACTGCCTCTTGTAGGGCTCTCTGCTGTCTGCAGTTTCAGGAATTTGCAGTGGCAGCTGGAATTTATCTCTTGCAGCTATGAGGGTTTGCCTGAAGCTTTCTGATTCCTTATACTATGAATGTTTTCATTTTTAACTTCTCTATCAACATGAGAGTGATCATGCCTATACAATATAACTTCATGATGTTTGATTATTCCAACTTAATGTGTTTCAGTATTTGGCCTTTACTTGTGGATTGATCAGAGGTGCTCTATCAAATTTGGGAATAAAGAGTATTGTGACAGCGGAGGTTTCAGCCATGCCTGCATGTGAGTAAGCATCATCTTAGCCATAGTGTCTGCCAGCTGGCTCTCCCACAGCAGCAAATAGTTACTCTGCCATTCAGTCACTAATGTTCAGCGCATAACCAGTATAGCAGCACAAATGATTGAAAATCCACAACGTGGAACAAGAAAACCCCTCTCCTTAGGGGGAAGAGCCTGCATTTAAAGTAGGGAGTTCAGCAGGGAAAAAATGTGAAAAGTGGCAGTTGTGCCCTTTCAAATTTTTGGCAGGAGATCTGAGGGTCTGGCAGCTCCAGCGGTTCCCCGGGATCAGGCTCCCCCATCTGTCACAGGTGGACAGCTTTGATTTTTGTTTGTGTCTGAGTCAAATAAGGTTACAACTCTGGGAATGCCAGAGACTGAGCACTACACTCACAGATCATCTGAACCTAGGAAGAGCTCTGCTGAATCAGGCCAAAGGGCCATCTAGCCCAGCTTCCTGTATCTCACAGTGGCCCACCAGGTCCTCAAGGAGCATACAAGACAACAAGATGCCTGCATCCCATTGCCACTCCCCTGCATCTGGCATTCTAAGATAGCTTACTTCTAAATCCTGGCCTGTAGCATACGATGGACTTTCCTCCAGAAATCTGTCCAGTCCCCTTTTAAAGGCGGCTAGGCCGGAAGCCTTCGCCACCTCCTGTGGCAAGGAGTTCCACAGATTAATTACCCACTGGGTAAAAAAATATTTCCCTTTATCTTTTCTAACTCTCCCAACACTCAATTTTAGTGGGTGTCCCCTGGTTTTGGTGTTATGAGAAGGAAAAGAACATCCCTTTATCCATTCTCTCCATCCCATGCATAATTATGTATGTCCCAATCATGCTGCCCTTAGGCACCTTTTTTCTAGACTGAAGAGCCCCAAATGCTGCAGCCTTTCCTCATAAGGGAGGTGCCCCAGCCCCGTAATCATTTTCGTCGCTTTCTTTTGCGCCTTTTCTAGTTCCACTACATCCTTTTTGAGATGTGTATTACAGATGTGGTTTTTTCTATCTATTTGTACAATAATATTATCTAATTATTATTATTTATTAGATTTATATCCCGCCTTTTTGCCCGAAGGCACCCAATAATACTAACGGCATAATAATACTAATGGCATAATATCAACCCGTTATATTCTCAGCCCTTTTTTAATTACCCCAAGCATGGAATTGACCTTCTTAATTGCTACCGCACCTTCATCGAGTTGTCCACCAGCACCCCAAGATCTCTCTCCTGAGCTGTCACAGGCGGCTCAGAACCCATTAACATTTCATCTCATCCACAAACTTGGCCACCTCGCTGCTTATCCCTGTCTCCAGGTCATTTATGAACAAGTTGAAAAGCATGGGTCCAAGGACGAATCCTTGGAGCACTCCGCTTTTCACCTCTCTCCATTGTGAAAATTGCCCATTGACCCCCACTCTCTGTTTCCTGGCCCTCAACCAATTCTGGATCCATAAGAGGACCTGCCCTCTTATTCCCTGACTGTGACGTTTCTTCAGCAGCCTTTGGTGGGGGACTGTGTCAATCGCCTTCTGAAAATCCAGGTATTAGTATATGATATCCACAGGTTCACCCACATCCACGTGCCTGTTGACCTTTTCAAAGAATTCCAAAAGGTTCATGAGGCAAGACTTACCCTTACAGAAGCCATGCTGACTTTCCTTCAGCAGTACTTGTTCCTCTACGTGTTTTAGGATTTTAGTATTTTATCTAAGATGGCTTTCCACCATCTTACCCAGAACAGACGTTAGGCTGACCAGCCTGTAGTTTCCAGGGTCCCCCTTCCCTTTTTAAAAGATTGGTGTGACATTGACTATCCTCCAATCCCTCCAATTCTGCAAACCGTGGTGGCTTTAAGGGACAAGTTGCATAATTTAAGGGACAGTATCCTTTGTAATGTTATTTGAAATGTCTTTCTAGAGACTGGGGAGTTGAGCCATTGTTTTAATAATGTCGATTAGACTATTGTGCCCTCAAACGTAAATCTAAAGATCAGGTCTGGCATAATATGTAATCAACTGAGGCCCAGGAGGCTTACCATATATAGGTCAGTCTCATGGATGAATTGAGGGCAGGATTTAAGCCAAAAATAATGGAATTTGCTATGACCTGTGATAAGCCAGGAGTCAAACTTAGGGATGTATGAAAGTCTTTGAATTGATGACTGTTGTTGTTTTATTTTTTGAGATGTGGAGGAATAATATAAATATGCTGCTTCTCCTCCTGCAGAGTGGTCTACTCAGAGCTCTAACACTGATGATCACTGTTAAGAAATAACTCAGAGACTTCTTTAACAAAACTTCTGTATTATTGTAGTTAATCTTCTTTACATGTTTCAGCAACTTCAGTAAACTCTGTACATAGCTTCTAGAAATCAGTGTTCAGCTCTCATCCAAAAGACTTCTCTCAAGCACACACACTTCAAACTCTCTTTGTAACTGACAGTTAAACACTTGACAGTTAAACCTCCAAACTCTCCAAACTAAATGGTAACTTGTATCCCTGGTCTCCAGTCATCACGATCACATGACCTTATCACCAGGCAAACTCTCCGCTGTCTCTGGGCAAATTCACATGTTACCATTTTAACTCTTATCTCCGGGCAGATCTCTGTGTTACCATTTACTCATACCTCCGGGCAGAATCTCAAGTTGCCATTCGGGCTCCATGTCTCCAGGCGGAAACCTACCATACAAGTCTGTAAATTTCCTCTGCCCCATTTCAATATCCCAACAATGACAATTTTACCTGAGGCCTGATCCTGAAAAACCGCTTACCAATAATTGTTCTGAAGTGGTTATTCTTCAAACAGGAAGGAAGGTGAAGGAGCTTATGGGAATTGTAGGCTTTGAGTACAGTACTTCCATAGCAGCATCCCTCACAAAGACTACAACTCCCATTAGCACCTTCACTTTCCTTCCTGTTTGGAGAATAGCTCTGTTTCTGTGCTGCTTCAGAACAAGGAAGAAGAGCTTCCCCCCCCCTTTTCCCCATGCTTTTCTTCTTGGTCTCCACCCCCACCTCACCAAGCAGATGTTCTTAGAAGCTGAGGCATCACTGCATTGACCAATGTTTAAGTCAACCTAGGTTTTCAATTTTAAGGCATAAATGTTTTAACTTATAACGAGTGTATATGGTAAGTTGTACTTAATAAGACAAACAAAAAACCCAATGCCAAACGAGCCAGAACTTAGAAAGCCAGGCAGAGTTGGTTAAAATCCAGTTGTGATTTATAGAAGCCTAGTATTAAAAACGAGTTAGGGAACCAGTCTTTGTGTGATGGCTGTGCTATAACTTGCTTCTTTTTTTTTGTAGGCAAGTTCCAAGTGATGATACAGAAGCTATAGAACATACATATAAATGACCTGCTCCCCTGTAAAAAAATTACAGAATAAAATGTATATTGTATTTATAAACATAGCTAAGTAGCCTGTGTTGTATAAAGCAGCTGTTTTGTGTAATGCTAGTTTTCAAGCATGACTGGTAGGCAGAGTTCCTTTATCATGTACATTCTTAGTAATTAGCCGTTTCTGTAAGTTTCCAGCCAAGTGTATTTTTGAGGTAAATAAAGGTGGAATGAAAACTTTGATTAATGCTAATATCTGACTCATTATGCAACATTTTGATATTAAGCAATATGTCGATATTAACCATTTTTTCTAAATATTAAATAAGGAAGAATTGGTTGGTGTCAAGGTAGTAGAACGTTAAGGGAAAGTGATCATAAATTCCGGGAATTCTTGGTCTTATGGGAAACAAAGGGACTAATGCGCAGGGAAACCTGTACGTGGCACCTCAGGAAGGCTGATTGTACTAAGCTTAGAGAAATGCTGGGTGGGGTCCTGGCAGGGTCAAAGGACTGTTGTAGTGTCTCTCCTGCAGACTTACTCTTGCTAGATTCCTTTTGGAAGTGAGGCTCTGGTCGCTTCCCGCGTGGCTGGCGATGCAGTGCCCGACTACAGCGCCAGGCTTGATTTCTGAATGCGAGAACCTTTTGCCGGCATTTAGCTCTGCAACCCGCCTTGACTACAAGGGCTGCCGGGTGGGCCAAGAATAATCCACAGGGCTTGCCTCTTTCAGGGGACAACAGCGTCTTCTTACAACGGATCTGCCAAGGTTTTCGGTTCTGGGGGGTTGTGTTCTGGTGGTTTTTTTTTTTTTGTAATTTAGCCAAAATCTATCAAGGCTGATTAGTCTAAAACGGGGGCCTCCAAACCCTCGCTTGGGGGCCAGATGTGGCCCTTGGAGAGGCCCTCCCCTGCCCACAGCAACCCTCTGGCCCTCCTGGGCATGGGCTGCCCCCCCCCAGCTGTGCTCTCCTCTCCCGTGAAGGCTGCCTGCCGCCTTCCCCGCCCTCAGAACTCCTTCCAAAGGCTCCGGAAGCTTCGGAGGTATTTTCTCCAGCCCGTTTAAGGAAGCTGCTTGAGAAGTGGGGCGGGGGGCGGGGAACGGGAGTCCCCTGAATTGCGTGCTGTAGTTCTGGGCTGTGTGGTGGAGCTGGAAGGAATCCTGGAACTCTGAGCTCATTCATTCATGGTTTAAAAAATGGACTTTACTTGGAACTCAAAACCTTCAAATCCACATTTTCTGAAAACTTTATTGTAAAAATTAAAAAGAAAACTTTACATTAGCGCACGCATGTGTGTGTGTTTGAACCTGTACTGAAACACGGCACAGGTGTTAATGAACTGTTCCGTTCTGGCAGCCGCAAAAGCAGAAACGGGCAGTCGGTGCCCAGCTCTTGTATTGAGTGCTGAATGGGCTGCCACAGGCAAACGAGTCCATCAGGAAAGTCTTCCGGCACCTTTTCAAAAACTGAGTCCCGGAGCAAGGCTCAAACCGCTGAGAGTTACGCTGTTCACAGGCTGCACAGGCTGCCTCCCGCTGACATCACACTGGGGACCGACCGGGGCACGGCTGCCCCCTCCCCCCAGCGCATGTCCCGGCCTCTCCCCTTGAACTGGGTCTTTCCCCTTCCAGGACTCCGTCAGGACGGCTCATCCGCCAGGTCATGCTGGTCAAAGTACCTGTTTGGGACAGCAACGGACACACCATAAAATCTGCACGGCCGGCCGGAAGCAGGACCGCGAGGGAGCAGCGGAGCAGCACCTAGACCCCCCTGGGAGCAGGCCCTGCCCTGCCCCGTCTCCAAGAACAGAGACCAGAACTGTCAGGTGACTAAGGATGTCGTACGTGCTTTCATGGAAGTAAGTCCCACTGAGCACAACGGGACTTGATTCTGAGTAGACACGCTTAGGGCTGCGCTGGACAATAACGTACAGAAAGCTATACCAGGCGACCAAATCGAAACAGACCCATCCTCAACAAGGCAAGGGCCAGGGCCCAGCCTGTTAAGCTGAACTTCCTGGAGGAAGCCGCGAGATTCGGTGCTGCTGCTGGATTCTGCGGTGACCTGCAGACACTCTCCACTGAGCAGCACCCTGAGACGGTCACAGCAGGACTCGGGACCGGGGCTTGCTGCACAGGGCGGGCCTCCCACGACCACCCACTTGCGGTGGGTTTCAGCCCTGCACTGGATGAATGCCGCCCCACACCGCCACGCCAGGGGCCCAAGCCTCCCGGCTGCTGCCGCCACACAGTGCGAGCGCAAAGGAGCCGGGCGCGCTGCGGAGGGGAGCGAGGGGCAGCGGGACTGAAGGGCGAGCGAGCGGCAGGCTTAGCAGCTCTTACCGGCCGACTAGGCAGATCAGCAGGTTCAGAGCAGAGGCGTTCTCGTCGTTCTTGTTCTCCTGCAAGAGAGGGGACAGAGCTGAGGCAGCTGGCAGCAGCCAACGCCCGGAATCCTGCCAGTGTCAGCACTTGCATCCTGACAAGCCTTGAGACTCTCTGAAGACTTGGCATCAGCGAATCTGGAAAGTCAACATTTGGGGGAGGCTCTTGCTGAAAAGTGAGGAAGCAGCAGGTTTTCAGACATGCATTCAATTCTGCTGGAGTTGTCGGCATTCCTGTGCGAGTGCCAACATGGGCCGCAGTGTGGACCAAACATCTGTGTCTCGCTCTAATGGGCTTCTCAGAATGTGTCAGAGACACAATGCGCAAGACGCTGCGGCACCAGCCAGACCCCTGCGCAGCGCTCTATCTCGGAGCCAGCCCCCCCCCCCCCGCGCGCCACGGGCGCCGCCTACCTCCAGGACCCGGGCCTCAGAGCAGCGCCTGGCCAGCTGCCGGATGAGGGAGTGGGCTTCGGGCAGCAGGGGCTTCTCCAGACAGGCCAGCAGAGCGTAGAGCCACCTGCCCTGGAGAGACAGGACCCGGGTTCAGGCACCGAACGCGATGGCAGCAGACAGCCTGCACGGTGCCTACGGGCCAAGAGAAGCCACAGGCGCCTCCCGTCCGTTTCATCAACCAGTGCCCAGAAGGCGTTTCCTTCAAGTGGTGGGAGCTGCACGACCGCTGGCCCAGTCCTGTCCCCGCAGTAACTCCCCTGAGCTCTCTGGCGCTTGCTCCAAGGAAGGTGTGCACAGGGCTGCAGCCTGAGCCAGCCAGCGAGAGCCTGACGCGGTCCCAAGAGTGCCGCCAAGCCCAGTCCAGCCGAGTCAGGTGTCCACCTGAGGACGCCGGGCAAGTGCACTGTCGGCTGGGGGCGCGCCTGCCTCATGACCACCACGGTGCTCCAGGCGTCTGTGCATCCACTGAGCTTATTATACAGCTGTGGCAGCCTCCGTGGCTGCAGAAAAGGAGCACACACCACTGCATGCAAGCCAACCTGGGACGAGTGAATGCGGAGGCGGAAAAGGGAGCCCCTTTCGAGGGGTCGAGGGCATCTCCCCGGCTGACTGGCCGAGCGAGAGGCGCTTCCTCCAATGATGCGCCTCCTATGCTCAGCAGGGGGAGAGCAACTGTCCCTGTTCACCCCCATACGCTGCCTGTTCTGGGGGCTGCGTGCCGGGTTCTTCTGCCTCTCTTCAGAACGTGAGCCCTTTTGGGACAAGGAGCTATTTAATTATTTGAAAAGTGGCATATGCTGTTTTTACGACTACTGTCCACACGACCGTAACTGGGGCACGGCTCTGCTAAATGTCAAGCAAGCATTTAGGTTTTCAGTTAGAACAAGGCCCACCACATGGCTGTATGTGCATCTACTTCTCACTCTCCTTTGGTCTAACTTCAGAAAGGTATAAATCTTCTGCTCTGCCTTTCAACATTAATCAGAAAGGGAACTTACCATTTCCGGCGTAAACTCTTTCTCTGGAAGCCAGTTCGTCAGATACTCCAGGACGTTGGTCACGGTGGCCTTTTAAGAGGGGGAAAACGCAGTCAGGCACGAGGGCGGCCCGGACCTTGCGACCGCTGCCTCCGCCCAGCCCCTGCACTCGCGGGAAAAGTCCACGCAGACAAGAGGCATCACCAAAACACGAAGGCAGCCAACAAACCGGACGACTGATTAGCAGCAGCAGCAGCTCAAGTGCCCACTCAGCTGCCCTCCAATGTCATTTCACACTTCACGACATTATGCAGTTCGTTTCACTAAGAATCAAAGTAATTGTGAAGCATCTTTCTACTAAGATTGCAAACTGGAGCAGGCAAAGGGACCAGTATTCCAGCATGCTTACATACAAATGCAAGAAGCATTTTTTTTTGTTAGATCCTAATACAACGAGGGGAGTGCCTAGTAAAATCCCCAGAAAACTGTGTGTGTGTGATGCCAACCATTTCCTCCAATATGGGGAGATGTTTAGGTGGGAGACCCTATAGAGCTAAAGGACTTGCCAACAGCCACCTTTATAGAATTTAGAGTTACCTGATTCATCCTGCTAACAATGGACAGCAAGGGGGGAAAGCCAACCTGGAAGAAAAAATATTTGACTGTACAGGGCACAGAAGTATTTGCTGAGCACCTACATACGGGTTTGGCCCTGGGCCTCTCTGCCTCCTGGGGGGGGTGGGCTGCTGCGTCCTCACTGAAGGCAGGGCTGCCAGAGGCCCTTGTGCAAGCGCAACTCTCTCCGTATAGTAAGCGAGAGGAGATGGAACTGCACTCCAGGGCTGGTGCGAACACAGCCCCGTGTTGAGAAGACGCCTCTTCATTGCCGCCTCCTAAGTTCCGGCTCACCTCCTGGCAACTGTGCTCAGGCTGCAACGGCCCTGCCAGCCAGCCCAGGCACTCAACCGGGATGCTGTGCACAGGCCTCCTCCTTTATCTGTACGCTCACAGATCCATATGTGCGTATTAAAACTGCCCTTTTTATCCATGCCAAGGTTTTTTTTAATACAAGGGTTGGGGACAGTGAGGAAAAAAGGGAGCGGGTCCTTCCTTCATGGAAGCAAGGCCAACGTCCCACTTCACCCCAGGGGAGACCTTGGAGCGCTGGCAACGGAGAAGGGGACAGATGTGCCTGGTGTGCCCAGGGAGGAGCTCCACGCCTCCAAGGCACGTATGTGGCCCGCTCCCTTGCACAGGGTGCCCTGTTTTCACGCTGTGCCTCTATGAATCCCTGTGAATAAGGGGCCTAAAGAACAGAAGATGAAAAAAAAAACTCGTGGGAAAGGGAGAAAAACAAGAGAGTCACATTGCGTAGTCTTATTATATATTTTCGTCTATATTTATTATTACCCTTGCACTTTATGCTCTAAATTGATTTTATGCCTAAGGTTGATGAGGATGATGAAGAGAATCACATGAAAGCTTGAGATACTGAACCTCATTATGCAATGTTAGAACTTCTGAAATATTGTGTCAACTTTTAACACTTTACTGATGCTGTATGTTATTGTTGTTTATTCTACCATGCCATCCAACTTTTTCCTTATAGCAGTAGTATTCAAACTTTTTAGACCGGGACCCACTTTTTAGACCGGCACTCGTGTCGGGACACATTGGAAGTGGTGTCATTAACATGGAAGTGGTGGTGTGGCAGGAAGTGACATCATCAAGGAGGAAGTGCTGTCACTGTAACAATCAAATGACACTCCTGAAATGCAAACTGGCATTCTTGTACTGCAGCAATTGCACAACTATGAAACATCCCTGACAGAAAGCAAGATTAGGACAAAATATGATGTAAAAGCACCAAACTAAAAACAATTTTTTAAAATAAAAAAACCTCATTTGAAAATTCAAACTGTTAACACTCACAAAAGGAATACTATTAGGAGTAAAGTTTGCAGCTTTCAAGATGGCTGCTCCCAGCTTGCCGCGACCCACCTGACATCAAGTCCCGACCCACCAAGGGCGTCCCAAACCACAGTCTGAATAACACTGCCTTATAGTATTAGGCCATTAGGGTGATTTGGGTGAACTTGGAATGGCTTTGGAACGAGTTTCCCATTGAATTAATGTAAGTGTTGTACCTGTTATTTGGACTTTTGCCATGCGGCCATTTTCACGAATGAATTAGGTACGGATAGCAGGGGAAGAGTGTCCTTGCCAGGCAGTGATGCCGCACTGCCAGATTCAAAGCCTGTGCTGTGCCTGTGCTCTGAGCCTGGGATCTCCTGCTCACAGGCCTTTGGGAACTTCAGCTGCAAGGGCCACCGTCACAGGCAGAGGCAGCAGCCCCTCAACTGCTCCTCCGCCAACAGCGCTGCTGGGACTCTGCTGTCCCGCCTGCAGGGCTGCCGTGCTACGAACCACCATGGAAGGGCTGTCCAAGAACCTTCCAGAAACACCTGTGGCAGATTGTTGCAGGTCTGCCAACACAGACCAATGCAGGTCTGCAGGTGCAGCTGTGCTGCTGCAACAAAGGTGGTCGCCAAGGGTGCCTGCGCTATCCCCCTTCCCCGCCAACCGCAGGGGGTGAGGAGAAGCAAGTAAAGGCAGGCGAGAGCTGTGAGCTTCAGCCCTCCTGGCTTTTCCATTCAGTCTGGCAGAGGGGAAATCCTCCAGGATGTTCCTTCGCTTGCAATGATCAGGTCATTCCAAGTGAGACTCCTGGGTCCCGCCAGCCTCAAATCCCAGACTGACTGGCAGCAGGTTCCTGGGGCCTTGGGCAGAGCCTTCCCCATCATGCACTGCCTCAGAAATGTTAACGGAAGACGCCGGAGACTGGACGTGGCACTGCCAATGTAAGAAGGAGTTCTGCAAGCACAGGAGTTCTGCAAGCACAGGGTCAGGGTGTGGGTTTCACAGGCCGGTCACCTTTGCCCAACGGTCACACCCACCTGCACATAGTCAATTCCTTCATGCTCATCACTGGAGAGTTCAACCGCTGTGTCCAGGCAGAACCTTTCACCCAGGCAAAACTTTTTCCAGCCTTCTTCGTCATCTGTTTTGGGCTGGAAAGAGCAAACAAGCCAATCCGTTTCCCATGGAATGAAAGAAACAGGTCGTGGCCACTCCCCGGCCCCAAGTGAATCCCAGATTTTTAGTTAATATGGAGTCACAGCACATCACAGTGTAGTGCAAGAACAAACAGGAAAGGAAAGGTGTTTCTAAAGGCTGCAGTCCTCAAACTTTGAATTGGATTGTTGCAGAACACCAGTTTGAGGACGTGGATGGCAATCAATTCTACTCACTATTGCAACATTACTATCCAGCTGTTGTGACTTCCAGTGATCTTTGTGTCTGCTCACTCTCTGAAATATTTAAAATGAAAACCAAGATGAAGCCTAGAACTGCAATATTTAGTCAATAAAAACAGTTAGGTTAAGTAGTTAAATAGATTAAAAAACTTCAATTAGTAGTATCGAAAACCTTTATTGGCATTACAAAACTTCAATTAATTAAAAAACAAAAAACAAAACTGCCCAATCAATCAGTAGACAACTTATTTTTTCAAACAAGAACCTGCAGATAGAAAGCACTCTCTTAAAAAACAAGAGAAATCCTTTTTCAAGCAGATGCAACCTACATACATATATCATCCTAAAATCAAATTAAAAAATGCTTCCCCACCCCCGCAATTGTTGCTGTTGTTCAGTCGCTAAGTCGTGTCCGACTCTTTGCGCAATTATTTTCACTTAATGCGCAGCAGTGGCCAGGAGTGCCTTTGTCCAGCTTCGGGTGGCACACCCCTTGTGGCCATGCTCGTTTCGATAGTCCTGACCATGGTGGTCCAGGCAACAGAGACTTCGAGACTGGATTACTCTGACACACTCTACGTGGGGCTGCCCTTGAAGACTGTCCTGAAGGTGCAATCAGTACAGAATGCAGTGGCCCAGGTGGCACCTGGAGTTGGGCAGTCTGACTCTCTTGGACCGCTGCTCAGGCACCTGCACTGGTTGTCCACACGTTTTCAGGCCCACTTCAATGCAGTGGTGTTGACCGTTAGAGCCCTGCACTGCTTGGGTCCAGGTCAGCTGCGGGACTGCCTTCTCCCACACCTTCTGGCCCGCTCTCTCAGGGCATCTGATGGCGCTCTCCAAGTGCCGCCTTTATCCCAGGTGAGGGGGGTGGTGGCGTGGGGGGAGCCTTCACTGCAGTGATGCCCCGACTGTGGAATTCCCTTCTGGGGAACTAAGATCCACCCGTCCCTCATAGTCTATTGGTGAGGGCTCAAAACATTTTTGTTTTGTCTTGAATTTGAATGACGTGCGGGACATTAACTGTCCCGTATCTCTGTAGCACTGCTTTGTTTATAAGTAGTTGCCTTTCTCCAACTGGTGTTTGTTTTACATCTCCCTTTATTATGATTTTATTGTTTTATATACTGTATGTTTTTTGTCTACATTTTAAGCCACCTTGGGCATTTGCTCATAAACCATACCCACAATACATTTTTTTTTTTCAAAAAAAGGGCTGTGAAAGTGAGTCTAACTGAGTACATCTTTTATGCTTGAATATCAAACCTTTAAAAACCCAGGTTTCGTGTCCCTCTAACAGATACAGGCAGGACTCTTTAGCAAGGGCACTGTGAGGACAATGCCCTCCCAAACAAGAAGCACCATGAGAATGTACCTGGAACAGCATCACATGAAATCCCAGGAGGTGTATGTGCAGGTGTTGCGTACCTGGCGAGTGGCTGAAAACTGAGCCACTTGTTGCCGTTGCCACATTAATGTTGGAGAATACCCTTCGGGAGCAGGCCGACATCCTGAGAGCTATGGAAGCAAAGTTCAGAATGACAGGGCTATCCTGACCTCTCCCTCAGACTCTTTCACTGCTCACCACCATCAGGACTGCCGCCTTAGACACAGACCACAGCAGCTTCTCCTCACAACCACCCCTTTAGCAGGTTGAGAGATGGCCTTGTCTTGGTGGAAATATACTGCTCCCACCTGGGAGAACACAAACAGGCTGCTGGAAGAAATGCAGGGAAATCCTGGTACTCATCACGACCTTCTTGATGCATTTATTACTAGCAGCAAAACTTGCAGGATCAAACTGCTAAAAGTGAGCTGCCTCTTGTAAGGATCAGAGGCAGCCCCCCCCCGGGAAGCCAGCCCCCTGCCGAAGCGAGACAACGTGGAAAACCCCCAGACAGGCAGGCTATCCTTTTCAACATCCGATAACTCCCTAGAACACCCTCATGAGGTTAAATCTGTTTAACCTAAAAATTTATACAGCACTTTATTGCATTGAGTGTTACCTTCAGTTGACTCAGTAACAAATACTGATAATTAGCAGATGTGAACACGCTGGAGTAAATATTACTATGTTAGCTGTACGTATGTATTCCTTCTGCTGCACTGTCACCTACTGAACTTAAAAATTTTAACAAAGTATTTCTTAAACCGCCAATAATAAAGATTGCTCATCATATTATTGTCACATTAGTGCCCACTCTACCTACTAAAAATCATTATTAGCTGCCATTATTAGCTAGCCAAATTCACTGGGCCTAAACTACTTATCATAATATTTAATAGCATAGTTAACATTATAGTTAATGTTATAATATTAAGATTCAGAGAAAGAAGGGGATCGTGTCTTTTTTGTGTGGGCGGGCGGGCGGGCAAGCTGAATTTACAGTTAGTTTTAATCCACATTAAGTATTATTTCTATATTAAAGAATCTAATAAGATTTAGCCGAGAGGGTTAATGCCTCCGTTTGCCCGAAGATAACTCCTGAAGATCTCAAGGTCGTGAGCTCGGGACTGCCGGAAGTCTCTGCGAGCAGCAGACCTTGGAAACTGCGGCTGATTAAAAGCTGAGTTTCAGCTGCCTCGTGGGAGGAGGAGTGTGCTGAAGTCAGCTGCATCTCTGGTGGCAGCAGGGAAGCCTCATCAGCCAGCAGACGACAGATGGGTGGCTAAAGAAAGAAGGCTAAATCCAGAAAGAAAGATCTGTAGGAGTGTTGTTCTTGGAAGACAGAACATTCTGTAAATTGTAAAAAACCTTCGGGTTTGTGAGAAAGTCTGCCTATGTAAACCGCCTTGAGTTCAATCATTAGAGAAATCTAGTGATCTTAAGAAAGGCGGTATATAAATAAATGTATTATTATTATTATTATTATTATTATATCGCACTGAGTTGTCACTAGAGTACAATTCAACAGTCTAAATATAGAGAAAGCGGGTTAAGAAGAATTAGCTGCAACTTGCAAGAGCAAAACGAAGACTCGGCGCCTTGTGCCAGTCCACGCCGGGCAGCGGCTCCCTTTTCCAAATAACTACTCTCCGGGCCCAACCCTGCCCGACTTCCCGGGGCTGAGGCGGCCACAGCGCGGCCCCAGGGAAGGAGACGGGCGTCCCTCCGAGCCCCTCCCACGGCAGGGCCGGGCGCGCAGCGGGACCCACCAGGACGCTCGCGGTCCGCGTCTTCCGCAGCTTCCGGGGATCGATGCGGGCCGACACCACCGCCGGGCACTGCGCCGCCTCCAGCCTGCGGGGGGGGGGGAGAAGGAGGCGCTGGTGAGGGGGGGGAGTCGTCCCCCGGAGCCAGCCCAGCCCAGCCAGGCGCGGGGCGTGTGTGTGGCGGGGGGGCGTGGCTGCTGCTGCTGCGCCCCCCCCGAGGGCCGCGACCCACCAGACCCCCCCCCGGACCGCGTGGGCGGCCACTGCACTCACTGGACCCGGCGCAGGTACTGGCGCGGCGTGCGCGGGGGCGCGGCGGGGTCGCCCTCCGAGAGGTCGTCGTCATCGTCGTCGTCGTCGCCGCCCCCCACGGGCAGCAGCCGCGGCATCAGCTCCTCCATGGCGGGCTCCATCGCGGCTCCTAACGCGCAGGCGCCAGCCAGGCCAGACGCATGCGCCCCGCTGGGCGGGGGGAGAACCATAGAGGCGGCCAGGGACACGCTGGAGATCGTCCCGCCCCGCGGAGCAGCGCCAATCCCGCCCTCCGGGCAGAGCAGGAACTGCAGGCGCTCAGCGTCCGGACCCGACACGCGGCAGCGCCGGTGCCCGGAGTAGCGATGCTTGTTTCATCAAACACCCTTCGCAGCACTCCCCGCCTGCCCCTCTGAAAGGCCCATCTCCCCACACGTCCTTCGGGTGTTGTAACAGGAAGGAGGGGGAGAGGGCCCGCCTTTGTGAGACACACCACAGAAGTTAATTCACTATTCACCAGAGAGCAGTTTTTAAATGAACTGTTTATTCAGCTCTACTTTAGAAACCTGTGTGCCTTTGCTACACATGGCATTTTAAAAACTTTATAAAAATACAGATTTGTACACATTAGTGTTCTTCATGCCTGTTCACTTGCTGGAAAGCCTCTACATTAGCAACACCATCCAGCAGACCCCATCTTTAGAAAAAAAAAACAATGTTACACTACGCATTGCAACAAAAATCTCTTGGAGAGTTCACATTAAAAAACACGAAATCAAGTACTGTATCTCTAGTACAGATCTAGAACATGATCAAGACTCCATTAAAGATAATATTAGGAATTTTCCTATTCAGCACTATGATACAGTATAGAGCACTTTATTAACACAGCAAGAGCATCATCTCTGTCTTGCATTGCATAATTCTGAGCTGGAGTGAAAGACTGGTCTTCAGAAAACGCCAGTCTATTGGTGCCTGTGAGCTGGAACACGGCTTGGGCGACAGGTCGCTAACAGTCCAGTCCCAGCTGGGTGCAGAATGTGGAAAAAGTTGATAGACAAAGGCTTCAATGTGCATTTTCAGAGGGTCTTTCTAGATGCATCCATTTCGACTCCATTTAATCACATAATTCATTCTGATCTGGCTTCTGGCCACAGTACAGCATTTTGTGTTCTGGTCTCGCAATAAAAAGGTCTGGTTCGCCTATGAGCCATCCTTGACAAGTCAGGCGGCATCGGATGAGACTTCCTTGACCCACTGCTTGCTTTGGAATGTGATGCGCAATACGTGCCAGTCCAGGGATACAAGCCATGATCTGAGAGAAGCACAGCACCTCAGGACCTGAAGAAGTGATGTCCTTAATCCGGACTTCTATAGGTAATTTGCTTTAAAACAGACGTTCTTGGCATCTCAGAAGGCGGAAAAATACTGACCAACGGTAGGCTGCCGGGTGTGAAAAAGCAGGAACGAGTTCGGAGGAATGACGTGAGTGAGAACCGCCTGCGTGGCCATGAGCGGGAAAGGCGGGGCAGGCAGCGGGGCAGGCGGGTGAGGCTGCAGCGGCCGCCACAGGGCACGGGAGGCGCTTCCTGAACCATCAGTTCTCAGATCCTGGGGGAAGGAAGCCAACGCGGAAGGCCGAACCCTTGAGGAGACACGTCTGATGACCCGGGAACTCGTGATCCGCACCTTTTTTCTTTTAACCACACACCAGCCACCCGCACTGCAGAGCACAACCCCTGAACTAGGAGGGAGGGTGTTCTAAGGTGTCTGTATTTAAAAGATCCTGTCAGGACCCTCACTTTCCCCACATGTCCCAAGAAGGAACTGAGGACACTCAGTGCTTCAAAGCCGCATCGATACAAAGCCAAAGTGGTCCCGTTTCTGCAGCGTCCCGGAGTCCCGCTCCTCTTCCTCGCCAGTTGCTGTCCAGGGCCTGCCCCAGGGGCACCCGCAGGGGCCTCGCCAGGCCTCGGTCTCGCTGCAGGGCAGGGGCTGCCACTTACTGCCACCCACTCTGAGGAAGACTCGCCTGCAAGGAGAAGGGGGTCCCGGGAGTCCCCGAGGCTGGAGGGTACGCAGGGAACCCATCAGGCTGAGAGCCGTAGTTCTCCAGAGCAGACGCTGAGTGTGCCTGAAAAAAAGAGACAGGCTCATCCTCTTTTCTGCATGCCGTTTTGTTTTATGCTGCTCATCTAGCATTTTAATTTGAGTTGCTTTTGATATTCGCATTTCAAAAGTTAGGTGCCCCCAAAATGGGTAAGACAGGATATAAACAAAAAATGATTCGTGTGCAATAAATATATGAATTTTTTTTTGGGGGGGGGGGAGAGAATAAAAGGCGGTTAGCTTTATAGAATCTGTAACAATCAAGGTTGTCACAGAACCCTAAAATTATTGCTTTCATTATAAATAAGAGTATGCTTGAGAAGAATGGATAGTTAACCAAATGCCAATTTTGTGCATACGGGTGTGCCCCAGTATCCACTGATTCAGTATCCACGGTTTCAGTTATCCACGGATACACGAATAAGTGAGAATCTTATTAAAGAGATAAAAAGGTAAAGGTTTCCCCACGACCGAATCGTCTAGTCATGACCGACTGTAGGGGGCGGTGCTCATCTCCGTTTCTAAGCCGAAGAGCCGATGTTTGTCCAAGGACAAGTTTCCATGGTCATGTGGCCGGCATGATACGCCAAGGCACACGGAACGCCATTACCTTCTCACCAAAGTGGTACCTATTTATCTACTTTCATTTTTATGTGCTTTTGAACACCTAGGTTGGCAAGAGCTGGGACAAGCGACGGGAGCTCACTCTGTCGCATGGTCTCAAACTGCCAACCTTCCGGTCAACAAGCTCAGCTCAGCAGTTTAACCCGCAGCGTCATCACGTCCCTATTAAAGAGACGGGAACATCTATCATTAAAGAGAGAGGGAAAAAAAACAAATCTTTGTTTTACCTAGTTGCAGCAAAATCACTGATGTTTCCCTATTTTAAAAAGGCATCCCCGGTATCCACAGTGGGGTCCGGAAAGGAATATATGGGAGAGGTGAGATAAAGTAAGGGCATTCTGAAGAAAAGTGTTGGCATTTATTGGTCGTGTATTGGGATACCCACTCCCAGGAGACCAAGTGTGCATTTTCCATAGTTGAAAGATGCAGTCACAGTGAAATACAAGCATCTCCCCCCCACCCCCACCCCGGTATTCATGAATCTGGTTAAGAGCAAACATGAGGCAGGAAGCGAACGTTTGCTCTTAGTCTCCCTTCTAGGCTGCCTGCCTGGCTATAAGCAGAGCGTTTGGTTCAAGCAAGACGTGTTCTCACTTGGTGCGAATGTAATGAAGCTAAACCAAGGCAACAGGGTGTGGTGACTGGCCCCCCCCTCACATCTGCAGTTTCCAGCAACTGAGGGGGACGTATCCCCCACAGACACCGGGGGACACCTGAACTATTATTTGCCCTGGAACTTCTTAAGAGCAGCTAATACACTGTTAGTAAACAGTGAACAATCAGGTTTGCTCAAGCACGGAATCTGAGGGTTGTCCCCAAAATAATTGATTGGGCAAAGGCAACAGAAAACATTGAGAAGATTTGGTTGCCCCTCTGTGGTTTATATGACTCCCATTCAATCTGAATATTTGGTGTTGGATTATGATTATGAACACAGTATGTTGTGTACATTTAAGGAACTGCGCGTTTTCAAGAGGTGGCCAGTGGACTGCTAAAGGAGATCTGGATGCCACTGTTAAGTCTGGGGACCAAACCTGCACCCCGACAGTAACCCGCTCTGCTGAACGCCGGTGTCATTTCTCCTTTCCACATTTCCCTCCTGCCCTTCCTCCCAGGAGATCAGGCTCAGGGGGCCTTTCCTCCGTAAGTCCTCACAACCCCCCGTGAGGAAGGTGAGGCCGGGAGATTCCGACTGGCCCACGGCCACCCAGGGCCTTTCGCGGCTGAGCAGGGATCCGAGCAGGCCCGACGCCTGAGCCGCGACCCCTCCCTGGCTCTCAGCATGACATGAGCCGGATCTCCCTTCCCCCTCCCCGCCCTGCTGCCACATCTTGCTAAAGCGCATGAGTGACGTGTGCCGACCGCTTGCCCTTGCCTGCCTCTTCTGGCCACGTTCCCCACTTCAGAGCGGGAGCATGGCGCTTGAACGGCCGCCCCGTCCTCCGCGACTCAGTGTGCAGGACGCCCGCCCGGGCGCAGGAGGCCCCGTTACCTGTAGCAGCGCTGACTGTGCAGCCGCACTGTGCTGCAGCTCCTGCAGGGAAGGCTGCGCGGCACTCGGAGCGAGTCCAGGGATGCCGGGGAGCGAGAGGAGTCCCGGGAACACGGCACTTCCGGGGCCCTGGAGCCCAGCAGCCAGCCTGCAGCAGCCAGACCGAGAAAAGGTTCAGCACAGCGGGACGCCACCACAGGACAGAACGCGGAGGGGACACGCTAAACGGGGGCCGTACTCATTTCTGGGTGCAGTTAACCACGCTGGTCACTGTACTCTGCTCAACGGGGCTTTGGCAGGGAACACTCTGTGCCGCTGGACGTTCTGAATTGGATTACTCCAGACCACGGAAAACCATGAGCTGCCGTCTGACACCGCGATCTCTGTCAGGTCCTGGTTCAGGACCCTCTTAGGAGAGGCGAGTGCAGTGCAAGAGCCAAACGGCCCGAAGCTGGGGGTGGAGGCGCAGGCGTTGCTGGTCACCAGCGCTGGTTTAAACTGGGAAAGGCGAGCGGGGGCTCCAGGCCGGCCGGCTGGGAGAGCCCTGCCAAGTGGGAAGTCCCGGCCAAGAGCGCAACCTGGCAGGCCTGTGCGGAGCACAGCGCCACTCGGGAGCACAAGGGAGCCCCCCCCCGGGGCACGGGCACGCTCACGCCCCCCCCCCCCCCCGTGGGCTCCTCAGATCTGTGCTTGCTATTTAGCAGGCTCAGAACCGAGGAAGCTGAGCAGCCCACAGCGGGCCCGTGGAGCCCCCTGGCCACACCCCAACCCTGGCCCCCCGGCCTGCCCACCCACCCAGTTCCCCCCTCCCTCTGCCCAGAACTGCCTCTGCGCCAGCTGAGCTCAGCTGGCGCAGGAGTGGAGCGGAGCGGCCTTGGACCGGCACCCCTCGGGCGGACGCTGCTGCTAGCGTTGCCTCAGAGGCACCAGCCCCCCCCCCATGCCGGGGCTACTGAGGCTGGGCCGACGTAAGCGCTTGGCGTCTGCCCCAGAGTGCAGGGGGGGCGCTGCCCCACGTCCCGGCACTTCCCCCCTACGCGCAGGATTCCCAGCCGCCCCCGCCACACCCACCCAGCACAAGTCTCTTGGCGCTCCCGGAGCAGACAACCTACCCAGCCTGGGCCACCAGCGCCGAGTTGAAGTTGGAGCTAAAGGCCGAGGCAAACCCTGGCAGCACCGGCGCTGGAGACGGGGGGGGCCGTGGCAGCCGCCGGCAGCGGAGCGACTGCTGCTACTGCAGAGGACGCCTGGAGGCCGGGGAAAGAAGGGAGAGCAGGAGTGACAGCGGGAGCGTTAGAGACGGGGAACGGAGGCGGGAAGGAGGTGGAGCTGCAGGAGCCGAGGGGGGCCGGAGGCATCGAGAACAGGGAAGGGACAGCACCGCACAGGCCCAGGGGGAACGGGGGGGGCCGGGGCAGCCGCGGGGGCCATGAGTGTGGGGAGGACGGAGCTGGCGGAGCTGGTGGGAGGGGCAGGGATGGCGGAGGTGGTGGTCGGGGGAACGGCCAGCAGGGAGCCGGCGGGGGCAAGTGCTGGGCTGCCCGGGAAAGCAAAGCCGCTGGTCAGCGAGGTGAAGGGAGGAAGTGCGTTGTAGACGGGAGCTATGGGGGCAGAGGAGCCCTGGGGGGCCACGGAGGGGGAGCTGTTCAGAGGGCTGGACAGGGCGGGGTTCAGGGAGCCGGGCAGGCTGCCTGGCAGCGGGAGAGCCGACGTCTGGGCGAGGCCAAGTGCTGCCGACGACAGCCCGGAAGTGCTGCGCGAAGGGCCGGCGGAGTGGCCAGCGGGGTCCCGGAAGCCTGGCGGAGTGGGGCTCGCGGGCTCCGTCTTGACCACCGGCAGAGCGGCAGTGGGGGCAGGGGAGGCCGCCTGCTGCTGCTGGGGATTCGCTGGGCTCGGGCAGTGGGAGGGGGCGGCCGAGGAGGCGCAGCTGGCTGGCGTGGCGGAGGAGGGCAGGGTGGCCAGAGGGGACTGCGCTGGCTGGGCAGGGGGGGTGGCGCTGCCGACAGGCCCGCCCGAGAAGAGGGCCAGCCCGGCAGTGGGGGGGTGCTGGAGGGTGGAGGGCGCTGCTGGCGCGTAGCACTTGCCCGCGGCTGCAGAGGCCGTGTCGGCCAGGCCAGACAGGGAGGCCAGCTCGGCGGTCACGGCGGGAGGCAAGGCGGCCGAGCTCCCCCCCCGGGCTGTCGGTGGCCGACAGAAACCCCTTCAAGACGGACAGCAGCGGGTTGGGCAAGTTAAGGGGACAGGGGAGGCTGGCGGCGGCGGAGCCGGCAGTGGCCGAAGGCAGGGGGCTAGCGACCCCCTGCGGAGTGGGCGTCAAGGACAGGGGCAGGCCAGCAAAAGCGGACGACAAGGTGTTGGGGCTGCCGGCGGGGGCAGGGGCAGCCGGAAAAGACAGGCTGGCAAAGGGGGCCGAGGCGGACACAAAGGCTTCACTGGGCGCAGGGGTGGCACATGGGGTGGAGAGCCCTGCGGGGGCCACTGCGGTGGGCAGCCCAGAGAAGGCGGTGGGGAGGGGGGTGGAGGGGGCGCCGTGTGCAGGTGCAACAGGAACCGCAGGCAGCGCGTGGGACTTGGCGAGGGCAGGGGCCGGGGGAGTCGAAGGCGGAGGCGAGGGGGCGGAGGAGGAGGAGGCGGAGAGGACCTGCCCGGGGAAGACAGGGGGGACGGGGGTGGCGCTTCTCCCCGGGAGGCTCGGAGGGGGGGCGAGTGCTGAGGAGTGGCCGAGCGCCTTAGTCGACGAGGGGGGCAGGGCTGGAGGAGCAGCAGGGTGAGAACCATGAGGTGGAAAGAGATGATTCATTTGTGCAGCAAAAGCTGGAAAGAAACAAAACCAGTAAGAATTCGTGGAGACTGGCAGACTGGCTTGCAGTCAACAAGAGCACATCCTAACATCAAACATTTGGGTTCCGTCTTGCATTCACGTGACGCGTCACTGTCTGTCCCTGTAGTGGGGGCTGTCCTTACAACGTGACTTTAGAGGTTGCCCTCCTCTATAATGTTATTGCCCCCCTATCTTTCTTATTTCTCCTTTTTTTCCTTGTTCCTTATTTCCTTAAAATGATATTTATATTGTTCCATTTAATATTCATCGTTAGCTGCCTTGAGCATTTGCTGCTGCACAGGAAAGGCAGGACACAAATCTTTAAAACAAGTAACTGTCAACACAGCAAGTAACAGGCCCGGGGGGAAAAAACCACCCTGATGCCATCACAGTTGGCAACACGCAGAATGTTCACAAATGGAACACAAACACTAATTCTGTTCGTGCCATTTAAGCTCCAGGACCAAACCGCATTTCCTTCCCCCGCTAGTACCAGTTTCTCTGCAGCATCGGGACAGAGGGACGGGCTGCCAGCTCATTTCTGCCTTGGGGGTGGTAAGCCCGGGGGGGGGATAGGTGGGAGAACGTGCCACCAGGAGAGGCACTTGGCCCAGGCTGCCCCAGAGTGCCGACAGCCAGAAGCCAGAAGCGGAGAACCCGCCCAGGCCTTTGCCTCCCTGGGCTGGCCGGCTGCCTGCGGTGGCTCCTCGCGTCCTGCTGCTCTCAGAACGAGGGTCTGGAGGCCTGGACAGCTCAGCCTCTTGTGACTGTTTTCTAAAAGCTCGGCTTGCAAACAGAGACTGCAAAGAGTTCCAGCGTCCACAGAAGGGACAACGACTGCCCTGCAGAGTCCTGCGGCCCACCACGGCTCCCTCACTTGCCCTTCCCTCTCCTCCTATCGCTGTATCTTCCGGTTTCTGTAAAACCTTAACTATCGGGGCCAAAACAAAGCAGACCGACTGGGAGTCTGTACAGAATGAGTACCTTCATGGGAGTCTTGCTGATTATTTCTCAGTACAGAACTTCAGTTCTCCTGGCTGAGAATCCCCCCCTCCCCCTTACTGTAGACAGACTGGAGTGGGGCAGGTATAATAGCAACGACCTCTTAACCTTGGTTGACTAGAGGCCATCCGCAGTAGCCAGTATTCTGCCACGGCAGCCCCTTCCCACTTTGGCACAGTGCCAGCCCTCTTGCGGCAGTCAAGCCGTTTGCTGGCTAACTAGAACTGAAACTGAGTTTTGCCCTGTGGATTCACAGAGACCCTGGTGAACAGCTTGTCATGGGGGGGGCGGGGCGGGGGGCAGAGTTGCCGCCATCAAGCACGTTCGCTGATGGGGCTGCCACACAAGGGGCAGCTGTTTTGCAAGTCAGGAATCTACAAATTTGGGATTAAATTTGCTGCCATCCCCACAACCTTTGTATTAATGGAGCTGGATACCGGCGACCGCTCTGTGCAGCCTCTGCCAACAGCACGTCTGTCGTGTTCCTTTGCACTTGCTGGCCAAGGAAAGGATCTCTGAGGACGCATCGCGGGCAGCGCAATTCTACAGGTCGTGCAGCCTCTGCACAGTGGAGTTGGGCCGACGCTGCCTGCTTAGCGCTGATGCGGGGGTGCCGACCGGCTGCCCCGCGCTGGCGCTAAGGCCGCAGGGCCGGGGCTGCTGGCAGTGCTGGCCCTGTGGCGCCTGGCAGCGCCTCCCTTGCGTCGGCCGGAGCCGGCGGGCGCAAGGGAGGCGCCATGACAGCCGGCCTCGGGGACTGGCGGGAGGAGGGCGGGGCACGGGCTCAACCAGAAGGCCGAATCCTGGGCCCGGTGGAGGGGCCGCGTGGTCTCCTCGGATCTGCGCCCACTCCTTAGCGGGTGCAGATCCGAGGAGCGCACAGGGGAGGCTCCAGCCTCCCCTACTGCAAAGGAACGGACATTCCCTTGCCGCGGGGAGGCTCCAGCCTCCGCAACCCAGTGTCAGATACGGCGCTGGCCGGCCAACCTTGCCATTCCGGGGCTGGGCAGGCGGGTGCCCTGAATCCGTCTCGCCAGCCGCCGCCCTCCCTTCAGCCGTGTCTTTATGCCTCCAGCTCTTAAGACCCCAAGAAGCGCCTGCTGTCCCTTCTGCACTTCAGCCTCCCTGACACACATTCCTGCTTCCACACTGCTGGCAGAGGATCACCCTGGAGAGGGACGTTCTAAGCCACTTGCGATCAGCCTCGATCCGGCTGGGCTGCGATCCTGCACACACTGACGCGGGAGGACGTCCGACTGAGCTCGCTTCCACGTCACTGTGCGCAGGATCACTCTGCCAGGGCTTGCCTGAAGTTAGCTGCCACCAAAATACAGACATTGCCCTCTTGAAAGCAGCACTCCATAGAACAAACAGGGCTTTCCTCAAATGCACACATTTCACGTTACTACAGCCTGTCTCTGCAGGGGGACTGCTTACCTTGGCTCTGGGAAGGCTTTGCCTGGCTGGAAAGTTCTTCATTTTCTACAGAAACAACATAATTAATTTGGGGGAAAAGGAGAGTGAGTGTCGATGAATTGCCCAGTTAAAAAGGAAGGCATTTCGCTTCCCCAACGCCGTTCACTGCGACTCCCACAGAGGGGACACGGGGGCTTCCCCCCCCAGCTGCCCCAGGACCGGGACTCCCCAGCAGCAAAGGCAGCAGGCAGGCCCCACTCTGCCCCGGGGTGACGGCCTGCGGCTGGGGCGGGACGGACAGGCCCCACTGACTGGCCGGCTGCCCTCTGCTGGAGCGGCCCCCACGTCCTCTCACTCCCCGCAGCAGTGGCCCCTCCCTGCTTCACCCCTGGCCCAGGGCCACAAGCCCCGCCCCCCGCCCTTCAGGACCAGGCGCAGGCTTCCAGGGCAGCCCCAGCCCCACTTCACCCACCGGCCCGGCGCTTTTACAGGACACCCGCGTTACCTGTGCCCAGGTGACTGGCAGCGTAGGGTGGCGGAGCTGGCAAGCCGGGAGCGACAACGTTGGCCAGGGGGACGAGGCCGGCATTGTTGTAGGCACCTGGTCGGGAGAGCAGGACAACGTCACGGCTGAGCCTCGCAGGCCCTCCCAGGCTGCCCCTCAGCTCCCTCTGGGGCCGGGGACCAGCTCTTTGCTTTCGCTGCTTGACCTTCTGTGCGTGGAAAGGCAGCAGCACAGAGACGCCCGCCTGTGAGCCTGAATGCAGGCACGCACAGACGCCTGAGCCCTCAGCCCCAGCCTTGGGAAAAGGGGGCCGTTGCTGCTCATATTCAAGGCGTGGGCTGGCGGGAGGCTTTCAATGTGTTCAGCAAAAGAAACTCTCTTCTTTGTGCTCAGAGTTTCCTTTATCTGTTGCACCCCAACACTCCAACAGTGTGGTCTGTCTTTTACAGTTGCTGATAAAGTTGAAACCAGAATCTCCAAATCTGTATCCCCCCTTCAACCCCCTCCCCCGTCCCAACAATTAGAATTTTGTTTGAAGACTGGAGGAGAAAAAGAGGACCCAATGATGGAAGCACTCGTTCCAGACCAGGAGGTTACGATGGTCAGAACACGGACGGAAAACGGCTTCCAGCCCTGAGCATCATAACTGAAACAGCACGTGACATGCCCAAGACGGACACAAGTCAGAGGACACAAGTCAGCCAATAAAAGTGAGAAAGTCTAGAACGTTTTTCCCTGGCACAGGACGCGCTCATCATACAGCAGAAATCTGAAATATCAATATCAGTGCACACCTAGGCAGAGTCAACTCAGAAGTAAATCACACCAAGTTCAGCTGAACTTACTCCCAGGTAAGTGTGAATGGACAAAGAAAGCAACTGAGGCTCTTGCATAGCAAGAATGCAAATTCCCGCCACAGCAGAAGTTCTGCCCGAGGGACAATCATGGCTGACAACCCAGAGGCACGGGCAGCTTACTTGGCGCAACGGTTGCGTGGGGCCGGCAGGGAGGGATCGGGTACGGAACGGGCTTGTGTGGGTTGTAGGTTGCTGGAGCCTAAACAAGAGGAGGCAAAAGTCTGCAGTTACACACCAGGAAGTTGCAATGCTGGTCACAGGGTCCAGAGCAGAGTCAGAAACGGATTCTGCCGTTTCAGAGGGAGGAGGCTTTGCAAAGGACGTGGGAGTCAAGTGTAGAGTGGAATTCTCCACCCCCCACCCCGGCCCCCCAGCTCCTGCTGTCCCAGCTCAGAGGAGGACCTGCAGCACGGAGAAGGGGAAGCACCGCCCGACTCTCTCCTCCCGCCCACCCGCGCGTCCTCTCCCCACACACAAGCCGTGGCTCCGGAGAGCAGGCTGGGCGGGCGGAGGGGATGCCGGCCAGGAGGCGGAAGCAACTGCAGGAGTTCCGGGCAGGAGGAGCTCACGGAGGCGGCAGGCCTGGGACCCTGCGCTTGGCCCTGGCCCTGGGCAGCATCTCGCACCCACCGGGACAGCCCGGCCCCTCGTCAGCGTTCCTGGGGGTCCCAAGCGCCACAGCCTTCAGGCCCCCCGTTTCAGAGCCTCACAAGCGATAAGCCAAGTGGCAAATCTGCCACCTACGTCATTTGCTATTATACGTCTGACACCCGCGACTCAGATCTTCTCTCATTGCTTAACAGCCTTAAAAATGGCAAGCCTTCCGTCAGGGTTTATTATATAGTTTGGTCTTTGACCAGGCAACGAAGTCCTCCTCCCTCTCCCACTTGTTCTGCTCCATTTCCACAGCCTGAGCAAGGGCAGCCGTGACCATGACAGAGACCTACCGGTTTCGATGGCCCCAGAATCCGGGCCGCGATGCCCTTGCCTTCGCTGGTGTAGTCTTCGTTCTCCTTCTTGACGGGTGAGCCCTGGAACCAAAGCGGACCGCTGTGAAACATCCGCGTCTGCATTGCCTGGGAAGGAAAGGCGGCAGCAGCGCCCCTGCGCAGGCACCGTCGTCCTCAGGCTCCTCCTCACGGCCAGAGGCATCGCCCAGGACCCCCACCCCCCGCCCAAGCGCTGGCAGCGGCACGACACAGCAGCCGGCCCGGCCGTTTCAACAACCACGGCTGCCGTTTCGCGCGCTAAGAAGAAGAAGAAGCCCCACCGAACACCGTGGGACTCGCTTCGGAATATTTCAGCGGAGTAGTTCGCAAAGCAGTTTCCACAGAAATGAATCCACAGGCTTACCCTACTTCAGAGAACTGTGCTGGTAAGTTCCTTTGCCAGAAAGGTGATGAGAAACTGGCAATTTTCCCATGAAGACCCCTGACTCAGGCAAGATGCCTCCAGGAAGCTGCACCTTCCCTTGCCCAGACCTGCGCCGACCGGGCACTGGAGGTGCAGCAGCAGCAGCAGTCGAAGAGCGGGGCTGGCGGCACCGCGGGACAGGGGGGCATTTATCCCCTTCCCTCAGGGTGAGGGTACAGGGCTGCCTGTGGGTCTCCTCACAGCCACGTGGCCCAACACGGAGGTCAGGATCCGGGGGTGGAGGCCCCCACTGGCCCCGCCTCCCGCTGCCCCTGCCCAGTTCCGCCCTCCCGGGAAGCACGCGCTGCCAGCTGCACTGAAGCGCACCGGCTGCCGGATCTCTACACGGGCACCTCCGGACACCGGGCTGGCCCCGGCCGCGAGCCCTTCGCCGGCAGGGGAATTGCCTTGCGGCACCTCCGCAACACTGGCGCTGAGACAGGATTGGGCCCTGAGCGTATTAATTGTCATCCGGGAACAAAGTCTGAGTCGGCAGCTACTGAAAGCAGAGCGCCAGGTGCTGGCGCGGAACACAGCCCAGCCCAGGCTCGGACCGTGGATGGTCCTCGTTTGCTCCTCTGCGATTACCGCAACTTGCCTGCAATGACAGCCCATCCTTGCAAACGAAACTGAACGCTCCCTCCCTCCCTCGCTAACACTGTTCCGACACAGAGGTGCTGCCCCCAGAGGGAGCGGGCGAGGGAGCTGGGCGTGCGGGGGCCGGCTCCCGCCTACCCCTCCCCGGCTGCCCCTGAAACGGAGCGATTCCAGAGGCAGGCACTTGGCGGGCTGTGCGAGGGGCGCAGTGACGCCTGCCACCCCCAGGCCTGCTCCGGCTCTGCTCTGAGAGTTTCCTCCGCACAGTCGAGGCAGCTGCTCACGCAGAACCGCTGGAGCCGCCTTCTGCTTCCCAGGATGGATGGAAGACAACCGAGCCAGGCTTCGTGACGGTCTCGCTTAGCTCTCCGTGGTGTAACTGGTCTACTAGCACGGTGTTCTTCAACCTTAGGACTGCAAAGCCTCAGCTGTGGGATCGCGACAGTTCACAAAAGTGGGAAAGGCTGGAGAAAAAAGTTGCCCAGGTTTTTAGCTGTTGTGCCGATGCAGCCTCCACAAGAGCCAGACTTCATGGTAACCTTTTTGTGCTCTCTCCGATAGGAGTATTTGGTCACAGTGGAGAGGGCTCGGAGGGCACAACTGGGGCGGGGGAGTGGGCAGCAACAGGGGCAGGAAGCAGGCAGGCAGGCAGGCTGCCAGGAGTGGGGGCAGAGCCAGCAGGGGGTCCCCAGCCCCATACTGTGTGTGTTGGGGCTGTGGCACGAAAAACCACTGCTGCTGAAAACCACGGCACTAGCAGAGGACGCAGAAGTGCAATTAGCACGATCCCCCTTTTTTAAAGAAATAATTGATAGTATTTATCTCAACACAGGATGAAAACGGATTTGCTCTCCCTGTCTGCAGAACCCCCCAGAACACGCAGCCCCCCAGCACAGAGGCAGCAGGCGGCACGAGGCCCCCGTCCGGCAAACGCAGCCCCGCGGCACCTACTGGGAAGACTCCGTTGATGCGACTCGGCTTCCCTTTCGGATACGGGTTTCCGGGAATCATGCCGCAGGACGAGATCATCGCGTGAGGCGCTTTGCAGCCCGCCTTGGAAGCCTGCAATGCACAGAGACCACGTTCAGACATAACAGCCCAGTCAGCAGCACTGGCAGGTCGCTGCATTTCATGTCGGAAACAAAAGCATTAAAACGTTAATTTTCACATTACAAACGCATACGTAAAAAACAAAATGGGAAGGCCAAGCACATCTCGTTGGGGCTTCAGGTTGAGGAAGCAAAATTGCCCAAGGGGTTTTTTGTTTTACCGTCCAGCTACAGCACTATTCCAGAGGCAAACATCCAGCCATACTCCAAATGCCAGACAATGTTTTGCGCCCCTCCAAGACCCTACAGAGGAGGAGGAGGAGGAGGTTCTTAACTCCTCTGGAAGGGCATTCCGTACTTGTGGTGCCGCTGCAGAGAAGGCTCGCCCCTGAGCCGCCATCCCTTGAAGTTGGGGCAGAGACGGCCCTTGAAGGAGAGCCTGCTCAGATGCCCCAAGGCCGTGCGGGGCCGGCATGTGTGGGAGAAGGGGGTCCTTCCGACTGCTTGGACCTCAGTCGAGAAGGGCCTCAAAGGGCAACCTGGAACCAAGGCTGGAAACCGGTGGGCAGCCAGTGCCAGTGTGGCTGCTGAAGCTGAGGCCAACGGAGCCAAGGCTCTTAGCCCTGCAGCCCCCCAGGCCGCTGCCCACGGCTCCGAGGACAGTCTGGACACCACCCCCCACACACACTTCCCCACGCTGGAAAACCCTCCTGCTGAGGGCATCCCAGGCGCTGCCCCTTCCGCAGCCACGCGGAGAGGAACCGGAGACAGGACATGCCGGTCCTTGGAGTGCCCCCGCCAAGGGCTCCGCCTCCTCCACACGCGCTGGTCTCCTCCCAGCTTCTGGGGGCAAATCCCGCCTCCCTGCCTGCCGCTCTCCCAAGGCTGCTGTCCATGCACAGCGCACAGCTGCTCGCTCCCACATCCGCTGTCACAGTTCGGGCCCCCTCCCCGCAAGCGCGACTTGCTCTTTCCAAGCCCTGCTCCTCTCATGCCTAGCGAAGGCCTCGTTCCATCCCTGCAGACCTCCCGCCCCACGGATGGCAGTGTTAAATTCAGAAGAAAAAAAACAATTCCAACTCAGCGCCATTCTGGTACCTGTTCAAGAATTCTGCGGCACCTCTTCTTCTCAGACATGCTAATTCTGAAGAGGTCTTCAATAAGTCGGTAGTTTTGAGCATCATCAATATTGCTACAAAGAAAAGGAACTCACTTAGAAACAAGCAACGGTCCTCAGGTGCACACTCAGCAATGCTGGCAGTTACAGCTGACCAGCACACGGCCTGACTGGGATTTCTTCACAGCAGAATTAAATCATCAGGCAAGAGCTTGTCTGCAGATACAGGTGTCTGCCGCTCCATGATGGGGCATGTTCTTAATCCCCATCAGTCTGAGGACATTCAGCCAGCCAAGACCAGGGATTCCACTTTTTAAAACAACCTTCTATTGGGACCCACCAAGCTTTATGAGATTAACAAAAGTTCCACTTTACCAGCCACACAAGACTTTGCTTACCGTATATAATCATGTATAAGTCGAGAAATTTATGCCTTAAAACTGGACAGAAAACCTGACATCAACTTATATACGGGGAATGCTGTCACATCATGGGCAGAGCAAGTCCTTGGACCAAGGTAGGCTGCAGAACATGCAGGAGAAGAACTCCTCCACATGCTGCTTATATACAGGTTAATACGGTAAAAGCATTGTCACATGATCGGCAGAGCAAGGCCTAGACCGGGAGTTTTCAAGCCTGTGCATTCAAACCAATTGCCCTGGGGGGGGGGCGCTGTGGACACGCAGGGGGAGGTGCAGGCACCCCCACCATTGAAGGAGAGGCAAGAAATTCTTATAAAATAAATCACAACGAAGATCGTCTCCACGAACGGACTCCCTTCTGGTTTCCCCCCCCCCCGCTTCTTCCCTCTGGCTGCTTTTGCTGCCTGCCACGTGTACGGAAGGCAGAAGCAAAAAGCTTCCAACGCCTTAATTAACACCCAAAATTCCTGACAGGTTCTTGGCTCCCTTGGATTGTGTGCCTTGGATTCCACATGAACTGCTCACTTGCTTAGAAAGGAAGCAAATGCCCACCTCCCGCTCGCTTTCCCCTCGGCCAGCTTCTCCCTTTCCTAGATCAACCAAATATACTTTTTTTTTTACTGCTATTCTATTTTAATAACACCTTCATCTTTTTTTTATCCCAACTCTGCTTTAAGAAAAAGTGATTTCTATTTTGACTTGCAGTAGTTTTTTTACTACCGTAGTTTTCCCTATGTTTTACCATAGCAGTGTGCTGTACGTTGGGCATGACTGATATTGGAGAGAAAAGGAGAGGAGAAGCCCTGAGTGCTGGGATTTGATTTGTACAGTGCAGTCATCTATTCTGTTTTAACTGCAAAGGATTGGCTCTGTAGGACCAGTATTTTTTAGGGACCTACTGCAGGCTGATTCCACACTTTAAAAAATGTGCTCAATTTACACCCCTGGCTGTAAACACGGGATGGTTTTTCCCTTTCTTTTCCTCCCTTTCTCCCCCAGCACGCGGCTGCCAAGTACAGCAGATGCTGCTTTAAGGGGCTGGGAGAACAACGGGTGGGCTTTCTGCCCTTGAAAAAGAGCCATTCAATTAAAAGAGTAAATCTTATTTATTTTAAATAGTTTTTTAACTTAAAGTTATACTTTCTGGAAACTTTTAATTAAATTTGATTTTGTCGTAAAGCCATTTACACTAGGAAATTCTCTTTGTATTAATATGTCTACAGGAGTGTATTAGCAGTTGTAATAAATATGATGGCTTTTTATGGTACTCACAGGCTTGTCTACTCAGAAGTAAGTCCCATTATATTCAATGAGGCTTACTCCCAGGAAAGTGTGTTTTAGACTGCAGCCTCTATTAACTAAACCAAAATGCACCATTAATAGACAAAGCAGGGTGGGACAGGCTAGCCTGCTATCCCAGTACCTTATACTCTCCTGCCCACAGGTAACAATTACGGGTAGGTCATTTGTCAAGATATGGTGTCTTGCCTATAGTCCTAAGTTTTATCCTTGACTTATCCACGGGCCATAGCAAATTCCATGTTTTTGGGCTTGACCCTTGTCCTCAACTTATCCATGGAGTCGGCTTATACGTGAGTAGATATATCGTTTTTGCAAGGGTGGGAGAAGAACTGCCTTCTGATCTGATCAGAACCACTCTGGTGGCCTTGTGTTCCCCTTCGCCTGATCCCAGGCATGGCTGCCTCCTCATAAGTAAACATGAACTTGTGGCTCAGTTTCCATAAGGCTCAATACATTTTCCTTGTCAGCTTGGATGGGAGATGCGCTTCTGAAGGGTTTGTTGGGGCCTGTGTTCATCAAATCAGGGCATTCGCCTTTGCCTGCCCATCAAAATGGACTGAGGAACAGTTGCCTACTCATGAGTAAACATGCACATGCTGCTCCATTTCGGTTTTCATAGAGCTCAATATGTTTTATTTTGTCAACTACCAGCTTGACAGTTTCAAGACCTACAAAAAATTGGGCTGCAACCCACAGTTGGGGACCTGCTGCAACAGGGGAATGCTGTGGTCCACGGGGCTCTCCTTAAGCGCAGGGTCATGGAGCGACACAGACACCTGCTTACATGGCCCCATTCGCACATCAACACCACACAGTGACTGGGGGCCAGATAGTGCCTGTCACAGCCCATCAGGCGACATGTCTCAGCCTTTTCCACACCAAACCACCGCAGCGCACATGCAAAGCCAGCCAGCAGCTCACACTTACGAAGCGAGCAGTTCCAGGGCCACAAGCTTATCTTTGCTAAAAGTGAAACAGTTGAGGATGTTCACCACTTTCGATGCAGAAACGGCGACCATTTTCTAGAAAAAAAGGAAAAGTAAGTTGTCTCCATCCCTTTCCCATAAATCAGCTTTAGGAACAGAGAACAAACATTTTTGCTTACAGCGACCAAGCTTTAGATCAGAGAGTGCAGATCAGCCAATAGTGCAGCAGCTTATTGAGCCTTGAGGAAGAGCTACAGTGTCAAAAAGCAGGAAGGGACCGGAAAGGCACTCATTTTGGGGACAAAAAGGCACCTTCCTTTCTGACACCAGACCCAAAACGTAAAGGATACAAAGGTCTGCTGTGCAACTCTGGAGACACTGACCAAAGACAAAGAGCTTGAATCACTGGCTATTGACAATGACTCTTCAAAAAGGCGAGGCACTAAACAGAACTAACTGAAACAAAGAGCTAAAAGGAGCACGTCAGCATCAGGCAGAATCTGAACTGAAGCGAACGGTTTGAAGTAGTAGAATAAGTTTTCCTCTGTGAGAACTCTTGAGTGACTGGAATGGCCTCGACACACTGATGTGTGGGATTGTGAAGCGCTCCAGAAGGATCTCTCCAAGTTGGGGGAATGGGCGGCAAAATGGCAGATGCGTTTCAACGTAGACAAGTGTAAAGTGATGCACACTGGGGACAAAAACCAAAACTTCACCTATAGGCTGATGGGGTCTGAGCTGTCTGCGACTGCTCAGGAGAGAGATCTTGGGGTGCTGGTGGACAACTCCGTGAAGGTATCAGCCCCGTGTGCGGCAGCCATTAAGAAGGCCAATTCCATGCTTGGGGTCATTGGAAAAGGGGCTGAGAATAATGGGTGTGCACGTGCCTTCTCGGCAGTGTCGGCACCCTGGTCCTCTGCCACCTCAGAATGTCCTGCAGAAGTGACTTCTGGTCACACTGAAAGCTGCGTGTCCGCAAAAAGGAATTTGCTTCCGGGAGGCCTTCTGTGGCTTGGCCAGGCCAGTGGTTTGGGCCGTGGCCCTGCTGCAACCCGAGGAGGCCTCCCAGCAACGCACCACAGCACCACTGGGGGCACTGCACTGGGCCCTGTGCACATGCGCTTGCAGCCCATCAGTTGGGGCCACACTGATCGAGGGACTACCGAACAGCCATCTCGACGCTAGGACACGACAGGCAGGCCCCCGTATCTGCAAGGAGGCCGTCCTAGCTCCCCCCCCCCGATATGGAAATTGCCTCCCGCATGTCGATTAACACTGGAAGGGTTACCGAGGCGAAAATATTCTTGCTTGTTCGTGCCGCTATGAGCGTCCAACTTCACTGACGCGCATGGAGCGTGGCCAGCAGCCTGCCTGTGAGTCGCTGTAATCCTGAATGCTTACAGTGACACGTACAAACAGGAACCGATTGTCCCAGCAAGCTTTTCAACCATGTCAATAGGTACGGGGGCCCTGGATCCATGGATAACTGAATCCGCAGGTACAGGGGCCCATCTGTGCATCTTAAGAAAATCAAAGGATTTACCCGTAGTCAAATCCACTTGTTATCTCTGTCAAAATTACTGCATTAGTTAAGGAGAGCGATGGGAGGGATAATGTGGTCGTCTTGCGAACAGTCCCACACGACATTTGCAAAACGCACACGTGCAATGTCAAAGGATTGCAAGGCAGACATCTAAATGAAGAGGCGTCAAGAAAGTTTAAACCAGGAGCGTCGAACTCATTTCACACAGTGGGCCAAACAGGGTTCAGGCCCAGAAGCGAAATCATTAGGCAGAAAGCAACGTCATTAATTAGATGATGACCGGACGGAAGCACTTCGTTCTCACGCAGGAACTCGTTAGCTGCAAATGACAGGAGAGAAAATGTGCAGACCTGGATCACACCCCCAAGATATGGGAGAGCCGAATTACCACACGGGTCACCCTCTCAGCAGCACCACCTCCGCTAAGGCGCCACTTCGCGGCTCAGGCACTGAGAGGTGTTCTGCAAAGTGACACGCTGACTGACGCGGCACCGCTGAAAGGGCCGCCCACGGGACAGCCGAGCGCTCCTCGTGCCTGGCAGCTCCTCCCATTCTCACCCCCTCTTGGTCTGCTTCTCCCTCCATACGGAGGCCTCCTCCTCTCTCTGCTTCCCAGCACCCCGGCAAAAGTGGCGCTGCTGAACGAGCAGCCCGGACGATAACTGGGGTCTCCCAGCGCTGCCCTCTGCCCCGGGCCACTGTTGCCGAGGTGCCACTTCTCAGCTGAGCAAGGGAGAGCAGCTACATGTGGTGCTGACAGAGCCCAGGTAACAGCTGGGCCAGACAAAGGCCTTCAGCGGGCTGAACCTGGCCTGTGAGCCTCAGTGTTTGACACCCCTGGCTTAGGAAAAGAAATGGGAGGACCTAGCAAAGGTCTATCAAACTATGAGTGATGTAGACACCCATCAAAATTGCGCACGACACAAAATTGTGGGCAACAGAAGCAGGCTAGCAAAGATGGCCTTGGAATGAGGATTCAAAATGTGTCCATGCGAAGTGTCCATGTTAACCTACAAAGTCCTAAAAGGCTGGAGACTTGGGCAGCAGAACGGCTGCCGTCTCCCATACGAACCTGAGAAGATCTGCATCAGAACCACTGCTCAGAGCAGCCCAAACTGAGGCATAAAATGGGCCTATTTGTGTTGCAGGCTAATGGATTCTGAGCTTCCTGTGACAGATCAGAAGAGAGATCTTGGGGTGCTGGTGGACAACTCGATCACAGTCTCAACCCAGAGTGCAGCAACGGTGAAGAAGGCCAATTCCATGCTAGGGGTAATTTTAAAAAGGGTTGAAAATAAAACGGCCAATATCACGTCACTGTACAAATGGATGGTAAGACTACATCTTGAGTGCTGTGTAGAGTTCTGGTCGCCACAGCTCAAAAAAGATACAGGGGAACTAGAGAAGGTGCAGAAGAGAGCGACCAAAATGCTTACTGGGCTGGGGCACCTCCCTTATGAAGAAAGACTGCAGCGTTTGGGGCTCTTCAGTCTAGCAAAAAGGCACCTGAGGGGAGGACATGATTGAGACATACACGGAAGGGATAGAGTCGATAGAGGGATGTTCTTTTCCCTCTCTCAAAACACCAGAACCAGGGGGCATCCGCTAAAACTGAGGGTTGGGAGAGTTAAAACAGATAAAAGGAAGTACTTTTTTACCCAGCAGGTAGTTAGTCTGTGGAACTCCTTGCCACAGGAGGTGGTGATGGCATCTGGTCTAGATGCCTTTAAGAGGGGACTGGACAGATTTCTGGAGGAAAAGTCCATCGTGGGCTATATGCCATGATAGGTTGTGCAACCTCCTTACATTAGTAGTAGGCTACTTCAGAACGCCAGGTGCAAGGGAGTGGCCACAGGATCCAAGCATCTGGTTGTCTCATGCCTCCCTGGGGCACCTGGTGGGCCACTGTGAGATACAGGAAGCTGGACTAGATGGGCCTTTGGCCTGATCCAGCAGGGCTCTTCTTATGTTCTTATGACACGATTGAGATATACTAATTTCTGCATGGGATGGATTGACTTGATACAGGGATGTTCTTTTCCCTCTCTCACAACAACAGAACCAGGGGACATCCATTGAAATTGAGTGTTGGGGAGAGTGAGAACAGATAAAAGGAAATTTTTTTTTATCCAGTGAGTAATTAATCTGTGGAACTCCTTGCCACAGGAGGTGGTGATGGCATCTGGCCTAGGTGCCTTTAAAAGGGGACTGGACAGATTTCTGGAGGAAAAGTCCATAGCAGGCTATAGGCCATATTGGATACTGCAACCTCCATACTTTAGAAGTAGGCTACCTCAGAATGCCAGATCCCGGGGAATGGCAGCAAGATGTAAGTATCTAGTTGGTTTGTGTGCTCCCTGAGGCATCTGGTGGGTCACTGTGAGATATAGGAAGCTGGACTAGGTGGGCCTTTGGCCTGATCCAGTGGGGCTGTTATTATGAGGCACAAAACAGTACGCAACTAATAAAAATAGAAAAGCTGTCACCTCTTTCTCTCTTGAGCTCAAAACACCTCTTGCTGTTTTGCTTTAGTGTTCATATTTGTTGTATAGATTTTTAACGATCTGTCAGTAGCAGCCTCAAGGACAAAAATAAGAGGTGATACATACTGCACATATTTTAAATAAAAACAAATCAAGACACACAAAATGGGGGTGGGTGGGAATCAAGTGCCTTGTCATAAGGTGCAGATAAACTGCCTGAGCAGCGGCCTTGGAAACAACAAAGGGATGTTTCTTTGATCAGGTCAACAGTCAGGTAATGATGTAGCACAAAGTGATTGAGATTTAAGCCAGAGGTTTCAAGACTCAGAAATTATACAACTATTCCTAAATCACGTAAGATTGTCACTACTGGGTTCCATTTTGGACACTGCAATGTTAGAAAAATCCAAAAAGAATTAATAAGAAACCTACGAGGATGTTTAAGCGATCTACGATGGGAGTCTCTAAACTTTTCAGTACAAAGCCACATTACATTGTATATTCTACACATTTCCAAAGAATGAAAAAAAATCAGTTTTATGAATGAAATTTAAATGAATAAGTTTTATGTGGATTTCATTTGTAATCAGCATGATATGATTCAGGGCAAAATAGAGATGTGACAATTACAAAGCAACAATGACATTTTAAAACTGATAAATGATATATAATGAGTAAAAATTTGGAAATGCTCTGCCCAAAAAAAAGCTGCAGGTGGGATAAAATTTTGTAGTTAAGTGGGCTAGGTGTGGCCCCAGGGCCATAGTTTTGGAAACCCCTGGTCTAGAAATCAGTGATCATAAAGGCATGAGAAAATTGGTACATGTCTGAAAACCAAGATGGGGGAGGAGACGGAGACAAGGGGAGAGAAGAGAGGTTCAAAAGGGCCAGGAGGTATAATTGTTCATCTCTGCACAGGGTCAAGAAGCAGAGCCTCATTTCCTAAGGCTTTCCTGCCAACCTCAGGAAATAACAGGAGCATTGAAACACAAGAAGCTGCCCAAGAAGGTTCTCGGAACTTTTCATAAATACTGAACAAGAATACTTCAGGAAAATCCAAAGTACGACCCCCTACAACTTTCCCACTTTATTACAGAAATGCGAGACAGTTGCTGTAGCACAAAAAGTTAATGAATAGACTATCATAAGAACAGCCCAGCTGGATCAGGCCAAGGACCCACCTAGTCCAGCTTCCTGCATCTCACAGTGGCCCACCAGGTGCCTCAGGGAGCCCAGGAGACAACAAGATGCTTGCATCCTGTGGCCACTCCCTTGCACCCGGCACTCTGAAGTAGCCTAAGGTTGCACAACCCATCACGGCCTGTAGCCCACAATGGACTTTTCCTCCAGAAATCTGTCCAGTCCCCTCTTAAAGGGGATGCCATCACCACCTCCTTTGGCAAGGAGTTCCATAGGTTAATTACCCGCAGGGTAAAAATGTATTTCCTTTTATCTGTTCTAACGCTCCCAACAATCAATTTCAGTGGATGCCCCCTGGTTCTGGTGTTGTGAGAGAGGAAAAAGAGTAAGAGGCTTGCATCTTGTTGCCACTCTCTCGCACCTGGCAGATCCCGTGTTATAAACTTAAGCAGATGCCAGAAAGTTAACACCATTCTGGGAACAAGAGCAGACAAATGCAATGCAAAGAAATGAGAGCTTTGGCTGAAACTTACGTGCTGCAAGGCCTTCATCGCCTTTAGCTGTGGTTCAGCCCAAGAGAAGTACCTCAACAGCTCCACAATCTGGAACACAAAAAAATTCTGTCACTTTTCATGCGCGCACCCCGTAACAAATGAAGCTTCACGGTGGGGGCTGTTGATTTCCCTCAACGTAAGAAGCGACTCTCAGAAACTTCAGCAGTTACGTTCTTGGTATTTTTAATCACTAATATGAGTTCGGCAACCATTTCAGACTTGAAAACCACCTCCAAATAAAAAAAGGAGAAATGAGAATTTCAAAATTAAATTTTAATTCAGTCTTTTAATATTTGGACTATTTCCCAATATTTGGGTATTGTAACTTAAATTGGAACACAGGGATAGCAGTGACATAAGAGCACAAGAAGAGCTGGCTCAGGCCAAAGGGGGCCCGTCTAGCCCAGCTTCCTGCATCTCACAGTGGCCCATCAGCTGCCTCAGGGAGCACACAGGACAATAAGACACAGGACAACTTGTTGCCACTCCCTTGCACCTGGCATTCTGAGGTAAACACACTGGTGGCCAGTCAAGATTCTCCACAGCATTTCTCTTGGACAGCCCCAGAACCAGATGCTCCTCTTCAGACATGTGTTCATAGGAACAGAGGAACAGCCCCACTGGATCAGGCTGAGGCCCACCTAGTCCAGCTTCCTGCATCTCACAGTGGCCCACCAGATGCCTCAGGGAGCACATGAGACAACAAGACATCTGCAACCTGTTGTCCTGCTCCTGCCTTTGGCATTCTGAGGTAGCCTACTTCTAAAACCAGGAGGTTGCACATACCCATCATGGCTTATAACCTGTGATGGATGTTTCTTCAATAAATTTGTGTAATCCCCCTTTAAAGACATCCAGGCCAGATACCCTCACATCCAGGAGTTCCACAGGTCAATTACCCACAACACGGATGGTACACAAAGCACAGAAACTGACAGAAACTGTCAGGTTTCACAGAACATGACAAGTCATCTCAGTCAGGTGCGATGGGAATACTCTAACTGGTATTGCAGGGAATACAAGTTCCTCCAACAAGTAGACCAGCCAGTTTCTGATTTATCCATAGTATCTGGTGATTGTGATGTTCATTTCACTGCCCAAACTGAGAGGCAAAACAAGGGATGTTTAACTGGATTTTCATGCAGTGCCACGTTTGGGCTTTGGCCCAAACTTGCCAAATATTTAACTTATTTGTTGTCCAGCATTACCTGCTCACTAGAAAAATATCCATGCACATATTCAAGAGCTTTTAATTTGTATTCCATCAACACAGCCTGCAAAAAACAGAAAAGGTGGTTGTCAACGCCTGACTCAAATTTAGCTTGCAAAGACGACAGGAATGAAAAGATGGTCCTAGGAATCACAGTAGTTTATAGACACAACCAGGCTCCCCTTTAAGCACGTTCAGCTCTCTTCTTAGTAGCCTAAAGCAGCGGGCACCAAGCCCTGATCCACGGGCCGGATCTGGCACCCACTGCGTTCCTTTTCCCAGGTGAACTGAGCTTACCTGGGGGCCACCCTGGCGTGCCGCAGATTGCTCCTGGCGTTCACTCTGGCCTGCTGTCTCTGGAGTCTGCTGCCCCAGCAGGCTTTTACTTCCAGGCACGTATGACAGCTGGCGTGAACGGCCGGGGCGATCAGTGGAGCGTCAGGGAGACCCCCAGGCAGAAGCGCTGCCTTCACAGGGGATTTCTTTACCAGTGCACAAGAGCTTCCGTTTTGGTGATCGCTGGTCTAAAGCAGTGGTTCTCAAACTTTTTAGCATCGGGACCCATCTAAACAAAATTTCACTTTGCCAGCTGCTCAAGCCCCTGTGGCTCTAATGGTGATTGGGCAGCAGCGCTCTCCCCGCCCCCAAAGCAGCAAGTTGTTTAACCTTCCAGGCACATAGTCTGATCTGCTCTGTCACTTTTGCCACCCACCAAAACTCAGGTTGTGACCCACAGCGCCATAGTCTGAGAACTGCTGGTCTAAAGAAAACTGACGCAGGCTGCACTCCCAAGCAGACAGAACAAGTCACAAGCAGCTGCTGGATCCTGCATCTCCGTAAATCTCCTCTGGCATCTGAACCCAAAGGAGACCCAAGCAGCAGCTCTGATCTATCCATCAACCAACCAACCAACCAACCAACCAACCGGTACTTATATACCGCTTTTCAACACAGCGGTGCATGAAGTGGTTGACAGGCAAATAGTAATAATAAAGTTAAATGGTTCTAGCGTAACTGTTGATACGCTACAGTGGGAACGCAGGGCCTGTGATGGAAGCTTGTCAAAATTCTGAGAATCACAGTCTATGGAAAGGCACATTCCTAACAAACTATGGCAATTGAAAACAAGTCAAAAGCAGGCCTCAAGCAAAAGAATACAAAACGTTTCTCTGTACAGCAGGTCAGTTCCTTTTCAGCTTTACTGTTAGAATCCCTTCTTATTTCTTACTTCTGCGGCTCTCGGCAGGTGTGCCCCAACTCCTCCTCAGCTGTGATGGAAAACAACAGGGGTGGGGGAAGAAGCTTCTGTGCGCGGCAGTGTCGTACCGTGTGCAGCTCAGGAGCCAGGAGCAGCAGCGCTCCACCTTGCGGGGAAGCCAGGAAGCACGGAGCAGGGACCAAAGACGGCAGCATCCTGCCTTGTGCAGCTGCTCAGTCGCTTCTTTGCACAGCCGCAGGGGAAGAAGTGCCCCTGCTCAGCTGGGAGCAGCAGCATTTTGCCTCCTGTGGCTGTGCAAAGTAAGGAAGAGCCCAAGCAGGCAGCAAAGACAGCAGCAGGTTGCCTCAGGCGGCTGCTCAGCCAGGCAGGGGCTGAGAGCAGCAGCGTTTTGCCTCCTGCAGCTACACAAAGCCACAAGGCGGATCAGAGCCCCGAAGCAGGGGCTGCGTCCCTCATGCAGGCAGAACTGGACTAGCTCCCCTTTGTACGCCCTGGGAGGGTCTGTGGGTCATTCTAGGAAGCCCCGGCTGAACAGTCCCCTGGGGCAAACCCCTTTCACAGTGTTCCTGCCCCTCTTCTGCTATCTGCAGGTCTCGTCCACAGCTGCCATCTGCAGCTTATTCCTCCTTCCAATTTATACACCTGATAGATAACTTGGCTGCATTTACGTTTTGCACATTTAACCACCATTCGAAATTACCTTTCGAATTTCGTCAAGCACCATCTCAAATGCTTTCTTATCCATCCTGCTTTCTTCAACGTTCCAGTGCTTTGTTTCAGGCACTCTTTATCGCAGAATTGTTTTCTGTTAAAATTAATGCAAAACGTGATCAGAAAGTTTGCATACATTGTGCAGCCCATGGAATGAGAAATTGATCACCACATCTGGGGAAGGGGAACCGACAGGTGCAAAGATCTGAATTTCTACGGCTTCGGAAAAGTTTCTTTAGCACTTTTGAGGAAACTTCTTGTCACAGAGGAACATAGGAAGAGCCCTGCTGGATCAGGCCAAAGGCCCATCTAGTCCAGCTTCCTGTATCTCACAGCGGCCCACCAGGTGCCCCAGGGAGGCATGAGACAACAGGATGCAATCCCAGGCTATAAACTCTATAGGAGGAACAGGGAAGGGCATGTTGGCGGTGGGGTGGCCATCTATATCAAAGAAGGGATAGAATCCAGCAGAGTAGAAACTGAAGTGGGCTGGACTCCACCATGGAGTCACTGTGGGTTAAACTACCAGGCCGTAAGAGCAATGTAATAGTGGGGGTGTGCTATCGTCCTCCGGATCAAAAACTTGAAGGGGACCTTGAAATGAGGAAACAAATCAGGGCTGTGACCAAGAGAGGCAGGATTGTAATCATGGGGGACTTCAATTATCCACATATCGACTGGGTCAACTGGTGCTCTGGTCAAGAAAGAGAGACCGGATTCCTTGACGTGCTGAATGACTGTGCCTTAGAGCAGCTAGTCATGGAGCCCACCAGAGGACAGGTGACTCTGGATTTAATATTGTGTAATACTCGGGACCTAGTTAGGGATGTAAGTGCTACTGAGCCATTGGGGAACAGTGACCATGCTGCGATTGGTTTTGCCATGCATGTCCAGGAAAGAGTGCAGAGCAAATCTGACACAAGAACCCTTGACTTTCGAAGGGCAGATTTCCCTCAGATGAGGAGGCTAGTTAGGAAGAAATTGAAAGAGAAGGTAAAAAGAGTCCAGTCTCTCCAGGCTGTGTGGAGGCTGTTTAGAATAGCAGTAGTAGAGGCCCAGCGGAAGTGTATACCGCAAAGAAAGAAGGGTTCGACAAGGTCCAGGAGGGTGCCTGCATGGCTGACGAACAAAGTCAGAGAAGCTGTAAAGAGCAAGGAAGCTTCTTTCCGTAAATGGAAGTCTTGCCCCAGTGAGGAGACTAAAAAACAACATAAACTCTGGCAAAAGACAAGTGAGAAGATGATACAGGAGTCCAAGAAATCATTTGAGGAACACATGGCTAGTAACATAAAAGGGAATAATAAGAGCTTCTTCAAGTATGTTAGAAGCAGGAAACCTACCAGAGAGGCGGTCGGCCCGCTGGATGGTGAGGGAGGGAAAGAGGAAATAAAAGGGGACTTGGAGATCGCAGAGAAGTTAAATGAATTCTTTGCATCCGTCTTCACAGCAGAAGAACTTGGGCAGATACCGCAGCCCGAACAGCCCTTCCTAACTAAGGAATTAAATCAGATAATGGGAAATAGAGATGTTTTAGATCAAATTGATAAACTACATATAAAGAAGTCACCGGGCCCAGATCGTATACACCCAAGAGTTCTTAAGGAACTAAAGAATGAAGTTGCTGACCTCTTAACTAGAGTATGCAACTTGTCCCTTCAAACGGCCACAGTGCCAGAGGATTGGAGGATAGCCAATGTCACACCAATCTTTTAAAAAGGGAGAAGGGGGGACCCTGGAAATTACAGGCCGGTCAGCCTAACGTCTGTTCCGGGTAAGATGGTGGAAAGCCTCATCAAAGATAAAATCCTAAAACACGTAGAGGAACAAGTACTGCCAAAGGAAAGTCAGCATGGCTTCTGTAAGGGTAAGTCTTGCCTCACGAACCTTTTGGAATTCTTTGAAAAGGTCAACAGGCACGTGGATGTGGGTGAACCTGTGGATATCATATACCTGGATTTTCAGAAGGCATTTGACACGGTCCCCCACCAAAGGCTGCTGAAGAAACTTCACAGTCAGGGAGTAAGAGGGCAGGTCCTCTTATGGATCCAGAATTGGTTGAGGGCCAGGAAACAGAGAGTGGGGGTCAATGGGCAATGTTCACAGTGGAGAGAGGTGAAAAGCGGAGTTCCCCAGGGATCTGTCCCTGTGCGAGACAGGAAGCTGGCCTAGATGGGCCTTTGGCGGGGCTCTTCTTATGCGCTAAGGCGTTTCAGTCCTCGAAGGCATCGATGAGCGCTTGATGCTATCTCGACACGCGCCTGCTGGGCTCCCTGCAGACGCGCAGTCCCACCGCCTGCCGCCGAGCGAGCCCCGGGGAGCCGCGTCCCGGCGCAGGGCTGAAGGCGACAGCGCCCCCCCCGTGTCCGCCAGGCTCCGCCCGGCCCGAGGTCTCGCGCGCTGCGCTCCGACGACGGCTCCCGAAGAGGCCGCCCAGCCGGGCCCGGGAAGGAGCCCAGCCGCCCCCACGAGAGCGCGAGCCTCCAGCCCCGCCCGGGAAGCCCCCGCGCCGACCGCGTGCGGGGGGGGGGATCGACCGACCGCGGCGCTCCGCTCCGCTCCTACCCTCGGTGGTGGTGATGGCGGCGGCGGTGACGGGGGGGGGGGAGTCGCGGCCCCGGCGCGGCCAGACGGAACCACCAGACCCTCCTCACCTCCGGCGCGGACAGGTGACGTCATCACGCCGACGCCGCCAAGCGCTCGGAGGGGCTGCCGGGAAGGCGGCGAGAGGCGGGGCCGGAGCCTCTGTGGGCGGCAGTGGGAGTCGGAGCCCCCCGAGGAAGCCGCGGAGGGGGGGGCAGCCCGCCTAGCAAGGCGCCGAGCTCCCTGCTCTGCTCAGCCCCGCACGCGACGCGGCCGCGCGAGGAAGCGGCTGGGCTGGCCTTGGCAGAGGGGCTTCGGAGCGCCGGGCGCAGGGAGCGGCGATGGGAGGCGGAGCCCCGCCGGAGGAGCCTCCCGCGTCTCACAGTGGCCGGGACAGCCGGGCACGTGCACCCCTCGGCCAGCCCTGCCTCCAGCACTCCGAGGCAGCCTCTGAAGGCCGCAGGGAGGCTGTGCAGCCCGCGACGGACTTTTGCCCCAGAGATCTGCCCACGCCCCTTTCACAGGCCCCCGGGCCAGACGCCCGCACACCTCCTGTGGCAAGGAGTTCCGCGTGCCCTGGTCCTGTCGCCGTGAGCGAGGGAGAGGAGCCGCCGGGACCCCGCCCGTCCCTCCCTTGCGGGATGTGTGTGTCCTCCTCCATCGTCTGCCCCTCGGGCGCCCGTTCCAGCCTGAGCGGCCCGCTCTGATCCCCGCGGGCTGGGCAGGCGCCGGGGGCTGACGGGGGGCGGGCGGGACGGACGACCTGCCTGAGGCGGCAGCTGGGCGGGGCCTTGCGCGGCTCGGCCTCGCCCCCCCCGCCACTGAGGGCGGGGCCAGGGAGCCGGCTTTGCGCCGAGGCTCCTCCTCCTCCCAGGCTCGCGGCGCAGAGAGGGGCGGGGCCAGTCGAGCGCTCCGCCTCCTGACGTGGCGTCGGCCATGTTGGCCGCGTCAGCAGCGCCGAGTGCGAGCGAGCGAGTGAGTGAGCGGAGCGGCCGGCTGGCCTCGTCCCGTCCCATCTGAAGACCGAGGTACGCGCCCTGGGGGCGGGGTCCGTGTCAGGGGCCGAGGCTCCTCCCGGGGATGGCGGGCCCGCGGAACTCCCGGGGACCAGACCTGGCCGGGCACAGGAGCCCCCCGCCGAGAGCGCGCCCAGCGCCGCCCTCGGCAGAAGTGCGGGAAGGGGGGTCCTGTCAGCGGCGCTCTCGGCCCCCGCCCCGCTCGCCCCCCCTGGCGGCCGCAGCGCTGCCCTCGGGCGCAGTACAGAGCCTCGGCCAGCCGTCGGCCCAGGGCGCTTCCGCGTCGTCCGGAGGAGGCGCCCCTTCGCGGCGCGCCGGTCAAAGTCCTCGCAGGTGCCGCCAGCGCGGCGATGCGATGCGATGCGATGATGCTGCAGGAGCCGCCTTCAGACGGGCCGCCTCCTCCGGGGGCAGCGAAGTCGCCCGAACTGCCCCTGCAAGCGGCACGGCCTGAGCCCCCGCTGCACGCTGCCGTCTGAAGCTGCTGGGAAAGTTGTGCCACGTTTTTGGTGCGCGCTGTCTGGGCCAGTCCTGGGCCTGTCTACTCAGAAGTAAGTCCCATTACAGGCACGGGGCTCCCTCTCAGGTAAATGTGGCTGGGACTGCAGCCCTATTACTGCTGCTGTTATTTATTAATTGGATTTGCACCCTCCCTTTCTGCCCCGGGGTAGGGCACCCAAGGCAGCTTACGCCAGAAAGCAAAAAGAATAGCAGATATAAATTAAAACGATGACATAATTGAAATCTCACCATTTTACAGTTAAATATCAATCGTTAAAATTAAAGATTGCAAATCACAATGCCAGCCTGGCGTGTCAGGAACTCAATAAGACGCCTCCTTAAATAGGAAAGCCTTCAGACCCCACCGGAAGATTGCTAGTGAGGAAGCTGTTCTTGGTTCCCAGAGGAGGACATGATCCCTGTGGGGTGGGGTGGGCAGGGCCTGGGAGAGGGCAGGGTTGACAGTGGGGTCCCCAGGCTTATACTTTATTTATTTACGTATTGAGGGTTTTGGCAAGAAAAAGGTTGCAGATCCTTGATATAAAAGACAATTAGGGGTCTCTGCTTATGTTGAGGAGAAAGTTGGTTGCTTGATCCAGCTCATCACACCCATTGTATTAACAGCCCCTTTCTGGCTGGTAGGAGACTGACAGAATTAGCAGTCTCCTTTTTAATAACGTAGGTAAGTAGCAACATGAGATGCAAAATGTTGCACACAGTAGTTCCTTCAGTTTTTTTAAAAGTAGAAAACAGAACATAAAAGGAGGGCAGCTGGATCAGGCCAAGGGCCCATCTAGGCCAACTTCCTGTATCTCACAGTGGCCCACCAGGTGCCTAAGGGAGCTCAGTAGACAACCAGATGCCTGCATCCTGTTGCTACTCGCTTGCACCCGGCACTCTGAAGTAGCCTACTACTAATGTAAGGAGGTTGCACCACCCATCATGGCCTATAGCCCAGGATGGACATTTCATTCAGAAATCTGTCCAATCCTCTCTTAAAGGCATCTAGGCCAGACGCCATCACCACCTCTCATGGCAAAGAGTTCCACAGATTAATTACCCGCTGGGTAAAAAAGTATTTCCTTTTATCTGTTCTCACTCTCCCAACACTCAGTTTTAGCGAATGCCCCCTGGTTCTGGTGTTCTGAGAGAGGGAAAAGAACATCCCTCTATCGACTCTATCCGTCCCGTGCATAATATTCTATGTCTCAATCATGTCCCCCCTCAGGTGCCTTTTTTCCTGACTGAAGAGCCCCAAACACTTGCAGTCTTTCTTCATAAGGGAGGTGCACCAGTCCAGTAATCATTTTTGTTACCCTCTTCTGCACCTTTTCCAGCTCCACTATGTCCTTTTTGAGATGTGGTGACCAGAACTGTATGCAATAGTCTAGATGTGGCCTCACCATCTATTTATACAATGGCATAATAATATTGGTTGTTTTATTCTCAACCCCTTTGTTAATGACCCCAAGCATGGAATTGGCCTTCTTAATTGCTGCCGCACCTGGGTCAATACCTTCATCGAATTGTCCACCAGCACCCCAAGATCTCTCTCCTGAGCTGTCACAGACAGCTCCGAACCCATTAGTCTATAGGTGAAGTTTTGATTTTTTGTCCCAATGTGCATCACTTTACACTTGTCTACATTGAAATGCATCTGCCGTTTTGCTGCCCATTTCCCCAACTTGGAGAGATCCTTCTGGAGCTCTTCACAATCCCTTCTGGTTTTCACCACCTGGAAAAGTTTTGTGTCATCCACAAACTTGCCCATCTCGCTACTTATTCCAGTTTCCAGGTCATTTATGAACAAGTTGTCCCTTCAAACAGCCACTTGTCCCTTCAAACAGCCACAGTGCCAGAGGATTGGAGGATAGCCAATGTCACACCAATCTTTAAAAAAGGGAGAAGGGAGGACTCTGGAAACTACAGGCTGGTCTGTTCTGGGTAAGATGGTGGAAAGCCTCATCAAACATAAAATTTGCTACTTTGATAAATGTTTGCAAAACCCGGCAACTTCATATAGTATTGGAAATGCTGTTATATTTTGGAAAGCTAATAGCTAGTTTAGCAAAGACTTAGGTACACCTAAGACAGTTCATAGCTATGACTGCTATTCTAAATGTACTTATCAAAGTGTAAGTTCCATTGTATTGAACAAATGGGAATTTACTTCTGAGTAAGTGTGCTTAGGGCCGTGGTGGTGCAGTGGGTTAATCTGCTGCTGCTGGGCTTTCCAACCGGAAGGTTGGGAGTTCAAGACTGCGCGACGGAGTGAGCTCCTGTTGTTTGTCCCAGCTCCTGCCAACCTAGCACCTAAATGCAAGTAGATAAATAGGGACCACTTTGGTGGGAAGGTAACACTGTTCCGTGCACTACGGCGTATAGTCATGCCGGCCACATGACCACGGCAGCTTGTCCTCGGACAAAATGCTGGCTCTACAGGCTTTGAAACGGAGATGAGCACTGCCCCTACAGTCGGTCACGACTAGACCATCTGGTTGTGGGTAAACCTTTACCTTTAAGTGTGCTTAGGATGTAGCCATTGTTTTTAGACATATTGTAAGATTCTGAAAATGTGCGTGTAGTTTTGCATGATTGGCATTGCAATCCTAAATACTTAATAGCTGGTATTGCAAATTTGAACTAACATTGTTGTTGTTGTTGTTGTTGTTGTTGTTCAGTCGCTAAGTCGTGTCCGACTCTTCGCGACCCCATGGACCACAGCACGCCAGGCCTCCCTGTCCTCCACTAGCTTTTGGCGTTTGCCCAATTTCACGTTCATCGCTTTGGTGACACTGTCTCACCATCTCCTCCTCTGCCACCCCCTTCTCCTTTTGCCTTCAATCTTTCCCAGCATGAGGGTCTTTTCTAAAGAGTCTTCTCAGGAGGTGGCCAAAGTATTTGAGCTTCAGCTTCTATTCAGGATTTGTCCTTCCAGGGAGCAATTGAACTAACCTCCTGGAGAATAAATCCTATTTAAATTACTAAGGCTTGCTTCCAAGTAGATATGTTTACGATTGAGATATTTGGTATTGCAGTTACAGTTCTTCTGGTGTGCTGCTTCACAACACATCTCTGTGGTACACTGTTATCGTGTAACAAGTGGGGAACAGGGGTTGTCAGAGTTGCTTGCCTTGATAGAGATGGTTCTTTGAAATGAAAGATGTATCAACACACAACTTCCTGTCTCTATCTGCGGGAGACATGTTTTAGCTGCAGTGAATCCTACAAAGAGTGGTTCAAAAATCACCGCATCTCACAAATGATTTGCTGTCTGTAAAAGCTTATAGGAAGCAAGAAGTGCCCATAGGAAGCGAGTTAGGGGACTGAAAAACAGCAGTGGGAATTCAAAATCACATGATTCAAGTCTGAGTTGCAAAAACACGTTTTTCATTTATTCGTGTACACTCGAGTCACACACGTCAATGACTCGGGCTTGACTCGAGACTTGGGTCTTCTGACTTCGAAATGAGTCATGAATTGGAAAAATCCAGGTTGCAAGAACACGTGCATTTTCCTTGTAAGTCTGGATGTGCTTGTTTACAGTTTTCACGGCTTCCATGTTGTGTGGAAGATTTTGTGGGGCAATCCATAAGCTGGCATGAGCACCAGGGTAGGTTACTTCCAGTCAGGGCTCAGAGACTGTAGGCTGGAGAGACGGAGGAAGGGTTAAGTCTTTGTTTTGGGTGGCTAAATTGTGCATGTGGCGGAGAAAGAAACCACCAGGCAGCCGATGTGTCCAGGGCACGGAGGTGGGAGAGGTGGCTCCCTTGTCCATCTCGGAAGGACAGACAGTAATTTGGATGAAGGGTGGGTGGCTTGATTTTTTTCCTCTGGACGAGGGAGGGACAAGGAGGAGCCCAAGGGGAGCACGTGGGGGCTCTTTCCAGAGGAACAAGTGCCTGGAGAGGCCCAAGGCGGGGGCAGAGGAGGCTGGCAGGCCAGGAAGCAGCCCCTAGGGATGGAGGAGGAACGTCTTCCAACCTGGTGGCTCAGGCACAGCAACATGCAGTCCTCCTGTCCTCCATTGGTATCTGGGGGGAAGCCACACTGAATGAAGCTGCAATGGGACTTCTTCTGAGTAGAGCTGCAATTGGGTCACCTCTCAGTGGTGACCGCACAATGGTGCGGTCACTGAGCTCGAACCTGACATCCTGGAGTGTGAAGTCCAGTGGGCTTTAGAAAGCATCACTAACAACAAAGCTAGTGGAGGTGACAGCATTCCAGCGGAGTTACTCAAAATCTTAAAATATGATGCTGTCAAAGTGCTGCACTCCATATGCCAGCCAATTTGGAAAACCCAGCAGTGGCCACAAGACTGGAAAAGATCAGTTTACATTCCAATCCCAAAGAAGGGCAATGCCAAAGATGGTTCAAACTACCGCACCATTGCACTCATTTCACATGCTAGCAAGGTGATGCTCAAAATCCTACAAGCTCGGCTTCAGCAATATGTGAAATGGTGGTTGAAGGTGAGGTGGAAACATTGGGGGAGTGGAGAACAACAACTCTACTCATGCACCAGCAGCTCCCTTTTTTTCTGTGGAGTCGTGTGATAGCTCGCTTCACAAAAGACGTACTCAAGTCAAAATGACTTGAATTTCTGGAGCGCGTCACCGTGGGTGTGCATTATGACTCATGGGTAAGTTGAGTTGCAGGGGGGAGGCAGGGACTGGCGAATGACTCCAGCCTATTCCTGCTGAGAAATAATGTGGCTCCAAGTTCTATGAACTCTGTGGCAAGTGTTGCATTATTTTCAGCCCCCCAACTAACTTCCTCTTTGCATTTATAGACAGCAAAGGGGCACAAGTCCCAGGAGGCAGTGACAGGAAAGCTGCAGTCACAGTCATTTGCACGATGGGTGGGGGGAATGTTTGTACTGCGGGTAGTTGAAACTGTCGATATGGGAGACGCCTGTATCACACAGGAAGGTATAGCTCCTGGTTTTTGGCCTAACGACTTGGCTCAGGGTCAGATCCTTTGTTGACTGGCTGCTCAGAGCAAAAGGAGAAAGTCCGTGGCAGCCGCCGCAAGGGTGTGTGACGACCCATGCGGAGGAGGCATCACAAGAGCCTCTCGGGGTGGAGAGGTCCAAAGCGGGGTGGCGTCCACCCTTGCCTTTGCGGGGTCTCCGCTGGCTGGCTAAGCGGGGGGGGGGGGTTTGCCGGTCTCTCGCAGCTGAGGCTTCCAGTGCTTCCTGTAACGTTGGCATTTGTCCCTGGCCGTGCGCCTCTCTTTCAGAAACGAGACCGTCGTGATGACCACCTTCCTGGAGTTTATCCAGCAGAACGAGGACAGGGATGGGGTCAGATTCAGCTGGAGCGTGTGGCCGTCCAGCCGCCTGGAAGCGACGCGGATGGTGGTGCCGGTGGCCTCCCTGTTCACGCCACTGAAGGAGCGGCCCGACCTGCCTCCCGTCCAGTACGAGCCCGTCCTCTGCAGCAGAACCACCTGCCGGGCTGTTCTCAACCCGCTATGGTAATGGCAGCAACAGGCTTGCGTTGTGTGTGCACGTTGGGGCCCGGCTTCTCCGCGCTGCGCTGGGTTCTTCTCTCTTGCACTAGGCACAGTGGCTGGGAGAATACAGGAGTATTTTGTGTGTGTGCCGGAATTGCTTCTGTGTGCATATATGCACCCCCAATTCTGTTTTTTGGGGGGAAGGGGGCGCTTCAGACCCTCACATTGCACTGAATGTCTCCTCCGGATTCCAGCCTGCCTTTGCAGTTAACCAGGAGCTATGATGGAAGGTTTTGACAAACTATTTGGGATCTGAATAAACGCGGAACTGAACTTTGTTTCCCCCCCCCGTTTGTGTTAATTTGTAATGCAACGTGCTAAACATTCTAAATTTTGCTCTTTCAGCCAGGTGGATTATCGAGCAAAACTGTGGGCTTGCAATTTTTGTTACCAGAGAAACCAGGTAAGATTTTTTCAGTAGGCTTCCTTCCAAAGAGATTTGTTTAAGATTGAGAGATAAGTAATAGTGACCTTTCTGTGAATGGATGAGAAAGAGAAAAACAAGGCTCTCGATTGGTCTTTCCAAGGAAGTGATGTTTGGTGCTGTGCTGTCCCTTAACTAGATCATCTTTCTCTTCCAGTTTCCTCCTACATATGCTGGCATATCCGAGATGAACCAGCCTGCAGAACTCTTACCTCAGTTTTCTAGTATTGAATATGTAGTACAGGTAATTATTGTGATTTGGATAGGGCATTCCAGGGATGGTTGAGCCAGGCAATCCGGCAGTCAGGCTGCTGCTGTATCCAGTAAAACCAAGGTGTTGATAGCATATTGGCTGAATGTGTGGAGTTGTGCTAACAACCCCCAAGGGCAGGAGAGTAGGTCCGTGTGGCTTCTTCAGCAACTATTTTTAATGGATTTTTGCCAGATGTGGCCTAGCATGAAACTGTTGCTTGGCTCAGAAAATGGGAGGTGTAGAAATAGTTCTTAGAAGACCTCCTAAAGGCATTTTGTCCAAGCCACCACAGAAGCAGCAGTACCTGCCACCAGTAGCAGAATCATTTATTGATTTATCTTGTTTTGTAAACTGCTTTGTGAACTACTTCTTGCTGAAAAGCGCTATATAAAATATTAGTAATAGTGCTGTAATCTGGTGGCCCTGTGTACTTGTACTAGTGCAGTTGTGTTCGTAGGCAGTTGAGCAGGCCTGACTTGCTTGGCACAAGAATCTCCTGGAGCTGTGTCTGCACAAGTCAGCCCACCATCTTGTGTGGTATTGGGACAATTTGTGTGTGTCGTTTGGGTTGCACGGTGAGGCAGCAACGGCTTTGGAGCTTGCCCGGCCTGCATCTGCCTGTGAGATCTGTGGGGTTTGGCCTTGGGGGTCCTGCCACAAGAATGTCCCTGGATGGTCTCCTCCCATGTTGTTAACGCTGCCGTGTTTTCCCTTCCGTTTCAAGCGTGGACCGCAGATGCCTTTGATATTTCTTTATGTGGTTGACACCTGCATGGAAGATGAAGACCTGCAGGCTCTGAAGGAATCGATGCAGATGTCGCTCAGTCTCCTCCCTCCCACGGCGCTGGTGGGGCTCATCACTTTTGGGAGGATGGTGCAAGTCCACGAACTTGGGTGTGAAGGAATTTCCAAAAGTTACGTCTTCAGAGGAACAAAGGATCTGTCTGCCAAACAGCTTCAGGTAAATAGAAAATTAACGTTAAAAACAACCTGTCCAGTTCAGGACTTCATTAGGTGGATTAGATGTTTTCTTACTGCGTTGTAAGTGAAAATTGATTGCAAGTATTGCAAACCCCCACCCCAAATAAGGATCAAAGTGTTCTTTTTAAAAAGAGACTTTAAACTTGAATGGATGAGAAAAATAATGAGTTGAATCCCACGTTTTTGCTCCTGTCATGGAACACTTTTGTCCACAGGCAAAGTGTTTTGTCTGTGGGAGGAGTCCTTTCCTCTCTTTCCAGTCATGGAGCAAAAACGGGCAGTTCAATCTGATGTCTCTTAATTTGTTTGGAAATAAAATTATTGGTGATTTGAATGAATGTGTTACCAGGGGCGCAGCTACGGGGGGGGGGGGGTGCAGTTGCACCGGGCAGCAAGCTGTGCTTGACCCTTGTGGCCTAAATTGTGAAAACCTTGGTAATTATGAATAACACTATCACGTTGTATATAGTTGGAAAGGTAACTTAATGCAGAATGCAATGAAATAAACCAGAACACAATATCTTTATCAAAAGTTATTGCCAAAAACCAGAAAATAAAAATACAACTGTTGTGTGGTTTGTTAAAATCATGATTTGTAATATATATCATTCAATGCAGAGTTTCATGCACAATGCAATGAAACAAATACCTTCATTCTGTCAAAAGTTGTGGCCAAAACCCCCCCAAGAAAATGAAAATACAACGGTGATGTCACTTCCTGTTGTGATGTCACTTCCGGGGCATCATTTTGCCCTCTGCACTGGGCTACACGTTCATTAGCTACGCCTCTGTGTGTGACTGCACTAAATGCTGTTGTTCTGTGCCATGTGACCCCCACAGGAAATGCTGGGGCTGACCAAGATGAGCCTCTCCCAAGTGGGTCGTGGGCCGCAGGTCCAGCAGCCTCCACCTTCAAACAGGTATTTAGGCCGTGCCTGTTTTTTATGGTTTAGTAATTGCTTTGTGGCGAGATCTGGTTTGTACCTTTATAAGATGACAGTTTAATTTCACACCCTGAAGCCCTCGGCCCCTGCCCTCCCTCCTGCTAAGCGCCGTTGAGGAGGAGTCAGGATTGGCTCTCGTGGCTTGAGACACTTGCGGTGTAGCTCAGTCTATTGCAAGTAGATTCGTGGTCTAAAGCGGCTCCCAAACAGTTTAGCAAAGGGTCCCTTTACCAGCTGTTCATTCTTCTGTTGCTGTAGCAGTGGTTGAGCAGCAGTTCTGTCCTCTCCCCAAGTAGCAGGTGGTTTAATCCTTGATGCACATAGTCGCATCTACTCTGTCCGTTTTGTGAATCACCCAAAATTGGGCCGTGACCCACAGTTTGGGAACCGCTGGTCTAGGAAATTGAGACATGTACCGGGAGTCAGAAGGACGCGTGCCCAGCGTATCCTTTGTCCTCCTTTGCCCCAGATTCTTGCAGCCAGTGCAGAAAATTGACATGAACCTCACCGACCTTCTGGGTGAACTGCAGCGGGATCCCTGGCCTGTCCCCCAAGGGAAGAGACCCCTGCGGTCCTCGGGAGTGGCGCTTTCCATCGCTGTCGGACTGCTGGAGGTAACTGGCTGTGCCTGGTGGGCCTGTCTGACGTGCGGTGGAGTGAAACCAGAGTGAACGGGGTTTGCAACTGCAAAGAAGCCGGTGCTTCTCCTTCCTGGGGAGGCGCTTCTCTTCGCAGTTGCCACGAGTACGAGCTAAATTTGAGCAGAGCTGCCTCAAGACTCTCCTGTTTGATACCTATCATACTCAAGACTCTCTCTATGATACCTATCATAGGAATGGAATGGGCAGTTCCACATGTTTATCTGAATAAATTCTGAACATGATTGCAAAACGCATAGTTTCTGCTTCCTAACTTGCAAAATGTTGCCCTGCAGTGCACTTTCCCAAACACTGGTGCCCGTATAATGATGTTTATTGGTGGACCTGCTACCCAGGGACCTGGGATGGTCGTGGGGGATGAACTTAAGCTGCCCATAAGATCTTGGCATGACATTGAGAAAGACAACGCCAAATACGTTAAAAAGGCTACTAAGGTATGTTTGATACAGTTTTTGTTTCTGCACATGGAATCAATTCTGTAGAAATCTGTTTGTCTGTGTCAAATTACATGGAGTCTGCGTTTCATTTCCCCAAAGATGTTATGTATTTTTCTAAACTTAAAAACAAATATTAAAAATATTGAACCTGAGCGATGCCTGTAAAGCAACCTGGTGTATTTCTGTTAACTGTGAATTGGTGTTTGGTTTAACCTTTGAGACAGTCGTTGGCAGGCAGTTCTCAGGGCTTGTGATTCCATAATTCCTCTCTGCCAAATAGATGGATGTTGCAAATCCCTGAAAACTGCCTGCTGATGCCCAATTCCTGCCAGAGGCACCTTTCTCAGGTGGGGCCCCTCTTCTCGTTAGTGTGTGTGTGTGTGGGGGGGAGTAACGGCTCTGGTGCCCTTTCCGTGGCTCTTCCTGGGGTCTGGTCTTTTTCTTTTCTTTTTTAAGGTTGTGGGCCCTTTGGGGACAGGATAGGAGCCGTTTATGTATTTTGCTTTGAAAATGCTTTGAACTACTTTTGTGGGAAAGTGGTGCGTAAATATGCTCAGTAATGACTCCCCCTCAGTCGGCTTCTCAGCACGACCCCCTGTGTGTGGTGCCAGGGGGTGGCAGGGCCTGGCAGTCCTGCAGCGGCAGCAGGCGTGGCCCAGCCATGAGACGGCCCGGCGGGCTTGTTTGGAGTGGCGGGTGGGGTGAGGCTCCCCACAGGATTGCCTGCCTGCCTGCCTGCCACCCCCTGCCCTGTTGGCTGTCGGTCTTGCCCCTGCCCCCTTCTCTGTTTGGGGGGGGGGGCGTGGATCTTGCTGCCTCCTCCCTCACTGCTCCTGGCAGCCACTGGGTCGCAGGCAGGCGCTGCTGTCCAGGCTCTCCCTGCAGCCAGTGCAGAAGGAGCAGCACCGGGGGGGGGGCTTGCATGCTCCTTTCTCAGGCGCTGCTTGTTGGCTTTGCGGCTGCAGCAGTGGCCAGGAATGCCCCCCCCCGTCTGGGCCGGGTGTGCCAGCAGTGTCTTTCTCTAGACACAAGGGCCTGGCTGCTCTCAGGCCTCTGGGGCAAGTGCAAGGCCTGCAGCCTGGTGGGTGGGGGGTGTTGGTGGTGCAGCTGCCTTTGAGGCGCGTCTGGCAAGTGTGGCGGGGCTGGAATGCAGCGCCAGACTCCCGGCAGGCTTCCGCCAGCCCCTGTTGTGCCTGCCCCGTGCACTGCCCTGGCTGCCAGTTTGCAGCCAGGCTCAGGGCGTCGCGTGCTCTGGACCCTCGGGCCCTGAGGGCTCTGCAGGCAGGAGCACTGAGCTCCGAGGCCCGGGGGAACGGGCTGCCTGTGGGTGGGTGCTGGAGCAGAGGCTTCGCCATCGCACGTGTCTGCCTGTGGAACCCCCGGCCCCCGGTGGCCAGTTCTGCATCAGGCCTCTGTTTTGTGTCCTCAGCACTTTGAAGCTCTGGCCAATCGCGCTGCCGCCACCGGACACGTTATTGACGTCTACGCCTGTGCCCTGGACCAGACGGGTCTCCTGGAGATGAAGTGCTGCCCCAACTACACGGGGTAGGTCTTGGCTGGTGTTGTGCGTTGTCTGATGCAGCCTGTGAAGAAACCAGGAGCGGCACTCGGAGCGAGGCAGGGGCAGGGGCAGGGGCTCTGCTCGTGGGAGCCAGTTTCTCCACCCCTCCTCCTCCTCCTCTGTGAGCCCCTGAGAAGCACTTCTGGAAGGCAGGGGAGGGGAGGGGAGGGGAGGGGCTGGCAGTGGCCTGGGACGCGAAGCAGGCAGGCTGCGAAGGGGGGGGGATGCCTGGAAGTTGTGAGTGGAGAGTCACGGGTGCAGGGGCCCCCCCTTGACCTACAGGTCTGCACGTGTCCCCCCCCTCGCATGGCACTTCCAGCGTGCGGTGACTTGGACCGGACCCTCGTGCGGCAGCAAATGAAGGTGCTGCGAGAGCCTCTGCAGCGTTGGCGGCCCCCGACTAGCACAGCAGCCCCCTGAACGGGACTCCAGGCGCACCTCGCTGGGCGGCGCTGGGCGCACGTGGCACTCTTCAGTCAGCCCGTCAGTCTCCGTTGCGGCTCAGGGAGGCGCCCCCAAGCCAAGCAGATGCCTCCGTGGCGCAAGGAGCAGCGAGGCATTCAGTGGGCCACTGCGCGATGTGGGGTCCTGGACCCGGGGGGTCCCCTTTGGCCTGGTCCTGTGGGGCTCTTGTGGCGCCCCAGTCTCCCGCTCCCCAGGCCCCCGGGTGTGCTGCCGGAGGGCGCGTCTCCCCTATACTGCGCTGGGCGTGGCACAGGCCCGCCGGCCTCACCGTTCCAGCGCAGTGTAGGATTGCGCTCTTGGTCTGGGAACCGTTCCAAAATAACACTGAATTTCAAGTGCAGCTCGGCTGGGAACAGGTGTGGCCATTTCCGGTTGGCGGCTCGTTCGCATCTTGGAATAACGGTTTGCCTGGTGTCCACTTTTCACGGGGCTTCAGGTTTGAGAGCAGTTCAGACAGTCCCGTTGCAGTCCCTGATGCTTGGGGAGGGCGGCTGGACGTCAAGGCCAGACATGTGGGAGGAAAACTGCTGATGGCTGACTCCTGCGGGGAAAAATTGTGATCCTGGTAGTGGGATCCTGTGTGCTTGACCGAGAAGGAAGACACTGCCAGGTTTCTGAATTGGGCTGCCTCTGGTGAGCGTGCCAAAGATGGCGGCATTCCTGTGCGTTACTCAGTGAATAAAACCCTCTAAGTTGGGTCTGCCTGCGGTGGCTGGTTCCAGACCCTGCAAGGGAGCGCAGCAGGATTCAGGGTGGGGCGGCCCAGGTCTTCCTGAGGGCAAGTGCGTGGTGCGATCCTGCGGCAGCGGGGCGGGGGGCGCGACACGCTGGAAGAGCCGCTCTGCACCAGACGCGTGACCAGTCCTGGCACCCCCCACACAGCGTCTCCCTTCCTTCCTTTCCCTTCCTCCAGAGGGTACCTGGTCATGGGCGACTCTTTCAACACGTCCCTGTTCAAGCAGACGTTCCAGCGCGTGTTCACCAAGGACGCCCAGGGGCAGTTCAAGATGGGGTTTGGAGGCACCCTGGAAATCAAGGTAAGGGTTGGCACCTGCTTCTCTGCTGGCAGAGGCCTGGCGGTGGTCCAGCCTCCCGCTCCGTCTTGCACTGTGGAACTGTGGCCGGGAGTCTGTTGGCAGGTCCGTCTCAGGCTTTTGCCCAGGGTCCTTGGTATTCTGTTTGCACTGTGACTTCACTGTGGCCGGGATCCCGCGTCCGTGTCTTGGGCAAGGCTGTCCCGCAGTTCCACCCCCACTGATGCCTCGGGACGGTCGGTGGCAGCCAGGGGTCCCAGAGAGGCCTCGCTCAGCCCCCTGCCTGGTGCATCTCTGGGGATTCCCTGCGCCATCTGTGCTGAGCCTGGCAGCAGGAGGCCTGGGGCTTGGGCGCCCGGCTCGCGGGCAGGTGGCAGGAGCACACGTTGCGTGGGCGGCCCACTCCCTGCGCCACAGGAGGAAGCACTGCCTCTGGAGGAAAAGATCCCACCTCTCAGGGCCCTTCATCTAGGCAGGCTCCTGCTCTGGGGGAGGGCTCACCACGCCCCCGCCCCCCCCAAGCCTTGGGGCCGGGCAGCCTTTGTACAGCTGTCGGAGGTTCTGGCCCTGCAAGCTGTGTGTGCAGTGAGTGCCTGTCGTGCGGTGTGTGTCTGAGCGCTGACCCAGCGAGCTGCGCAGGGACGCACTTTGTGGCCGTGCACGAGGACCGCGTGGTGCTGCAGTGTGGCGGGCGCTTGTGCTGCACTGCTGGTTGTGGGCCGGGGAGGGGCGTGGCCGTGGTCAGCCTGCAGGTGGAGGCAGGAAGTGGCCTTGTGGTAAGTCAGACCATTGGACCACACTGCCTGCAGTAGTTCGCAGGAGCTCCCCAGGCAAGTGATTCCCAGCCCCAGTGCCGGGGCTAACCCTGGGGGCTTCTGCCTGCCAAGCAGGGACCTGCCCACTGAGCCTGCCTGCCTGCCAGGGCAGAACCTCTTCTGCTGACGGGAGTGCACGAACCTGCCGGTGCTGCCCCGTTTGGAGAGAGCGGCTGCTCAGCGTCCTTTTGCTGAGTGGCTCTTGGCCCCGCTGCCAGCTCGCCCAGCCGATTTAGAGGCCTGAGCAGTCACACGGAAGGTGGTCTCTTTAGCAGTGGCCTGGCCTAGAAAGCCAGGTGCAAGGGAGTGCGTCAGGGTGCAGGCAGCCGGTTGCGTCGTGTGCGCCCTGAGACACCCAGTGGGCCACTGTGCGGTACGGAAACTGGACCGGAGGGGCCTTTGGCCTGGTCCAGCAGGGCAGCTCTTGTGCTCTTCTCACACTGTGTAGCATTGTGTCTGTGCAACAACAGTTATCTCTTTCCCCCTTCAATCTGTTTAGACTTCAAGAGAAATAAAGGTATCCGGAGCGATTGGACCCTGTGTGTCTCTCAACTCCAAAGGGCCTTGCGTCTCAGAAAACGTAAGTTGACTAGCTTGCAAGTAACCGATGATGGTGGGATCCGAGCTCTGTCTCCTGCCTGTGGGGAAGCGGGGGTGGGGGTGGGGTCCCCCTTCCGCCTTGGGCTCCCTGTGCACCTTCCAAGGTCTTGTCCCTGAGGATTCTCTAAACCTGAGGAGCAGATTGGGGTGGGGGGCTGGAGAGGGAGGAGTGAATCCTCTCACCTTGCCCCTTGTTGTGTGAGAGGGAGGCAGCACTCTCCGGATCCGTCCTGTAGATGGTTTTGCTTGACAGTGTAACTTGCATTTGTCCACACTTCTCATATGTGAAGCACTGAAGACATGATTCTGTTGGTAGAGGAAGTCTGACGTGGCAAAAACGGGATACCATGAAATTGGGCTTACAAAACAAAAAAATGTGACGTCTTGCTCACTTGGAACAACGTTAAACCTACCTCTTCAGTGGCTGCAGAGCCATTCCGAGGGCCTCCGACTGTGTTGGTGAGCCATGGAGCTCTAACTGGCTGCAGAGGCAGGCTCAGACACTGGCCAGGAAAAGGCACGGAGTCCTATGGAAAGCGAAACTGAGTCACACTGTGTGATTCCTTGCGAGTAGGCAACCGGGCCTCGGCCCGTTGGAAAGGGCATAGCAGGCCGAGGGGAATGCAGCGCTACCAGAATGGTCCCAATCTGAGGAACGTAGGCCCCAAAAACACTCAAGAAGGAAGTCCCTCCCTCCACGCTGAGAAGTACATTGAATCTTATGGAAAACGAAGCTGAGCTCCCCATTCACAATTACTTGTAATGAAACAAATGGTTTAATGCAGCAATTCGGAGCTTTTTACTTCATTGGCGAGGCTCACAAGGGGGCTGCTGGCCTCCCAGACACTGCCAGAGGCCGGCGTGACCCCCCCCCCCCGGTAGGAGCCCCCTGGGTGTCTGCAGTGCCACGATCGCTTTGGCACTGTTGGGCTCCCAATACTGGGCCACCCCCCCCCCTTAAGGGGGAATGGCCCAGTCATGGCTCTGAATGGGGGGTTGCGACCCACATTTTGGGAACTGCTGGTTTAAGCAGGTGGTGGGTTCTCCTTGCTACAGTGGTGTTTTTCTCCTGCACTTTCAAGCCAGTGTTTTCCCACAGCAATTCAGTGCTACGTTCAAGTTGCATTGTTCTTCTCAGTGTTTTAGTTTGGCAATGTTTTAATTCTTTGTGTTCGGTTCGGCAACATTCGGTTTGTTGTAGTTGCTCATACGGGTGTAGCATGCAAATCTTAAATGGCTTCTGTAGGTTTTGTTCAAGTAGTTGATTATTGGTTGCAATCCTATGTGCATTTACCTAGGAGTAAGTGCTAGGTACAATAGAACTTATTTCTGAGTAGACGTGCAGAGGATGGCATTGCAAGTAGTTGGGCTCTTCAGCGGTGTGTATTATGTCTGTGTCTTCCGACAGCCACAGCCGTAAAACTCCTGCGGTCAGTCCTCTTTCTCTGCAAGGGGCCGAATTGCCACTTTCATCCTTGTTATCCACTGTGCTGAGGCCTTGCAAAGGCCGCCTCTCGCCTCCTGCTGACGCTCCTGTTCCTGATGCGGCCGTCCCTGCCCAGCCGCTGCTGCCTGTCGTGTTGTCTCAGTGGTCCGAGCGGGAAGGCTCTGTGGCCGGGGCACAGCCTTCCCGTGTCTGAATGACTGGGCCAGGGCCATGGGCAGAGTGCGAACTCCTGTGCGCGTTCAGGAAATCCTTTGTGTGGTGCTGGACTTGCCTAACGAAGTGCATCGCCTTTCCTGAGAGCTACGTTGGCCGTCTCTTTCCAGGAAATAGGAACGGGAGGCACCTGCCAGTGGAAGATCTGTGGACTCAACCCCAGCACGACCCTGGCACTGTACTTTGAGGTGGTGAATCAGGTAAGAGAGGATCCTGGAGCCCCTTTGAGTCCAAGCAGACAGAACCAGGATTCACCTTGGGGTGGGTGGAACACAACACTGGGACCCAACCCCCCCCCCCCCCCCCCCCGGCAGTGCTTGAGGGGGCAGATGCTGCCGGCAGGGAGCGCTGCTGCCCCCGAGGGGGAGTGGGCCCCTGTGGCTGCTGCAGGGCTTGCCGCCGTGCTCAGGCCGTCCCCCAGAGGTGGCCCCTTCCACGCCTCCAGGGTCTCCCAGGCAGGTCCTGCGTCCTGCGTGCTCTGGCGGCTGCTTCGTAGACTCCTGCACGCCTCAGGGTTCTGCCGATAGAAGGTGTTAGGGGCAGGTGGCAGAAAGTGAGGAGGTGGTGGTGGTGGCCAGGTGCCGTCTGCCACGGCCTGGGTGGGCCTGACGGTGCCTCTTCAGGTCTGCATTTTTGTCCCAAGACCAGCAGCCTCCAAGCTGGGGCCGCGTCAGCGCGTGGTGTGCGTCCGGTGCCCCCTGCTTCCTGTTGGCCGAGGAGCGCAGGTGTCCCCGTGCCCAGTGGCGCCTGCCCAGGACCCGGGGCGCGCTCTCAGCCTGTGGGGTGGCACTTGGGCACTGGAGCTGTGGCTGCGTCTTCCCTCCCCGGCAGAGTGGCAGGCGGGAAGCAGCGGTCGCCGGATCTGGCCCGCGGGCCGGAGTGTGGAGGCGGCTGCCTTAAACTGCAGAATTGTTCACGAAAGAGGAATTGACACACCCGTAGCTGAAGGTCATGTAGGGTGGTAAACACAGTTTTATAACCCTTGCATTTGTTTCAAATGTTGAGCTGGATCCAGAGAAAACGTTGAGCTTTGGATCCGGCCTGCTAGGTGTACGTTTCCAATACCTTCGTAAGAAGAGCCCCTCTGCTGGATCAGGCCAAGGGCCCATCTGGTCCAGCTTCCTCACAGTGCCCCCCCCCCCGGTGCCCCTTGGGGGACCCCAGAACACCAAAACCCCCCCCCCGTTTCCGGGGGGCCCCCCCCTGGGGGCCGGGGGGGGGGGGCCACACACCCCGCGCAGCCTGTGACCTGTGACGGCGTTTTCCTCCGCAGATCTGTCCCTCGGTGGCGTCTGCTTGGAGCCAGGGAAGGGCAGTGAGCTCAAGGACTTGCATTTCTCGTGTAGCTGATACTTGCAAAGCATGTGACAAAAGTTGCTTCTGTAAAAAATATTTTCTAACTTAGACTGGATTGTAGCGGTGGCCGGGATCCTCTTGCCGTGATCAGGCCGCACGACGTTACGTCTTCCGTTCAGTCTGTCCCTTTTGCCCCCCCTTTTGCACAGCACAATGCGCCCATCCCGCAGGGAGGACGGGGCGCCATCCAGTTCGTGACGCAGTACCAGCACTCCAGTGGCCAGAGGCGCATCCGAGTCACCACCGTGGCCAGAAAGTAAGCCTCCGCTTCTGACGACCGCAGCTCCTTCCGAGGGTGCGCTGCTCAAGTCCCTGCCAGGCCCGGGTCCTGCCTCCGCTGCAGGGTTAGGGTTAGGGACAGCTTTGGAAGGAGAGAAGCCTGGGGAGTGCGCATGAGCCAGCGGGCCGAGGGAGGGGGCCAAAGGGCAGGCGGAGAAAGCAGCGACGTGGGGTGTGCGTGCCCGTGCTAGACGCAGCCTTGCATGGATGTTTGCGCGCAGCGGCTGCCCTGTGCCGGGGGCTGGTGTGGGACTCCTGCTGGCCCCACCTCCACTGCCTGAGGACTGTGATGATCTGCAGGGCTGCTTAGAGTGGGGCAGTTGGTGGGGGGGGGGGTGGGCAGGTTCTGGGGCAGAAGGTTGCTCACTGTGCAGCTCCTCTTTGGAGACCTTGCAGGGGGCGGCAGAAAAGGGAGGCCTGTCGCAGGCCTGGGCTGCCTGGTGAGTGGCTCTGGCCCCCCGTGCCTGTGTCGTCAGCCCCTCCCCAAGCAGTGCGCGTTTCTCACGGTCCTCGCTGCCTGCTTTTTGGGACAGTCTCCGGATGAGCTCTGGAGGGTTCTTCCTGGGGCTGCCCAGCCTGCCCCTCGCCTGGTTCTTCCATTGAATGACGACACTTTGGTTGGTTCTTCCAAGTCCTTAGAGGAGCAGCCTGGACTTGGGTGGTGGCCAGTGGTGTCATCTACTCACCAGTAGACGGAATGCTGGGCGGGACTTAGAGTGATCGACAGCCCGTCCACTCACTTCCGCTTTCTTCCCGCTCGCCGCGCGGCTTTCCCTAGCCTCGGAGGGGGCGCCTGCTCGCCCAGGCACCCGGCGCGCCCCCCACCCATCCCCCCTGGCGAGCAGGCGCTCCCTCCGAGGTTAGGGAAAGCCACGCGGCGAGCGGGAAGAAAGCGGAAGTGAGTGGACGGGCTGTCGATCACGCTAAGTCCTGCCCAGCGTACCGTCTACTGGTGAGTAGATGACACCACTGGATGCGGCCCCTTAGGAGTCGACTGTGCTTGGCTCAGCCGTGTGATCCGTCCCCTGACGCTCTCTCTCCTCCTGCAGCTGGGCGGACGCGCAGACGCAGCTCCAGAACATCGCCGCCTCGTTCGACCAGGAGGCCGCCGCCATCCTCATGGCCAGACTGGCCGTGTACCGGGCCGAGACGGAGGAGGGGCCCGACGTGCTCCGCTGGCTGGACAGGCAGCTCATCCGGCTGGTGAGGCCCCGGAAGCGCTGTTGCGGCTCTGCTCCGGCTCTGCTCAGAGGGGGCTTCCGGGGGGGGGAGAGGTCAGGCGCAGGCCTTGGACTGGGGCCGTCTGGCCCTGACCCGCCCCAGCTCTTCTCGCGCTTCCTCACTGTGGGTAGAAGGGAGTGGCTGAGCAGAGGTCGTCCCGCGGGTGGGAATATGGCTGCCTGGACCCCTGTGCCAGGATACGCCACAGCCCAGAACTCTCCTGGGAAGCCTCTTTAGAAAGTCTGCAGGTGCAGCCTTCGAAATTGCACCAGGAGCTGCAGTCAGAGTCAGAAGTCTGGAAGGTCTCGGTGCACGTGCAGAGTCTGCTGCCTCTTGACATGGGCACCGAAGGGGAGGTGCCTCCGTTTAAGCCTGTAAACTGCTTGATGAAATGAACTGAACTGCTTGCTGAAATGTCAGCTGGTGGGCACTGAGGCTGTCCTCTGAGGACCGGCTCCACATCCTCGTGCAGACACTGCCCAGCAGTATCCTTGGGGTGGTCGACTCCCGCCAGCCCCATGCAGAGGCCCTGTCTGTGCCAAGCGCCCTCATGCTGCTTTCCTGCCAGATCCTGCTGGCCAAAGCTCCAAATGGCCACAGATTGGAGGAGGAGGAGGAGGGTCGGCCGTGGGAGATCCATTCTGTGCTGTAATACATGTGCAGCGATACTGTACTGTCCGTGCATGGCCAAAAAAAGAGTGCCTGTGCAAAAATACCCAAGTGTGGGAAATGGGAGACTGTCTGGCCCCCTGTCTGCTGGGTAGCTCAACCTTGCAGTCTGAGGTTCGTCTCTAGGCGTTCAAGGCTGCAGCCCTATGCTCGCTTTCCTGGGAGTAAGCCCTTCTAACACAGTAGGACTGACTTCTGTCTGAGTGTGTGTGGCAGCTGTTCACAAACTGTGAGTCGCTTCTTTCCCACCGAAACTGATAAGCTGATATGGAAATGGAAGGGTTTTGATAGTGTTGTTTTGAAAAGTGGGTCCTGGTGCTGAATGTTTGGGAGCCACCACTGTGGGCTTGCGCTGTAACGTCTGCTCCTGCTGACATCCCTGCTGCTCACTTCAGGAAAGCTTTATTGCGTGGAGGCCTCGGCTGAGAGCGGAGAAACCATTTCCCAAGTGCAAAAGGGGGTGTGGATCCTGCTGCTGTAGCATTACATGTGTGGGGGGGGAAAGGGCCTTTGCCTTTGGCACTGAGCAGAGCAGAGCCGCTTGGCCAACTTCAGTTTAGTCCCCCCGAAGGCCTGACAGTTCTGGGCATCCCCCCCCCAATTCCCCCGCGGAGGAAGTGGTGTCTGTAGTGCAGTGATCGAGCTTGCAGCGTCAGGAGTGCCACACTGAACCTGAATGTTCTCTTAAAATTCATCCAGTGTCAGAAGTTTGGAGAATATCACAAGGACGATCCCAGCTCCTTCAGATTTTCAGAAACCTTCTCCCTTTACCCACAGGTGAGTAGGAAGAAATTGGAAGAGAAGATTTGATGTGAGTGGAATGGTCTGTATGATCTATGGGTTGTGAACTTTATGCTTTATTATAAAGTGCCCCTGATGAAAGAAAAATTGGGTGTCGCCTGAAAAAAACACGCACAAACAGGTTGAGTAAAAGCTGGACTTTGGAGGCAGTGGGATGTAAATGGAATCTTGTTTCGTACTTCTGTAGCGCCCACTTTCTCCTGTGAGCTTTCAGAAGTATACATAGTGCGCGTCTGCACACTGCGAGGTCAGGAGACCCTTCTTTGCACCTTCTTGAAGGTCTGGCCATTTTCAACAGAGTAACTGAGCACCAGGGGAATTTATTCTGTGCACCCCTATCTCTTTCTGTTGTCTCTCCCTGTATTTCTATAGGTCATCTGTCCTTATCTGGTATTGTCTTATTGCATGCAGTGTATCCCCCCTGAATATGCAGTTTATGGGCTTTCATTTTTCACCGTTCTTGTACAATGTTCTGGAAAATCTCTGGATCCGTCATCTGTTTTAGTTTTTATTTTTTAAAAAAATGTAAGGGGCGCTGTTTTGCCTTATTTTAATGGGTCATCAAGACGGCTTTCGGTCTTCATAAAACAGCCTCTCCAGCCAGGGCAACCCTTTTCCGAATGGAAGGCTGAGACGGAGATGAGGGTGGATTGACTGCACACCGTGGTCTTGGTAGTGCCCATGGATTAGTCTTAAAGAACACCCTTCTCTTACTCAGAACCGAAACAGCATTGATAGAAAAAGCAGAATGTTGTTAGAAAGCCAAATTCCGTGATCAAAGTCAGAGAGCTTTTGCACGCAAAACGGCGAGCTCCATGAGACCAAAGCCTTTCCCCATAGCATAAAGCAGCATCAAGCTCCCACCTGTATCCCTCTGGCCTCCCCTGTCCAGCTGCAGCCAAACGCCCTGCCAGACCTGTCAGCCTTCCAGCGTTCTCCCCCAGAGGGAAGGCAGGGAGAGGGTCCTGCAGCTCCTCCTCTGATTCAAGCAGGACTCCTCTGAAGCGGCTGACCCTGACTGAGAAGATGCAGCTGCACCTGACCCCCTAGCCGTCCCAGGACTGGTAATCCCAACACCGGCCACCAGAGGGCGCTCTCCCCCCTCCAGCACACCTGCCCAAGTCAGAGCTCCACCCAGCCTGCTCTGCGGGACGGAGGCCGCCTGGTTCAGCCTCCACGCAGGCTCCGCCTCCTTAAAAAACCCCTTCATGAATGAGCAAAACAATGAAGAACAGAAACGTTAAAACAGAATTTTAAACATAAACAGATTAAAGGAGTGCAAAAGAGAGCATAATCAGGGAAGTGTGAGGACGCAGCGAGCCCTGTCTAGAACAGACGCAGTGCAATGGAATGTGTGCAGGGTTTTCTGCGAAGGGCTCCCAGAGTCCTCAGACTGACCCATGCAGAGTTGTCAGAGTTGTCTGTTTTGATACTCTGCCACTTTTTCACATGAGCCACTTTTTGATACATTCAGATGCCCCATTCAGAGCTGGTACTGGCTAATTTAATTTAACAAAAGCATTTATGGTTCATTCTGATGCATCAGGACAGATTTTGAGTGGAATACAGTGCATGTGGCGGGTTTCTAGCACGAGAATTCATTGCAGTGATCTCTAAACCTTGGAGACACTGCAGTGTTGTACAAAGGTCCACTGAAAATCTTTTTGGAGTGTGATGGTTCATCTGTGCTTTTGAGGTGCTTCTGAGGAATGGGTGTAAGGTCAGAAAGTAGAATTTTAGAAATCAGACAAAACTCTATGGCAACTTCTGCTTAAATTGTTTTTAAAATGTCTTGAGCTTTATTTCACTGTGCATTGGAATTCCACAAGACGCATTTTTTAAAATTAAAAGACCTACATTTGTACATCCAGACTTAGTGTCCTCTATTCCACTTTACAAGAACATCCATATCTGAATGAGGCTGGAATCAATGAGAAGTACATTATTTTCAACCAGAAAAAAGATTTGTTTCCTTGGAGTAATTCTTGGACTTGCTTTGTCTTGCAGTTCATGTTTCATTTGAGAAGGTCCCCTTTCTTGCAAGTGTTCAACAACAGCCCTGATGAAAGTTCCTATTACCGCCATCACTTCATGCGGCAAGACCTGACGCAGTCGCTGATCATGATCCAGCCCATCCTCTACGCGTACTCCTTCAGTGGCCCGCCGGAGGTAGGGAGGCCGTTGATTTGCAGTCCTTGGGCGTTGAGCAGTTTGTCTAAAGGTGTGGACACTTCTGCCCATAAAGGGGTTCACAAACTGAGCACTTGGATGGTGTGGGGAATAAAAGAGGCTGAAATAAAACACAGTTGACATGAGATCCATTTAACAGCAAACAGACCCCAAGCGCCCATTTCGTGGCAGTCGTCGCCGGTCCCAACAGGCACCAAAAGGACGCGCTTCCTGCAGACGTCAGCCGGCCTCCTGGCACTCCGCCGTGCTCGTGACCCTCCCCCCCCCCCGGAAGCAGCTGCTTCTGCCTGTTCAAGGGGAAGGCAGCCATGCAACCCCCAGGATCATGCCGCTGCCCTTGCCGAAGGGGCTTCTTTAGACTTACCCCTGGCAGCACTGGCATGAGGGGTGGGTGTGGAGCCCAGGCAGGGCTCCCCAAGCTTCAGAAGGCATTTGAAACACAACAGTGACCAGTTTCTGGTTTGCGATGGCGAAACTCCTATGATTTGGGGAAACACTGTTCTGAATAGTAGTAGTAGTAGTAATAATAATAATAATAATAATAATTAATAATAGCAGCTCAGTATGGCAGGCTGCGAGTAACCAGTCACCAGAAAGCAAAGGAGACTGGCGTGCCCGTGGTTTCCTTGTTAACATCCTTCAGTCCAGCTGGTAGCACCTGTGAAATGGGCCCAGTAAAGACCGCGGATAGAAGCAGGTGCAGTAAAGCCATCCGGCCCCCGGGTACTTAATGTTAATTCCCAAATACTTGGCCGGGTGCAGCCTGGGGCTGTGGACCCTTCATCAGAAGGGAGGCGTCTTGGGCACTGCCATGCTGTGAAGAGGGTGTCCACCTCTGCCTGCCCTTTGAGGTGCCAGGCGCGGTGCGGGCGCAGGAGGACGGCTGTGGGGGCTGAGGGGGGGGCAGGGCCCCTCCTGACGCGTCCAGGTTTCGGTCTGGTCGGGGCCTTGTGCAGACTCCGCAGGTGTTGATGTTCCCTCCTCCGAAGAGGCTCCAAGCAGCACCGTGGCTGGAGAAGGGGGGCACTTGGGCCTGGTGGACCTCACCCCATAAGCCCACCTGCTGCACTCCGGTTTCGGGATGGCTTTTGTTGCCGTGTTGGAGCCTCGGAAAGTGTTCTGCAGCTCAGTCCGTCAGTGTCGCGCTGTTCCCTGACGTCGCTCTGACACTGGTCAGCCGGGACCTCAGAACTGCTGCAGTGTAGTGACCCTTCGTGGGCCTGTGCAGGCAAGAGGGGTTGGTCCAGGCATCCTCCAGATCGCAGACAGCTTATTTGTTTACAGGATTTTCACACTGCTTTTCTAAAAATCCAAAGTGGCGTTCATAAGCCATAAAAACATTAAAATAACAAAAGTTTGAAAAATATAAAAAATAGTATATTAAAATACACAATTAAAAAATAAAAACAGCAATAATAAAAGAGCAGATTAGCATAAGATAGTACAGTTCAGTCACGATGACCCTCCCAGCCGTGACATCACTTTCAGTGGGTCCCAGACAGATTGTCATTCTAAAAAGTGGGCCCTGGTGCTGAAACCTTTGAGGACCTCTGGTGCAAGTTTAAAAAGTCAAGGAGGGGTCCCTGGGGAGCACCTTCAGAAGGGCCCTCTGGTGACCGCAGGGAATGTGCAGGAATATGTGGAGGAAGGCGCGCTCCTTCAGGCGTTCCGGTCCTCTGCAGCTCGGACCTCCAAGCCTGAACCGGCACTCGAGGGTTTTTGCCTCGATCCAGGGGTGCTTCTGGGGCTGGGAAAGGAAGGAAAATCCTCCGCTTCTGACTGAGAGCCCATGCTAACGGCTGGTATTTTCTGAACGGGAGTGCTTGGTCAAAAACGAGAATGCAGGTTCACAGGGCTGTCAAGAGCATCCCCATTTGTAAATGTGGTGTACCATTGAAATAGTGTACGTAAGTGTTGTGTCACAAAAATAACTGAGTGTAACTGTTCTCCCCTTGTTTCAGCCGGTTCTTTTGGACAGCAGCAGCATTCTGCCCGACCGCATTCTCCTCATGGACACCTTTTTCCAGATCCTGATTTATCATGGGGAGGTAAGACCAGGCCCTGCTTGTCTCCACCCGCTCCGGTTATTCTGAGAGGTTTGGTTTGCTAGCAGTTGTGTCCACAACCGACGCGTCTGCAAGGGCGTCCACCAGCAGCTCCTCACTCAGTCAGAGGCTGCTCCGAGCGCGGGTGTCGTGTGGAGGTTGTTCTGGAAAGGGAAGACTGGGCCACGCGGCGGCAGGACCAGGGAGTAGGTCCAACTGAACGCAATAGAACCTGCTTCTGAGCAGACCTGAGTAGGATTTGGCTAGAACGCGCTACCAATCGGGCTGGCGTGTGCAAGTCTTTTGGAGGATGTGCTGGCAGCAGACCCCGGGCTGCCTGCCCTGGTCACGGGGCGCTTGCCAGGGTCAGGAGGTGCCTGTTCCTGAGAAGGGCCGGCTGGCCTCGGGCCACTCTGGGACCCCCTGTGGTGCTGTGGCTGCTGGATGCTGCTGGGAGGGGGCCTCGTGCGTCACGGAAGCGAGGAGGGTTGGACAAGCAGAGCCTGTGTGTGTGTGTGTGTGTGTGTGTGTGTGCAGGACACAAACAATGCAAAGGCTTAAGGCAGGGCTGCCCAAACCTACCCGGCCTGCGATGCCTTTGGAACCTGGAAGGAAGCGGCCGTGATGCAGGGGTGTTGGGTGTTGCTGCCACGTCCGGGTTCGGACAGCAACGCAAGCCTCAAAAGGGCGGGGCGAGGGGGCGGGCGGGCGGGCTGGCTGCCCTCAGGGCGTGTTTTTTGCTTGCAGCCCCCCCTGCCCACCACACTGTGCTTCCTGCCGCTGTTTGAAGGCTCACCCTGTGGATCTGGTCAGGCAGTGGGCAGCCCGCAGTGCCCCCGCAAGGCCTCCTGACACCGGTCCAGGGGTCGCGATGCCCAGTTTGGCGCCAGTGACTGCTTGTCCTTAGCAGGCACTCGTTTAAATCGTGCTAACAGATCATTACAGCTCTGCTGAAACGTGCCGGGTCGGTTGGCTGCCTTTCCCAGCTGGCTTAATGTTTTTCTGCTGAAATGCTTGACGGCATAAGGCTTTGCTCCGGATGACGTGGCGCTGTGTGTCCTGCAGACCATAGACCAGTGGCGCAAGTCTGGCTACCAGGACATGGCCGAGTACGAGAACTTCCGCCACCTGCTCCAGGCGCCAGCGGACGATGCGCAGGAGATCCTCCACTCCCGGTTTCCGATGCCGCGGTACATCGACACGGAGCACGGCGGGAGCCAGGTGAGTGCCTGCGGCCTCCGTGTGCGAGTGTGGCGGGACGCAGGGCAGGCGGCCGCCTTGGGCCCGGGTCCACTTGGTGGGCTCCCACGGAGCGTGAGTGGGGGCTGCTCAGCAGGCCTGGTGGGACAGCGCTGCAGGCAGGCCCTGGGGCTGGGTGGGTGGGGGGCCGGAGCAGCCTCAGACCTCCCGCCTCTTCCAGCCTTCCTGCTAAAACCCTTTTTTGGGAAAGGAGCTGTTTGCAAGGCTGCGTAACAACTCCTCGAGGTCTGCAGGCTGACTGCAGGCTGTGTGTTCACCATCCCTTTCTGCAAAACGGACGGGTGGGCGTGTTGTGCTGCGTGGGCTGACTTCCTTCTTCTCTTTGTTTTGTTTAAAGGCTCGTTTTCTGCTGTCTAAAGTGAATCCTTCGCAGACTCATAACAACATGTATGCCTGGGGACAGGTGAGTCTCCGTGAAAGCAGCCCACACGCTGAAGTCACGGGAAGCTCCGTCCTGGGCTGGTGCTCCTGACACTGTTCTTCCAATGCAGCGATGCCAAACCCAAATGGAACGCCTGGGGGTGGGGCTGATTGTTCAGGTCACTGGTGTGCCGGGGGGGGGAAGGGGTCAGTTGGAGGAAGCACCCCCAGGAGGCACAGCTGGGGGTGCCATCAATCAACTGCCTCCACCCTGCAGTTGTGCCTCTGCCCCCCCCCCGCAGCCACTCAGATGCAGGCCACTGGGAGCGGCTGTCTGCGTCCTTCACAGCGGAAAAAGCATGTGGCTGCTCCAAGTGGGGCAAAATGGATATTATATGCAGGATCCTTCCTTCCTTGCAGGCAGGCAGCCACGTGAGAGCACCTCAGTGTGCAAGGACAGCTGAAGCGGTGGCAACAGTCCGCGCTGAAGCTGTGGCTGCCCCTCCCCGAGTGGCCCTGTGTGAGGGGCAGGGCAGGGCAGGGCAGGGCAGGGGTGGCTGCCGCAGCAGCACTTGGAACGTGCCAGACACAATTGCAGCGGTGCATCGTGTCGCCACAATTACTTCCAAGCTGGGTGGGGGGGGCATTAAACAGATGGCCCTCGGGTGGCAGAACACCCAGGAACACCAGTTGTCCAGGTTCAGGAAATAAATACTTCTCATGCACAACTTAGAAATGTTGTGCATGTTTGTTTTGAGACAGCCTTAAATCTGAGGCAAAATGTGGAAGCCCCTGCAGTGGAAGATATGCAGCTGTGAAGAAGGCACAAGTTCTTCTTTATGGTGTTAAAAGCAGAAAGTACTAATTTTGTCAATGAAACTATGGAAAGGGCCAAAGGCTTACTACACGCTATGGTGTTTATTGCCATAGAATGTGGAGGATCTCTGACTGCCAGGGCAAGGAAGTGGGAACAGGATATGGGTCTCTTGCTGTCTCGTGTGCTCCCTGAGGCACCTGGTGGGCCACTGTGAGATGCAGGAAGCTGGACTGGATTGGCCTCTGGCCTGATCCAGCACAGGGGCTCTTCTGAGGCTCTTCTGGTGGTAGCCAACACTATAAAATTAAGACAAAGTACAGAGGAGGCGTGACTATTAGCCCTGACTGTGACACGATTCTTCAAATTCCTTCCCTCTTCCCTTTGTAGGAGTCTGGAGCGCCCATCCTTACAGACGATGTCAGTCTGCAGGTCTTCATGGACCATTTGAAGAAACTTGCTGTTTCCAGTGCTGCCTAAAATTGTGTACAGATCTTGACAAGCTGAACCAATTCAGTTTTTCATTTTAGTAATTGTGAAATGAACGCTGTGATGTGCGCAAGCTGCCTAACTGCATCTTAAAGCAATTTAGCTTTCAAGAGAGAGAGAGAGAGAGCATTTCCGATCAAAGACCTTAATATAAGCAACAGTTTTGAAAAGTAAACCTAATTCAGATATTAGAAGCAAATTGTTTTTTTGAGTTGCTGAAGTATTGAAATTTATCTTAGTCCATTTGATTATAACTTTGTACGAACTTTTATATTATAATAGTGAAAAATGTCCTCCTGGCAAATTCACATTCATTCTTCTTGGCTAGAAAGGAACAAAGAAACTGACCATACCATGCTCTAAGTGCAACATGTTGATGTAATCAAAAGATATTTATTTTCTGCAATCAGCCATACATAGATGATGGGTTTTTAAAGTGCTCCTTTTTCTATGTATGTGTATGTGGGGGGGGGACGGGACGGGACTGGGAAATGCTTTCTGTCTTCTCTTCCCTAATTGAGGAAGTTGAAAAAGCTAAAACTGAAACGGAATTCTCAGAAGTTGTCCTCAATTTGACAGTCCTCTACGAAGCTTTCTGGCAAAACCTGTAACTGCTGCAGTTCAAACACTACCCCTTCAGACTGTCCTCAGAACAGAGGATAACTGGGAACAGGCTGTGCTATCTGTGCTGTCTGGGCAGGGGAAACACTACAGGGTCAGGCTGAAACTGTGCTGCCTCTTTCCACAAGCAAAGTACACTATTTTTTTTTACTGTTGCCGTTGGGATGTGGCGTGATTTTTGTTTTGTTATAAATTATGCAGGTTGCAGTTTCTGTTGAAGCAGTAGTAGACAGTACCTGCCATGACTGTAATAGACTTTGCAAGGCCTGGTTTTTGCACCACTACCACCCCCCCTCAGTAAAGTTTTCTGTTGTGTGGAGCAGATGTTTGTGTTGCGAACGCTGTTCCTCCGTCTCACGAGTGCTGCGGGCAAGGGCCGGTCATCCGCAGTGAGGAGAGGGGCTGCCCAGAGGGTCCTCCCTGGCAGTGCTGGCCGCCCCGGCACCTTCTCTTGCCTGGGAGGAGTGCCTGAGCCCAGCTGCAGCTCTCCTGGGCCTCTGGGGCAGTCCCGGTGCCTCTGGGGCAGCCTCCAAGACCTGCCCCCTGCCTGGGCACGGCGAGCTGCCTGTGGGCGAGAGGCCTCCTGGGCGGAAGCCAGAAGCAGCCCCTTCTGTGTGCATCCTGGGCTCTGTGCCTGCTGAGCAGGTGGCGCTGCAACAGGCTCCGGGGGGGGGGGCTGCGATGCTGGCCCAAAGGTGGTCCCTGCGCTGGCGCCCTGTTGGCAGGCCCCGCCTCCGGCACTTCCCGTTCTGGCAAAACGACCCCCCCCCCGGACCTTGCAGACCGTAAGGCCCTTTGAGTTCCATTTTCTATTTAATGGGGCTGGGTGGGGTGCCTGGGAAATGGTTGTGGCCTCACCTGCTGGCATTATATCACCCACCTAGTACACTTTTAAAGCAATTATGTTTTAAAATGTCAATTTTGAATAAAAACGCGTAACGCCACTTTCTGTACTTCTGCCTTCGGAAAACACCAAAGTGCGAGAAAGTAAAGCCTCCCCCCCCCCCCCCGTTGGTGTCTCTCTCTGGGCTGAGATTTGCCCTTCAAAGCGAGCCCCGCCCAGGGTCAGACGCGGAGCCCTCCGGGCGACCCCTGCGGAGGCGACAGGGCCCCCCCGGCAAGGAAGGCCGTCCCGGGCAGCAGGGCCAGGAGACCCGCTGACTGCTGGGGCGCCCCTTGAGCAGTGCCGGCGGGGTGCCCGCTGCGCCCCCAGCTTGGCCTGTGTGGAGGGAGCGGCCCGGGGGGGGGGGGCTGGCCGGGCGCAGGGGCTGCCTTGTGCCTCCTCGCATTGGACGGGTGCGCTTGGCCTTGTGGCTTCCTTTGAAGGTCTGTGAAGCTGCCGGAAGGGCCTCCTAGCCGTGGGCAGTGAGGCTGGAATTCTCCACGAGAGAGGGGGGGGGGCACCTTCGAGGGCCCGAGACGTGCCTCACGCAAATGCTGCGGCTGACGGGGTGTGGGGGGCACAGACGGCCTGCCTGGATGGGGCTCCCACCGCCCAACCCTCTACCCCTAAACGCAGAAGCAGGTCCCACCTTCTCCACAGGATGGCGCTCTTGGGGCCAACCTTGATGTCAGGCAGCCCCATTACTCTTTCGGCAGAGCTGTTCTGCCTACGGAGTGGAGCTGCTGAAGCTGCACAGAGGAGGGGAGGGCAGGTTTGTCCTGAACAGGGTCATCTCTGGTCATCTCTGAACAGGCGTAGCTGTTTTCCTGTGGGGGGGACCCCCCAAAGCTGGCAACCGGGGTTTTTTTTTGGGGGGGGTGGAGAGGAATTGGCCTGAGGGGGAGGGGAGGGGCTTTTAGTGGCATTCGGTGGGCATCATAATTGCTTTGAAAAGGAATTATGTGAACCAAACCACAAGTGGCTGGTTGTGCCCTGGTGGAGGCCAGCCGTTCCTCACAGGTGGGCAGTCGCCCCTCAGGGAAGACGGTGGGCAGGGCCAGCTGAAAAGCCGGGCACTCCCTCCCGCGCCCAGGAGCCTGTTCCCGGGTCGTTCCTGCCTGGCAGTGAGGTCGGAGGCTTCCGTCAGCTCCTCCTTCAGTGCAGCTTTTATTAGCCACTTTGAGTGCCCTCCTTGCCAGACTTTTCCCCCGTGCTACTGCAAGAGGGAAGGCTGAGGCCTACTTGCTGACTTGGGCTTGGCAGGCCTTTTCCCCTCGGCTCTCTGCAGCTCGCCGGCAGCTTCTCTGGAGTTGCACCCGGCTCTGAGGCATTCTGCAGCCAGCCGGTGGCTGCCTCGGCAGTCGTGACAGGCCTTTGTCTGCTGCGCCTGGTCCGCGCTTCACTGAGGTGGCGGCAGGCTTGGGCGCGCAGGAGCCTCCCCCGGTCCAACTCGGTGCTATCGCAGCGTCCAGAGGACCTGACTGCTATTCTGGGCACCGCCCTAGCCTGTCCTACGATCCCTGCCACCATTTCCCCCTCGGCTGAGGAGGCGGGCGCCATTTTGTGTGGAGCGTCTGCGGCAAGTTAAAAGAGAGAGAGAGAGAGAGAAGGTCTTCAGGCGCATCTTTGGAATCCAGCCCTGTGAAGCAGGTTCCTTCAGGATCACTTGAGGGTGGCAATCAAGGGGTGTCCTTAGCCCCAATTGGGCTTGGTGAAAAGGGGGGGGGGACGTGGAGCAGAGCAGTCTCTGGTGGGAGACTCAGACCCAGCACGGGTGGTTAAGTGGCTGGAGAGTGAAGCAGAAGACAAGCTCACTACCAGGCTTGGCACACAGATGGTGGAACAGGGGCCACCATCCGGTGCGCGTCAACCTGGTGCTGGGGGTGTAAAGCGCAAAAGGTCTGTGGCTCACAGGGTGTTTTCGGGTGTCCCCCCAAGCTCTGAGGAGGCCCCAGATTCTGAGGTTCCCGTTCCACAAGAGAAAAAACAAGCCTTGGAGGGTGGAGGGGGAACAGCCTGAGCAGCACGATGGAGTCCTGGCTCAGTCCTTTTGGGAGTCAGCACCTAACTCTTCTGAGGGGGAGGCCTTGAGAGAAGAGGGCGAGCTCTCTGCACCTGCAGCAGAAGCATCTGAGCCTGTCGTTCACCGCTTATTCCTTGGGGACCCATTTCAAAAATTACTGAGTAAGGTGGTCACATCTATAAAACTGACTCCTGATTCTCTAGATGCTGAACCAAGGATCTCATCTTTGGCACGCAGGGGTTTTTGAAACCGGCCGAAATGCCTTTTCCTGAGGTGTTTCAAGCCCTCGTAGACAAAGAATGGCAAGTCCCAATAAATGGTAAATAGAACTCCAAACTGGTTAAAAAAAATAATTGTATTCTTTCCCTCAGAACACATTGGACAAGCTTAAGATTCCCACTGTAGATCCCCACTTGCGGCCCTGTCCACTAACGCAGCCATCCCGTCTGAGGGCGAAGGGGGTCCTCGCAATCCTCGTGACAAAAGGATTGAAGACGCGTCAAAGCGGGCCTTTGAAGCTAATTCATGTGCTCTCAGGGCTTCTGTGGCAAACTCTGGCTTGTCTTGTGCTATTGTGGTCTGGAGGTTGAGCTGTTGCCTTTGCCTGAAGATGCTAAGCAGGATCAGCCTTGGATTCGCCTTGGATGGGAGACCGGACGTCCCTGACAACGCTTGTGGAGGAATGGGAGGAGTCAGCTGACAAAGAACTGGCCAAGGTGTGATTTGTGGTGGACTGTGAAGGCTCAGAAGGTGCAAGAGTGCAGCCAGGATCATGACCACACATTGAAAGGAAAACATCTGAAGAAATTGAGGGTTCTGTGAATGGTACATAGAACAAGAATTGTAAAAACCCCAATTGAAAAATGGGGTTTATGAACAGCCTGCCCATGTAAACCACCTTGAGTCCAGTGAAATCTGGAGAAAGGCGGTATAAAAATACATCAAATAAATAAATTTTTTTGGGGTGGGGGTGGGGTGAGGATCCAAGCAGGCCTAGACACGCTAAAGAAAATGGCCTTGTCTGCAGCCTTCACAGCTGATGCATCCCTGGATTCTTTGCAGTTTTGCTCGAGGGCCATGGCTGCTGATGTGGTAGCCAGAGGGAGTGTCTGGCTGGCTCTCAGGCCAGGCTGGCTGCTTCCCCATTTAACGGAGAGACATTGTTTGGGCAGGCCCTGGACCCAGCCCTTATCGAGTCTAGGGACAAACGTAAGATTTTGCCCACAGCTTCCAAGGGTGATTTCAGGGCTAGGCCCTACCAAACGTTTTGTCCCTTTCGGTCGCAACCAGAGGGAAGGATCAGCAGCGCTTCCAGCCCAAGTGGCAAAGGGCTAAGGGCTTTCAGAGGCAGTCCCCGTTCCAGTCCTCTCAGGGTTCTACTGCAGGCAACAGAGCTCCCAAAGGTAGAACCACATGACACCACACACAGGGACACGGCACCCAGGACGGGAGCTGGGCTCCTTCACTTTGCTCCTCTTCGGCCAGCATTACAGCAGATGCCTGGGTGCTGGAGACTGTTTCCAGAGGCTATTCCCTGGAATTTTGGGAAAAACCAGGGGACGGATTCTGGAATGTTCCTGTCTTCAAGGAAAAGGGCAAACTTCATGGGAAGAGAGAGGCACAGGAGTTTATTCCATCTTCCTGGTTCCAAAGCGGAACGGGGACATGAAGGGCACCCTAGACTTGCACCCTAGACCCATTTCCTAGCCTTCATCAATTTGTCCGATGCTTACCTTCATGTTCCTGTGCACCTGGAGCACAGGAGATTCCTGAGGCTCTCATACACCTCTTGGCACTTTCAGTTTCGTGCCCTTCCTTTTGGCCTGACCCCCCCCCCAGGGTGTTCATCAAGGTGTTGGTAGTCCTGCTAGCCCATCTCAGGAGGGAAGGTCTGTTCCTTTTCCCTTCCTTGGCCGATGTCTGGATCAAGGATTCATCCAGGGAACAGGCGGAGGTCCGCACACAGCTGGCTGTCCAATGCCCGCAGCATTGTGGGTTTGTAATCAATCAAGCCAAAAGTTCCCCGGTGCCATCCCAGGAGTTGGAGCACCTGGGAGTGCTGCTCAACACCAGGACCTTCCGGGCCTCCCCTTCACAGGAGAGACAGGCAAGGCTGATGGCTACAACTCTGGCCCGTCTGATGGGAATGTTGGTGTCTCGTCATTGTCTTGTAGATTGGACTTGGTCTCATTCAAGGAAGCTGCAATGAAGGAAGCTTCACCCATATTTGCATGTAACAGAGAGACGGGTTCACCAGTTAGGCCTGGTGCCACTCAGCTGGAAGAGAGACCTCAGATGGTGGCATTCAAAATCCTGACTGAGCAAGGGGGTGAGCCTCTTAGATGCCCCACGGGCAGTCCTTATGACAGACACCAGTGACGGGGGGGGGGAGCTCACCTGGAAGGCAGGTTGTTGTAGGGCCGTTGGTCGGCTCAGCATCAACCTGTTAGAACTGAAGGCCATCAGGCTGGCCCTCCTGGGGTTCCAGCATCATCTTTGCAACAAGAGGATCTTGCTGTGAACAGACAACGTGTAGACCAAGGCCCACTTGAACCGTCAGGGAGGGACGAGGTCTTCTTCCCTCTTGCGGAGGCAGCTCGAATTTCCACGTGGGCGGAACAGAGTGTATGGTCCATCACCGCTCAACATCTGGCCAGAGTTCAGAGCATGGTAGCAGACTGGCTCAATTACCGGAATCTGCAAGACTCAGGGTGGAACTTGCATCCCCAAGTGTTCAGGAGATAACACTCAAGTTCGGAAATCCTACGTTCCTCAGGTTCCTCAGGTTTGGATCTGCTCACTTCTGCCCTCAGTGAGCAGCTGGACAGGTTCTTCTCAAGGAACCAGGGACAGAGGACGTAGATGCTCCGTCCTCTCCCTGGTCTCAGGGTCTTAGGTATGTCTTTCCTCCAGTTGCTGTGTTACCACAGGTATTGAAGAGGGCTTGAACTCTCAGGGTGGATGTGATCCTAGTGGCACCATTCTGGCCCAGGAGACCGTGGTTCCCGGACCTTGTACATCTGTCAATGCGGGATCCTTGGGAGATCGCTCTGCGTCTGGATCTGCTGTCACAGGGCCCTCTGGTACATACTCAACCCCACAAATTTCATCTGACAGGTTGAAAGGATGAGTTTAGAAGGCTAGGGTTTTCTGCAAAGGTAATTAACACCATTCTATCTTCCAGAAGACTATCTACCAGAAATAAAAGGTATACAGGTCCACTTGGAGGGTTTTCAATGGTGCAAGGCCCATGGGGTGTCACCGACAAAGGAACCATTCTGGACTTCCTCCGAGATGGGTTGGAGAAGGGTCTTACAACCAGTGCATCGAGGAGGCAGGTGGCTGCTCTTCAGGGGACCATGGGGGTGGCGGGGGAATTGAAGCGTTCCACCGACCCATTCATTAAAGGGGTTGCAAATCTTAATTCACCTCCAGTATGGAGGATTCCCGCCTGGGTCCTAGATACTGTCCTTAACACCCTTACTAGCCCTCCATTTGAACCTCTGGCAATGGTTCCTCTTAAGGTTCTTTCCTTTAAGATCCTGTTTTTGGGTTGCAGTAACTTCTGCCAGGCGAGTGTCAGAGCTGGGGGTGCTCTCCATCCATCCGAATTTGTGTGTTTTTCACATGAACAAAGTGGTGCTCAGGCTAGATCCCTCTTGCGTTCCAAAGTTTAATACGTTCCACAGGCAGCAAGGACTAACTCTACCGTCCTCCTGCACTGAGCATAAGCATGCCAGAGAGAGGGCATGGCACGGTTTGGACGTTAGAAGGGCTCTCAGGTTCTACACTGGGAGAACCTGACCTTTTCAGAAAATGGATGCCCTTTTCATCGCCTATCAGGGAGTGATAGGACTGTGGAAAGGAGGGTGCCTCTGGTCACATTAGCCAAGAGGTTGAGGCAGTGATGTCATGTAGGGGGAACGTGGGGGAACTCAGTTCCACTTGTTAAAATTAGGGCTGACTCCGCCCACTTCACTCCACAGCGCTTCCCCCCTTCTCTCCCTCCCGATTCCTCTGCAAAGAGCTTTTCTTCTTGGTTGGCTGGCACTCAGAGGGTTAAAGGGAGCAACTCCGGATTCCTAGAGGGGCGAAGGGGGAAAGGCTGCAGTGGGGAAGTCCCATCCTGCATAGCCCCCTTCCTCGCTCCCTCCAGCCACACATGTGGAGTCAGCAGCCGCTCTGGTGAGTCTGCAGCCCACTGGGGAGAAGGGGCATGTGGGTGTGCGGTGGTGAATCGAGGGGCCCCCCGGAGGGGACGGAGGGGAGCCGGGACCTTTTGAAGCTGCCCTCCTGACGTGCCAGGCGTAAGCGGGCTTTGGTGTGGGGAAGCGCCCAAGGGTGCCATCCGGAGTGGTGCCGCCCCTCAGCCCCTTCCACAGGTTCCTGCCTCATTCTGCTCAGCCAGCCTCGGCTTCGAGGCTGCTGCCCCTGTGCCAATTTTCAACTTCCCTGGCAATTTTGAATAACTCCACCTCGCCTAGCCGCAAAGACCAAGGAAAGGCTTTCGCCGCTGTCTCTCCAGTCCAGAGCGTTTCACTGGCGCTCTGGGTGTGAGGCTTCTTTGGGAGACTGTCCCCATCGCTATTGGAGCTGCAATTGGGGTGGGGGGAATTCTTCGCTTTCTGTTCTGTAGGCGCCAGGCGCTGTACAGAACCGGCTGGCTCCGCCCACTCGTCGTTGATGTCGTTACTGGCTAGGAACCAGCCGCGGGTAGACCTGGACTCCGCCAGCCTCCGGCTTATGACATCACTTCCGGTGGGTGGATCCTGACACGTGCCAATCAAAAGTGAGTTCCTGTTCTTAAGTCATGTAGATGCCACCACTGGGTTGAGGTCTTGTATTGCGATGGCTTATGAGGCTGTGGGGAAGTTTCCCCCTCTTGCAGTTATGGCGCACTCTGTTGGCAGTGCAGCCACGTCTGTGGCGTTTGATGGGGTGGCATCTTTGGCTGAAATCTGGCGGGCTGCCGTTTGGTCCTCCGCATACGTTCACCAAACATCACAAGGTTGACGTGGCCACCGCAGCAGAGGCTTCCTTGGGACGCAGAGTCCTACAGAAGGTAGTTGGGACCTGAGCAAGGTTGATGGATTGACCCTCCCTGGTAGATCCCATTTGTAAGGAATGGCCCGCCTCTACCAGGGAAGACAGGAATCTCTTACCTTTGGTAATCCTTGTTCCTGGTAGCAGCAGGGACATTCCAGCCCCTCTTCTCGATCTTCACTCATCAACACCTTCTTGTCGTGATGATCCTTTCGAGAATGGGCTGTTAGGGATTCCTTCCTATTCCCTTTACAAGCACTCATTTTAAAAAAAGGAAATTTGATATTACTTTTTAAGTCGTTGAAGGTTAGTTTTTGCAGAGCTGGATCCACAATTGGATCAGGAACCTTATTTCATGGCTTGGCAAGATGGTCTGGGAACAGGTTCCTTTTCAGCTGGCCCTGCCTACCATCTTCCCTGGGGGGTGAATACCCGTTTGTCAGGAATGTCGCTGCCTCTGCCAGGAACAAGAATTACCAAAGGTAAGAAATTCCTGTTTTGTCTGCCTCAAGAGGGCAGCCACAGCTTAGGCCGGAGATTCCATTTCGCTCCAACTTACAGCAGGGACAAAGGCCTATAGCCCTGGACTTGAGGAAACGGACCTCTGTTCTTAGGTTTCTGCTTTTTAATTTTAAGCTGCCGGACTGCAGCTGTCCTTCCCTTTTGTGGGAAGTGGCTGTAATATTTGTAATATT